>CM075959.1:10502271-10592271 GCA_038048745.1 Coluber constrictor foxii | reverse complement strand
CGAATGGTGCGTTGCGAGCGCGCAAGGCGGAAGTCCTCGCAGGGCCTCCTTGCTTTGCTCTCAAATCTTCCCCTCCCTTCTTTTTTTTTCAACAGAGCGACGACATCAACAAAGTGGCCAAGGCGGCGAAGATCGTGGAGCGGATGGTCAACCAGAACACCTTCGATGACATCGCTCAAGGTGAGGACCCCGAAGGCTGTCTGGGACACTGCCTGAAAGGGGGGCGCTTCTTCTCCCAAAAGTGCTTTTTTTGCAGGCACAGCTGGACTTTCTTCTCTTTGTCTGAAGACGTTTCGCTTCTCATCCGAGAAACTTCTTCAGCTCTGCGTGGATGGTGGGGGAATGGAAGGATTTATACTCCTTGCAGACAGCTGGTCCTTTGCATCCTCTTAGAGGGCCGTTGAGGCCACTTGGAGGTTTAGTGTCAATGGGTGTGGAGCCTTCTTGGAACTGCTAAAAGGACCGTGTTGTAGATTGGGGATAGATGATGTCGTATCCCTTCCCCTAGGTTGAGAAATGGCTGTTCAATTTGGACGCAGGTGGCCTCTTTGACCCCTCTTCTCAAACCAGTGGTCCTCTCTGTCCAGAATGTGGACTTTGCTGTCTTCCAAAGAGCGACCTTTGGCTTTCAAATGCAGGTGGACTGCTGAATCTATGATGGCCTTGTTCTCCTATGTTGTGCCATGTGCTTATGGACAAAAGAACCACTTCATAAACTCAGGTGACCCTGAGGACACGGACAAACTTCCAAGTAGCCTCAACGGAATACCACCTGGAATACGAATAATCCCAGGTCTTCGCACTTTCCGACGTGCCCTGAAGACCTTTCTGTTTCAACAAGCAGGGCTAGCATAAATGTCTAAATTCTATGTCAAGGTCTTAGTAGATACACCAAGTTGACTCAATTTATTATTTACTGTTTATAATATATGTATGTATGTATGTATGTATGTATGTATGTATGTATGTATGTATGTATGTTTTCTGAGGTTTTCGCAGGTGTTTGTATGTAGGTCTTTGGTTATTCGGGTCTTCTCCCGCGTAAAATTGGAAGTGTCTTGGCAACATTTCGACGAAGTCTCATTCGTCATCTTCAGGCTGGTGTTCTCGGCTTCGTGCTTCCAGGAGCAATGTGAGATTGCAGCTGTCTCTTCCTTTTAACTGCTAGTGGAGGTGTGAGCTGATTGGGTGGGAGCTTGGCTGTGTTCTAATTGGGTGGAGGTGTGTTTTGATTGGTTAGGGGCTTGGCTGTGCTCTGATTGGATGGGGGGTTGGTTGTGCTCTGGTTGGCTGGGGGTGGTGTTCTGTTTGGGTGGGGGCTTGGTTGTGCTCAGCTTAGTCTGAGTTGCAGGGGGATTTGAGCTGGTGAGCTGCGTTGTTGTTGTTTGGCTTCGTGTTTGTGGCCGTGAGAGATCTTCATGGTGGGTGTATATATATATTATATGTATATGAAATCTTAATCTGTTCACCGCCCTGAGTCCTTTGGGAGAAGGGCAGTATAGAAATTCAATAAATAAATAAACGGCTCTCTAAAAAGGAGGTAAATGACCAGCTGTCTGCAAGGAGCATAAATCCTTCCATTCCCCACCATCCAGTCAGAACTAAAGAAACTTCTTGGATGAGAAGCGAAACGTTTTCAAAGAAAAACCAGAAAGTCCAGTTGCCTCTTGGAAAAGCACCTTTCGGACAACCATAACCCGGAGGACCGAGAATCTCCGCAGACGTTCGCTTCTTCTCGCTTCCTTCCTTGGCTCCGATCAGCCTTTGCTTCCATTTCCAGTCCCTGCTGTTGGTCATAAGCATTGGTGGGTTTCACTTACCCTTTGTTACCGCTTTGGTCACGCGCGCGCCACTTCTATACATGCCCAGAGTGTATTTGATGACGTTCGGGCGGGTGGGTGGAGCCTCCCGCAACCAATACCGATTTGCCTGAACTGGGGCGAACCAATAGCAACCCGCCACTGGTCATAAGAGTGAACGACTGCTGGGGCTCTGCAGGGACCAGGTCATAAGTAGCTTTTGGGAGGTCTGCCGTAACTACGAACCAGAGAGCTTCCGAGGAGGGTCACAGCTCAAAAAGATTAGAAATTTAAAACAGCATCCTAACCCAGGACAGATTGAGAACGGGAGGAAAGAAATGCAAGTGGTCCTTGACTTGCAACCATTCATTTAGTGGCCACTCTAGAGTTAAAATTGGACTGTTGCCTCCTGGCAGAAGATACAGAACCATTAAAACTCGGGCCACACGTTTTCTGAATAGTTTTTATCCCAGAGCTATAATTGCACTCAACGATCAACTGAAGGGCCACCATCAGTGAGCTGTTGGAGAGTATTACTTGGTCTGTTGTGTGGATGTTTGGGTGGTTTAGGGGTGGGGAACTGTGGTGGGTGGGAGTGTGTTTGGGGATTGTTATGTGTGTTGGACCTGGTCTTTGGGTGTTAAGTTATAAGAGCCTTGGTGGCGCAGCAGACTAAAGTGCTGTTAAGTAGCACCAGCTGCCTGCAATTACTGCAAGTTTGAATCTCACCAGGCTCAAGGTTGACTCAGCCTTCCATCCTTTTGAGGTAGGTAAAATGAGGACCCGGATTATGGGGGCAATAAGCTGACTTTGTATAAAAAAGAACACCGCTTGGGGGGGGAGGGGTGAAAGCCCTACTAATCAGATATATACAAAAGTATGAAGGCTATTGCTTAACGCATTGTAAGCCACCCTGAGTCTCCGGAGAAGGGCAGCATATAAATTGAACCAATGAATGAATGAATGAATGAATGAATGAATGAATGAATGAATGAATTTTGTTGTATGGGTATGCTGTGTATACACGTACAATGACAATAAAGTTATTTATTTATTTAAAATGGCCCTGAAAAAAGTGACTTACAACTGGTTCTCGCACTTACAACCAAACATCCCCACAAATTCATGTGCTTGGAAATGCCATTTGCCACTTTTCCAGCCAGTTTTTGGCCAGCAAATTCAGTGGGGGAGGGGGCGGAAGCCGGATTTGCTTAATCACCGCATGACTCGCTTAGTAACTGCAAGGATTTGCGTAACAACCCTGGCAAAAAGGGGATGTAAAATTGGATGTGACTCACTTAACAATTAGAATAACAAAGTTGGAAAGGACTTTGGAAATCTTCTAGTCTAACCCTTTCCTCAAGCAGGAAACTCTGTAGTTTAAAAAGAGAAACAGTCAAGAGCCGTGGTGGCGCCGTGGTGAAAATGTGGTATTGCAGGCTAATTCTGCCAACAGCCAGCAGTTCGATCCTGACCAGCTGAAGGTTGACTCAGCCTTCCCTCCTTCCGAGGTCGGTAAAAGGAGGACCAGGATTGTTGGGGGCAAGAGGCTGACTCAGTAAACTGCTTACAGAGGCCTGTAAAGTACTGTAAAGCAGTGTATAAGTCCAAGTGCTATTGCTATTCCTTCCTTCCTTCCTTCCTTCCTTCCTTCCTTCCTTCCTTCCTTCCTTCCTTCCTTCCTTCCTTCCTTCCTTCCTTCCTTCCTTCCTTCTGCCGTTGTGGCATACAGTGGTTAAAATGCAGTATTTTTTAAAAAATTTTTGATTTATATGCCGCCCTTCTCCGGAGACTCAGGGCAGCTTACAGTGCATTAAGCAATAGCCTTCATACTTTTGTATATATTTATACAAAGTCAGCTTATTGCCCTCAACAAACTGGGTCCTCAATTTACCCACCTTAGAAAGGATGGAAGGCTGAGTCAACCTTGAGCCTGGCTAGGATTGAACTCGCAGAAATTATAGGCAGCTGGATGTTAATTGCTGCCTTTAGTAGGAGGCGTTAGCCCCCTACGCTACTCAGGCTCCGTATTGCAGGCTAATTCTGCCCACTGCCAGCAGTTCGATCCTGACCGGCTGAAGGTTGACTCAGCCTTCCCTCCTTCCATGGTCAATAAAATGAGGACCCAGATTATTGGGGGCAAGAGGCTGACTCTATAAACCGCTTAAAGGGGGCTATAAAGTAGTATATAAATCTAAATGCTATTGCTAGTGCTGTTGCTACTTTTGACATGACTCAAAGCCCATGGGAACCAAGAGGGCTAATAACATCTTGCCTAGTGCTGTGGTTGTAAGAATGCAAAGTTGGGGGGTGGGGGAAGAGATCGTTGCTGAGAATACTGAGCTGGGTGGTGCCAGCAAAAACGGTGCTGAATTGGAGGTAACAGAATAACAGAATGAGATGGAAGGGACTTTGGAGGTCTTCTAGTCCAACCCCTTCTCAAGCAGGAGACCAATCTCTTCTTAAAGACCTCTGGAGGCAAGTTGTTCCGTTGATTAATTAATAATATAACAGAAAGGACCTTGGAGGTCTTACTAGTCCAACCTTCCCTATGCAATAACTTTGGACCATGGAAGATAGCTGGACTTCAACTCCCAGAATTCCCCAGCCGGCATGGCCGGCTGGGGAATTCTGGGAGTTGAAGTCCAGCTATCTTCAACTAACCAAGATTGAGAATCACTGCCCTGTGTCATTTATTTATTTAAGCTGTGCAATCATAACTGGCACACCTTAGTCCCCGAAACTTAATTTGCGCAATAATTTCCTAACACAGATTTTTTAAAAAACTGGTTTTGCTTTTGCTAGATTTCAAGTACTTCGAAGATGCCTCCGACGAATACCGGGATAACATGGGGACGCTGCTGCCACTCTGGAAGTTCCAGTACGACAAAGCCAAGCGGCTGGCGGTCACCGCCCTCTCCTGGTGAGCGCCTTCCCTGCAGGCATAAGGGAGGGGCGCCCTGTGAAAATCCACGCTGCTTGTCTTGATGATTGAGCAATGGGAAATGAGAAATGGAAAAAGGTTCAGGGTTAACGCTGCATTTGCTATATACACTTCTTTTTCTTTTTTTTTCCTTGGGTCACGTGTGTAGTTTTTCTTTGGTTATTCTCGTTTACTTCGGGGATGGGGGAGAGAGAGAGAAAAAAAAGGAGAATATTTGTAGCTCAGAGCAGTGGTGAAATCAGAGCCGGTTTACTAATTGTGCGCTGGCAACACGCACGCCGAAAGAAGGCATGGAGTAAGTAGAACGGCACGCATGATTTTTTTTTTAACTTTTAAAAGCATTTTTTTACAACCTATTTGGCTGGATAGGTTGTAAAGAAATGCTTTTAAAAGTAAAAAAAAAAGGGACTGAAGTTTGCACGGCTCAGCTGGGATCGTCAGAGCCTTTTTTCCCCCCTTTTAAAAAGCATTTTTTAAAAGAAGCGGCAAGCAGGCGACTGGGCAATTGGGTGGGCATGAGTGGGGCGAGGGTGGCAGGGATTTTTGCTACTGGTTCTCCGAACCACCAGCCACCATCGCTACAGGATCAGCCCTGATCCAGTCTGAACCGGGAGCATTTCACCCCTGGCTCAGAGTTGAAATGAGGGCTCCTTGGTGCTCTCTGAGCTTGGTGATTTCCTTGCAGATTACCCAACTAGGAATGTCATCAGTGCTAGAAGGGAAGGAGATTTGCGGAGAGGAGTAGGAGGAGGGAAGGAGGCACAAGAATAAGGAGGACTATGGGCTCTTTGGTGCTCTCTGAGCTTGGTGATTTCCTTGAAGATGTTTCATGACTTAACTAGGTAACATTATCAATGCTAGAAGGGAGAGGGGTTTATGGAGAGGAGGAGGAAGATGAGGAGGAGGAGAAGAAGGTGGAAGAGGACAACTGGGGGTTGAAATGAAAGGTTTTTGATGCTCTCTGAGCTTGGTAGGTTTCTTACAGACATTTCATGACCCAACTAGGTAACATCATCAGGGCTAGAAGGGAGTGTGGTTTGTGGAGAGGAGGAGGATGGAGATGGGAGGAAGAGGAGGAGGAGAAGGAGGAGTGTGGGTTGAAATGAATGGTCTTTGATGCTCTCTGAGCTTGGTTATTTTCTTGCAGATGTTTTACCACCCAACTAGGTCACATCATCAGTGCTAGTCCTGATGATGTGACCTAGTTTGGGTTATGAAACATCAGTAAGGAAGCAACCAAGCTCAGAGAGCACCAAAGACCTTTCAATTTTTTTAAAAAAAACTTTAAAAAAAGAAAAATGAAAGCGAATAAAGACATTGAGCGCAAGAGCTGAGAGGATACTCTACGAATCGTGTGAATAATATGAGAAATACATAGGCTGCATTTTTTATATTAACAACAATATTTTTAATATTAAGACAGGATGTATCCTGGTCAGATGAGGGCCATGAATTAATAGCCTAGGTTGGAAAATATTCTTCAAAAAACAAAAGAAGAAAACATGGCCTTCGAATAATTAGCCCAAGGAATCTTAGCCTAAGGAGTTCCATAGATACCAGAAAGGCTAGAAGATTTTACAGTATTCACTGATGTTTTTCTTCTGCTGGACAATCTCAAGCTTACAAAATCTTTCCTCGTGCATTAATTATTATAATTCTAAATCATTAAACATAGTTAGGAAGTTCTGATGCTGAAATATAAGAATGTACTAATTATTAAAAAAGCATTTCAGTACTTGGAAACCTGCACTCCCTTCGGTCCCCATCTTTACAAAAACGCATTTATGTCCCTAACAATCCCCTGGAACAAAATGTATCTGTAACACACTACAAAGATTGTCAAACGAGTGGAACGCTGACAGTTTACGTCTCTTTTGTCTTGCAGGAACCCCAAGTACAGAGACTCCTTCCTCGTTGGACACGGCTCTTGTGAGTTTTGACTCGGCTGTGTTATGCCGACGCTTGGTGATAAAGCCAGAGATTTTCGGTCCCTGTTGCTTCATTTTTTTCCTCCTAGATTCTGCAGATCAAATTTTACATCCTGAGGGACTTGTTTGTCTATAAATGGCACATGAGCTGGTTGCTCGGCGAGACGCCTTTCCTGGTTGTCTAAAATCATTTCCAGTTATTTCCAGATTTGCAGCACAGCAATCAGAGTAGAGCTGGAAGGGACCTTGGAGGTCTTCTAGTCCAGCCCCCCAGCTCAAGCAGGAGACCCTATACCATTTGCCATTGCGTGCCAGGAGAGGGGTGGGTGGGAGATGGTCGCGCACACATGTGCCCACACGCATGCACACGCAACCCCCCCCCCCCACTCCTGGCACATGAAGGCCTGGTAAGCCTGTTTTTCTTTCTTATCTGGTTCCAGATCCTCTCTATTTATCTGGGAAGGGCAAAAACAGCCTTTCCCACTCCCTCAGAGGCCCTCCAAACGGCCCATTTCCCAGTGGGACAGGAAGTGACATTTTTTGCTGTCCCCAGCCTCCAGAGCTTCTCTAGGAGCCTCTGTAGGAGTCTCTGGAGGCTGGGGAGAGCAAAAAAGTCACTTCCTGTTCCATCGGGAGTTGGGAAATGGGGCCTTTCAGGCCTCCGAGGGAGTGGGAAAGGCTGTTTTCATCCTTCCCAGATAAACAGAGAGGATCTGGAGCCAGGGAAGAAAGAAAAACAGGCCTTCCCCATCCCCGTCCAGAGGCAAGAAACAGCCTGTTTCCCTACTTCTGGTGGGCCCAGAAGGCCCGAAAATCAGCTGGCGGGCACATGCATGCGCCACAGAGCTGAGCTGGCGTGCTCAGTAATATGGCTACGCGTGCCACCTGCGGCACGCGTGCCGTAGGTTTGCCATCACGGCCCTATACCATTTCAGACAAGTGTCTGTCCACTCTTTTTTTAAAATCCTCCAGTGATGGAGCACCCACAACTTCTGGGGGCAAGCGGTTGCCCTCACTGTTAGAAGGTTCCCCTTAATTATAGGTTGCTTCTCCTCTTGATTAGTTTCCATCCATCGTTTCTTCTCCTGCCTTCTGGTGCTTTGGAGAAGAGGTTGAGCTCCCTTCGCTTCTTTGTGGCAGCCCCTCAAATACTGAAATACTGCCAGTATTTGAGAGGTTTTAGATATATATAGCTCAATATATATATATTTTAATTTGATTTATATGCCGCCCTTCTCCGGAGACTCAGGGCTGCTTCCAATGCGTTAAGCAATAGCCTTCATACTTCTGTATATTTATACAAAGTCAGCTTATTGCCCCCACAAACTGGGTCCTCAATTTACCCACCTTAGAAAGGATGGAAGGCTGAGTCGACCGTGAGCCTGGCTAGGATTGAACTCACAGAAATTGGAGGCAGCTGGATGTTAATTGCTGCCTTTAGTAGGAGGCATTAGCCCCCTACGCTACTCAGGCTCTATATTTTATATTATATGTATATGTATCTCAGTATTTGAGATATATAACAGGGTTGATTACACAAAGCTTCCCCAGGACATCATCATTAGCTAAAAACTCTTGTTTGCGGTCCCAAATTAGCTTCTGCAAATCAGACTTAACAAATCTGTCAATGCGGCCGCTGGTACTAATACATTTTCTAAACCGAAAGCACCAGCCTCGTGTGGCCGGGTGTGCAAAACGGATGGCCCTTATTAGATTACATGTCTCTCCCAACAAAAGTAGGGGGGAAATGGCCAACGGGGGCCATCAATCCTAGCTGGCAGCTTGATTGTTGCTGAAGCATTTACGTTCTCCGATATTTTTGCCTAATTTCTTTTGGGACGCTTGCATATCCATTTTATTTTTAATTGGCCAATAGGATCCTGCACCCCGTGGCGTATTTAAAAGAAGGATAGAATAATAGCAGAGTTGGAAGGGACCTTGGAGGTCATCTAATCCAACCCCCCACCCCAAGCAGAGGTCATCTAATCCAACCCCGTTTCTGGCAGAGGGCAGTCCAGTCTTTTCTTGAAAGCTTCCATGGATGAAGCTCCCACAATGTCTGAAGGCAACTTCTGTTCCATGGGTTGATTGTTTTCACTGTCAGAAAATTTCTCCTTATTTCCTTTTTTTTTTAATTTTAAAAAACAAACTTTATTGAAGTTAAACAAAAATAAAAACTGTACAAAGTATTCACGACCATAAAATTACATAAGACAATACAAATCACAACGTACAAACTAAATATATATAAATCTTTATACACATGTATATAGACAGTGATTTATTTCCAAGTTGAATCTCTCCTTCCATTATTTCGTCTCTGGCCTTCGGGTGTCTTGGATCCTTCTTCTCTGTAGCAGCCCCTCAAATATTGCAAGATGCTATCCTGTCTCCCCTGGTCCTTCTCTTCGCTAGACTAGCCAGGCCCAGTTTCTGTAACCGTTCATCGCATGTTTTAGCCTCCAGTCCCCTCATCATCCTGGTTGCTCTTCTCTGTACTCTTTCCAGAGTCTCAACATCTTTTTTATAGTGTGTGGACCAAAACTGGATGCAGGACTCCAGGGGTGGTTTTATAGAGTGGTATTAGTACCTCCCTTGATCTTGATTGTTTCCCTCTGTTAATGCAGCTAAGGGTTGCATTGACCCTACACCATTTTTGACAAGTGGTGGACTGTTCGTATTGTATTGCAAAGGTCGCAGAAACAGGAGAGGACGGAACGCTGCTATGTATTTTATCGATTGCAAACACGGTTTGCTGCTTTCCATTACAAAAAATTGTTGCTGCAGCAACTCACCTCTAAGGTTCCAGGATTGGGTTGCAAAAGTTTCTTTGTGGCTTCTCAAGCAAAGTCAAACCTGCCTGCGCCAAAACTCTTTTAAGAGCTTTGTGGTTTGGGCTCAAGTACAAGATCCTTGTTCCCGAAGTTCTTTGCTCTGAAATAGAAGATAGTATTTGTGGCTCAGGGTTGGACTGTGGGGTGCTTGGTGCTCTCTGAGATGGGTGGTTTTTTCCTTGCAGACGTTTTATGACCCAACTAGTTAACGTTATCAATGCTATAAGGGAGAGAAGTGTGCAGTCTGAAGGAGGAGGAGGAGGAGGAGGAGGGATGGAGTGGGAGGAGGAGAAGGAGAAGGAAAAGGACAGTGGGGTGCTTGGTGCTCTCGGAGCTGGGTTGTTTTTCATGCAGACATTTCATGACCCAACTAGGTAACATCATCAGTGCTAGAAGGGAGAGAAGTGTGCAATCTGAAGGAGGAGGAGAAGAGGAGGGGGGGGAACATAGGGGAGGAGGAGGAGGAAAAGGACAGTGGGGATGTTTCTCTTGCAGACGTTTCATGACCCAACTAGGTAACATTATCAATACTATAAGGGAGAGAAGTGTGCAGTCTGAAGGAGGAGGAGGAGGAGGAGGGATGGAGTGGGAGGAGGAGAAGGAGAAGGAAAAGGACAGTGCGGTGCTTGGTGCTCTCTGAGCTGGGTGGTTTTTCTTGCAGACATTTCACAACCCATCTAGATAACATCATCAGTGCTAGAAGGGTGTGGGGCGTGCAGTGCAGAGGAAGAGGAGGAGAAGAAGGGGAGGGGGAGGAGGAGGAGAAAAGGGACAATGGGGTGCCTGAGCTGGGTTGTTTTCTTGCAGAGGTTTCATGGCCCAGTTAGGAAGGAAGTGGGTTGTGCGGTGAGAAGGAGGACGATAATTTGAGCCCGATTTACCTCCATGCCATTTTTTAAAACTTGAAACAATTTCTTGTATTGTGCAATAGGCTGAGGATCCATTCTGTGGCCAAATATATTAGTATAAATGTGTTTTTTTCTTCCGTTGACTGAACTGGGAGTTCTAACAGACCTCCAGGTTTTGAGGATAGATGAGGGTATGATTGGGTGTTACCTGCCCTTCGAATACATTCCCCCAGTGCCTTTCTGGCTTACAGCCTGGTTTTAATCAAGATATTCAGCCTCCCTTTTTCTGAGATTCGGTGTTTTATTCTCGGGCCAGCAGCCTGCAAGGTGGAGCTCTGACTGCCTAAGCAGGTGTCCAATCAGTCCTTCAGATTGGCCTTCTAATCCTCTCACCGGCTCATTTAGGCAAGACGAGAAACTCGCAGGGTTGTGCAATGCTTCCCAACACAAAAACGGCACCTTGATGTCGATTGGAGCCCTGGGAATGCGACGGTCTTTTTCCAGGAGTGCGGCTTTCTGACGGGAAAAAAAAAAGGAACCGTGAATTGCAGTTCCATGAGGTTTTACAGGCGGCACAACACAGAATAACAAGAGTCCGAAGGGACCTTGGAAGTCTTAGTCCAGCCTCTGCTCGAACAAGAGACCCTATATTATTCTGGACAAATGGCTGTCCAGTCATGAAGCTACCCACAACTTCTGGAGGCAAAAGCCGTTCCACTGGTCAACTGTCCTCATTGTTAGGAAGTTGCTTCTTAATTCCAGGTTGCTTCTCTCCTGGATGAGTTTCCATCCGTTGCTTCTTCTCCTGCCTTCAAGAGGCAAGGTTGAGCTTCGCTGGCACAGTGTGTAGAGTAGCAGGACGGCAGGCTCCTTCTGCTGCCTGCCGGCTGCCTGCAATTTGGCAGTTCAAATTTCAGCAGACTCCAGGTTGACTCAGCTTTCCCTCCTTCTGAAGTTGGTACAATGAGAACCTGAATTGTTGGGGGCGAAAGGCTGACTCTGAAAGCATTGTGAAGCAGTTTATAAGTCTATGTGCTATTGCTGTTGCCCCCCCCCCCACCCTCCTCTCTGAGGCAGCTCCTCAAATATTGGAAGACTTGCTATCATGTCTCTCCTGGTCCTCCTCTTCACTAGATGAGCCAGGCCCAGTTCCTGCAACCATTCATCGTCTGTTTGGGCCTCCAGTCACCTAATCATCTTAGTTGCTCTTCTCTGCACTCTTTCTAGAGTTTCAACCTCTTTTTTTACATCGTGGCGACCAAAATTGGATGCAGTACTCCAGGTGTGGTCTTACCCCAACTTAACGCATTGTAAGCCACCTTGAGTCTCCGGAGAAGAGCGGCATATAAATTGAACCAATAGTTAGATAGAAGATAGATAGATAGATAGATAGATATAGAGATAGATAGATAGGGATAGATAGAGATAGATGGATGGATAGATATAGATAGATAGATAGATAGATAGATAGATAGATAGATAGATAGATAGATAGATAGATAGATGATAGATAGATAGATAGATAGATAGATAGATATAGAGATAGGGATAGATAGAGATAGATGGATGGATAGATATAGATAGATAGATAGATAGATAGATAGATAGATAGATAGATAGATAGATAGATAGATAGATAGATAGATAATAGATAGATAGATAGATAGATAGATAGATAGATAGATAGATAAATAAATAGTGGTACTATCACTTCACATATTATCCCTTTGTTGATGCAGCCCAGGATTGCATTAAGATACTCAGGATATCCCTCTCACTGTGGCTACTTTTGAACCTAGTATCAAAAGTATTCTAGGGTTACAGAACCTGGGTTATCCTGCCTAAGTGCAAGTCCTTACTTTTCTCACCACTGAACTGCATTTTAACAGAACATATTAACAGAGCTGGAAGGGACCACAGAGTCCCACCCCCTGACCAGGCAGGAAATCCTGTACTATTTCAGACAAGTGGTTGTCCAGTCTCTTCTTAAAAACTTCCAGTCTTGGAGCATTCACAACTTCTGGTGGCAAGCTGTTCCACTGGTTAATTGTTCTCACTGTCAGGACATTTCTCCTTAGTTCTCGGTTGCTTCTCTCCTTGATGAGTTTCCATCCATTGCTTCTTGTCCTGCCTTCAGGGACTTTGGAAGATAGGTTGACCCTGTCTTCTCTGCGGCAACCCCTTTTGTCGGATCATAGGGCCCAGTGCTCAAGTCTGTTGAGATCTCTCTGAATGTTGAGTTGTCTTCTTGTTGTAAAGTGTTCCCTAGTCCCCCTACCAGCTTGGAGGAATAATTCTTATCCAGTTACATGTGTGTTTGCATCGGGACGAAACCCGAGAGAGCGTGTTCGGCATAACTGCAGGCCACCTCACAGCAAAACTCTCTTGTTTCCCAGGAGGTCAAATGATTGCCCTTGGCAATCAGCCGACACTGCTATTTAAAAGTAAATGCATTTATTTACGTGCTCTTAATCCGCGCTCCAATGCTGCCTTCTAGATCGTTAATGGCAAGGAGTTCTAGCGCATAACCTTTTCCGTTTCCCATGGCAATTTAATTATGGATCTTTCCCCACCACCACCACCACCACACACACACATGCACATGTAAAGCCGCATTTCTCAAAGCTGCCTCGATAGATGTGAGCTGACAGACGACTAAAGTAGAACAAATTTTGTCTCTGTCTTCAAAAAAAAATAAAATAAAATAAAAAAAGAAGGGAAAGGCTCAGGAAAACCAACAGTCCAGCATTCAACATGAGATTGCCAGGAGGTTTCTGGAGCAGATCGGCAGTTTGAATCCCTAGTATAGATTTCCTGTGTGAGCAGCGGGTTGGACTAGATGACCTCCAAGGTCCCTTCCAACTCTGTTACGGTTAATTTGAGGGGTCTGGCTCTTCTGTGGTTCATCCTCACTGGAGAAGGTGAAAATAGCCTTGGTGGCGTAGCAGCTTAAAGCGGTGTTAAAGTGACACCAGCTGCCTGCAATTACTGCAAGTTCAAATCTCACCAGGCTCAAGGTTGACTCAGCCTTCCATCCTTCCGAGGTGGGTAAAATGAGGACCCAGATTGTGGGGGCAATAAACTGTATAAAAAAGAACACAGCTTGGGGGGGCCAAAAGCCCTACTAAGCAAGTATATACAAAAGTATGAAGGCTATTGCTTAACGCATTGTAAGCCACCCTGAGTCTCCAGAGAAGGGCGGCATATAAATTAAAATTTTTAAAAAATAAAATAAAGGGTTACGAAAGGTTTAAGCCCTTGGGTCCTGTATTGTGTGATGTTTTTATTAATGAGCTGGATGTCTATTCTAGTCTTCTAGGCTAAAACATAAGAAGAACAATTGCAGGAACTGGGTATGTCCAGTTTAATGAAAAGAAGGACTAGGGGAGACATGATAACAGTCTTCCGATATCTCAGGGGCTGCCCCAAAGAAGAGGGAGTCAAGCTCTTCTCCAAAGCCCCTGAAGGCAGGACAAGAAGTAATGGGTGGAAACTCATCAAGGAGAGAAGCAACTTAGAACTAAGAAGAAATTTCCTGACTCTGAGAACAATTAATCAGTGGAACAATCTGCCTCCAGAAGTTGTGAATGCTCCAACACTGGAAGTTTTTAAGAAGAGATGGGACAACCATTTTTTCTGAAATGATATAGATTAACATTAGAGCAATAGTCAAGAAGTAAAAAATACCCCAATCATGGAACTCCCAACTCAGACAAACAGTCAAGGAATAAATAATAGCCGGAGCAAGCAACCATTAAGAACGCTCCCACCAAGACTGACAGGGCAATAAATAGAGAGCAAACTCCTTTCCCTTCTAGCACTGATGATGTTACCTAATTGGGTGATGAAATGTCCACAAGAAAACCGCCAAGCTCCGCGAGCACCAAGGACTCCACAGTCCTCCTCCTCCACCTCCTCCTCCCCCGCCTCCACACAACCCCTCTTCTGGCACTGATGATGCTACCTAGTTGGGTAATGAAACGTCTGACTGCTACCCAGCTGTGTCTCCTAAGATTTTGCACATACTGTGTACGTGTCTACGTATTCGACAAATGGATTTGCGGAATTATTTTCAGCTCATCCAGGCTGCGAAATCATGTTCCTGATACAACCCAGGCCACCCCAACGATGCCGTGGAAGTGATGTCCCGATGCCTGGAGGCCGTGCGGATCTGGATGGGGGGCAACAGGCTCCAACTCAACCCCTCCAAGACCGAGTGGCTGTGGCTTCCGGCGTCCCGATATGGCCAGTTGACTCCATCACTGACCATTGGGGGCGAGTCATTGGCCCCCACGGATAGGGCTCGCAACTTGGGCGTCCTCCTGGATGCACGGCTGTCTTTGGAGGAGCATGTGACGGCCGTGGCCAGGGGGGCTTTTTATCAGGCTCGCCTGATACGCCAGTTGCGTCCCTATCTAGATCGGGACTCCTTACGCACAGTCACTCAGGCACTCGTCATTTCCCGCCTGGACTACTGCAATGCTCTCTACATGGGGCTCCCCTTGAGGTGCACCCGGAGGCTCCAACTGGTGCAGAATGCGGCCGCGCGGGGGATTATGGGAGCAAGGGGGCGCTCCCATGTGACACCTCTCCTGCGTGAGCTGCATTGACTTCCAGTGGTCTTCCGGGTGCGCTTCAAGGTGTTGGTGACCACCTTTAAAGCTCTCCATGGCATAGGGCCTGGGTACTTGCGGGACCGCCTTCTGCTACCGATAGCCTCCCACCGGCCAGTTCGCTCCCACAGAGAGGGACTCCTCAGGGTGCCATCAGCCAGACAATGTCGGCTGGCGACACCCAGGGGGAGAGCCTTCTCTGTGGCAGCACCAGCCCTCTGGAACGATTTGCCCTGGAGATCCGTACGATACCTGATCTCCGGGCTTTCCGCCGTGCCCTAAAAACTTTTTTATTTTGTCAAGCTGGGCTGGTGTAACCCCCCCCCCCCTCTTTTTTAAGCTTAAAGTTTTATGGGTTTTAAATTTTAATTGCCTATTTTTTAAATTTATTGGGCCAAAATTATTTAATTCTTTTATTAATATTTTAAATTTTGTATTGGAGTGCTTTTTTATTCTTGGCTGTACACCGCCCTGAGTCCACTAGGAGAAGGGCGGTATATAAATTTAATAAAATAAATAAATAAATAAAACCACGTAGAATTTTACTCGCTTGTCCAATCTTATCCGAATGGTTCGTTAAACTAAAGAGCGCTGAGCTGGATCCTACAAATGGAATGATTTCCACAGATTTCCTGCAATCTGAGTGGCAACTGCAAATCACACACTGCTGTTTACATGAATTTGGAACCGAACAATTTTACCACTTGATGGCACTGTTAAAATATTTAGTGAGCATCCTGCAAGGGGGAAAAAAAATTGCAAAAATCCTTATTAAAAATAGGCACGTTCAACAGTTGCTAAATGCTAACAGAATGTCTTCGGTGATGTGGACATTCATTTCCTTCGGTGCTTTAAGTTAATTTTTACTAGGACAGTGTTTCTCAACCTTGGAAGCTTGAAGATGAGTGGACTTCAACTCCCAGAATCCCCCAGCCAGTGGCTGGGGGATTCTGGGAGTTGAAGTCCACCCATCTTCAAGCTTCCAAGGTTGAGAAACACTGTCCTTGGAAATACTGGAAATTCCCCTAGATATCGTCCCAAAATTCTGCTTCTCACGTTTGAAATATATGATGTAGATTAGGATGTCCTTGCTACCTGTTTTTAAGGAACCAGTAAGAAAAGGCAGACCCCTCCTTTATCTGCAGCAGCTGTGCAGGGGGCTTATGTGTCAAAAAATGCAAGTCGGTGGTGTGGCCCCAGCTGTGAAATCAAAATCTGGCCCTGTGCATGAAATAGAGCAGGTTTCAGACTCGTGACTGTGGGCACCATATGGGCTCTCTGAGCTTTGCTGGTTTCACACAGGCGTTTTATGACCCAACTAAGTAACATCATCAGTGCTTGGAGGGAATAAGGCTTGTGGAATGGAGGAGGAGGAGGAGGAGGAGGAGGAGGAGGACTGAAGGGTCCTAGGTGCTCTCTGAGCTTGGTGGATTTCCTGCAGATGTTTCATGACCCAGCTAGGGAACATCATCAGTGCTAGGAGGGATGGGGGGTTTGCAGAGTAGTGGAGCTGTTTACTGTTGGCTTGTCAACAACTGCCAAACAAGCCGACAGTAAACAGCCAAAGAACCAAAGAACAGGGTTGTTGTGGTGGGCAAAAAGAGAAGGAGGAACATGTATTGAGTCTATCTGTTGCCAGTTAAGGAAGATATTTCATAAATACAGTAAATGAAATAAACTCTGGGGTTCCCGGCTGCAAGATGTGGGGTTCTGACCCTGGATGTCCTGATTGAAGTGACTTCCTCCTCTCTTCCCCTTCCTCCTCCTCTTCCTCCTCCTCTTCTTCTTTCTCCTCCTCCCCCTCCTCCTCCCCCTCCTCCTTCCTCCTCCTCTTCTCTTCCTCCTCCTCTTCTCTTCTTCCTCCTCCCCCCTCCTCCCCCTTCCTCCTCCTCTCTCCTTCCTCTTCCTCCTCCTCTTCTTCTTCCTCCTCCCCCCTCCTCCTTCCTCCTCCTCTCTCCCTCATCTCCCTCCTCCCCCTCCCCTCTCCTTCCCCTTCCTCCTCCTCTCTCCTTCCTCTTCCTCCTCCTCTTCCTCTTCTCTTCTTCTTCCCCCTCCCCCTCCTCCTTCCTCCTCCTCTACCTCCTCTTCTCCCTCTTCCTCCCCCTCTCCCTCCCCCTCTTCCTCTTCCTCCTTCTCTTCTTCCTCCTCCCCCTCCTCCCCTTCCTCCTTCTCTCTCCTTCCTCTTCCTCCTTCTCTTCTTCCTCCTCCCCCCTCTTCCCTCTTCCTCCTCCTCTCTCCTTCCTCCTCCTCCTCTTCTTCCTCCTCTCCCATCCTTCCCCTTCCTCCTCCCCTCCCCCTCTTCCTCTTCCTCCTTCTCTTCCTCCTTCCCCTCCTCCCTTTCCTCCTCCTTTCTCATTCCTCTTCCTCCTCTTCTTCCTCCTCCCCCTTCCTCCTCTCTCTCCTTCCTCTTCCTACTCCTCTTCTCTTCCTACTCCTCTTCCTCCCCCTCTTCTCTTCTTCCTCCTCCTCCCTCTTCCCCCTCCTTCATCCCCTCTCTCCCTCCTCCCCTTCCTCCTCTTCCGCCCCTCCTCCTCTTCCTCCTCCCCTCCTCCCCTTCCTCCATCTCTCTCCTTCCTCTTCCTCCTTGTCTCTTCTTCCTCCTCCCCCTCCTTCTCTTTCCTTCCCCTCCCCCTTCCCCTCCCCCTTCCCCTCCCCCCTCTTCCTCTTCCTCCTTCTCTTCTTCCTCTTCCCCTCTTCCCTCTTCCTCCTCCTCTCTCCTTCCTCTTCCTCCTCTTCTTCCTCCTCCCCCTCCTTCCTCTTCCTCCCCCTCTCCCTCTTCCTCTTCCTCCTTCTCCTCCTCCCCTTCCTCCTCCTTTCTGTTCCTTCCTTCTCTTCTCTTCTTCCTCCCCCTCTCTCCTTCCTCTTCCTCCTCCTCTTCTCTTCCTTCCCCTCTCCTCCCCCTCTTCTCTTCTTCTTCCTCCTCCCCCTTCCCCTCCTTCATCCTCCTCTCTCCCTCCTCCCCTCCTCCTCTTCCTCCAGATGACTTCATGAAGCAGAGCCGGGGGATGCTGCTGCTGTACACCCTCAAGAACCCCTCGTTCCCCGAGTACGTCTTTGCCAGCGAGAGCGGCATCATGTGCCTTGACATCCACGTGGAACACCCCTACCTGATTGTGGTGGGCTTCTACGACGGCAATGTGGCCATCTACAACCTGAAGAAACCCACGGCCACCCAGCCGGGCTACAAAAGCAGCAACTTGGCTGGGAAGCACACCGACCCCGTCTGGCAGGTGAGGACACCCTTCTCCCTCCTCTGCCTCTCCGGCCCAGGTCTTCACGGAGAACTGAGCTGACCGAGAATCTCAGGTGGGATACAAGAGAATCTTTGGGGTTCAAGGGCTGGAGGCTCTCTCGGTTGCTATTTGCAGACGTTTCATGAGCTGACTAGGGAACGTCATCAGTGCATCTGAAAGGCATTGAGGATGTTAACTGGGTAACATCAGCAGCGTTAGAAGGGAGTGGGGTTTGTGGAGAAGAGGAGGAGGAGGAGGAGGAGGAGGAGGAGGAGGAGGAGGAGGAGGGGTCCTTGGTCCTCTCTGAGCTTGGTGATTTCTTTTCAGATGATTCATTGCCCAACTAGGTAATATTTATTTATTTATTTATTTTATTGGTTCGATTTATATGCCGCCCTTCTCCGGAGACTCAGGGAGACTTACAATACAGTAAGCAATACCCTTCATACTTTTGTATATACCTGCTTAGTAGGGCTTTCGCCCCCCCCCCCAAGCAGTGTTCTTTTTTATACAAAGTCAGCTTATTGGCCCCACAATCCGGGTCCTCATTTTACCTACCTCGGAAGGATGGAAGGCTGAGTCAACCTTGATATCACCCATGCCAGAAGAAAAGGGTTCTGAGAAGTGGGAGGGAGAGAAGAGGAGGAGGAGGAGAAGTGCTGTGGGATCATTGATGCTCTTTGAGCTCAGTTTTCTTGCAGTCTTTTCATAACCCAACTAGGTAACATAATCAGTGTTAGAAGGGAATGAGGTTTTGCAGAGAGGAGGAGGATTGTGGGCAGTGGTGAAATCCAAATTTTTTTACTACCGGTTCTGTGGGCGTGGCTTGGTGGGCATGGTGTGGCTTGGTGGGCGTGGCAGGAGAAGGCTATTGCAAAATCTCCATTCCCTCCCCACTCGGGTCAGCCAGAGGTGGTATTTGCTGGTTCTCTGAACCACTCAAAATTTCCGTTACCGGTGCTCCAGAACCTGTCAGAACCTGCTGGATTTCACCCCTGACTGTGGGTGCTCTCTGAGCTTAGCTGTTTCCTTGCCGAATTTTCATTACCCAACTAGGTAACATTGTAAGAATTAAACTGAGAATCTTCTGCCTTCCATCAAAATTTTTCTTTGAAAACGGGGGGCAAATAAATAGCAGAATCTATTTCTCTGTGATTATCTAGACTGAGGAAAGGGCTCTTTCCCAGAAATCCAGAGTTTCTCCCATAATAAACTTGCAACCACAACCAGTCCTGGTTTTTTTTCAATCAATTGTATTTCCCAAAAACTATGCCAAAAATCAAGTTAGTGGAACTTTACTCAATTCTGAATAATAAATCGGGCTCTTTAAGCCCCATCCATTTTCTTGAAAGCTGCCCATATATTCTCATTTTAGTGTCTCGTTTTAGAAATCGAAGCTCCGGGACCAAAAAGCTCAATCTCTGTTTCCAAAATTAATTATTCAAATAATTTGATGAGATGAAATCCATTTCCCTGTTTGGTCAACTATGGGCGTGGTTCACAAACAGGGCTGCAAAGTCTTCGTGAAAACAAACAGAGACAACGCAACAGCATTCGCACACAGAGCTTTGGGCTGTGCGCCAGTTCTGGCCATTCCTAGATTGGGAGGCTCTGCTCATAATCTCTCCTAATTGTCACCTCCAGATAAAGCCTTAGGAAGCCCTTCAGAAGTTGTGGGGGCTCCATCACGGGAGGTTTTTAAGAAGAGATTGAACAACCATTTGTCTGAAATGGCATAATGGTCTCCTGCTTGAGCAGAGGGGGTTGGACTAGAAGACCTCCAAGGCCCCTTCAAACTCTGATGTTCTGTTAATTAATTACTGGAACTGTTTATCTCCAGACATTGTGGGTGCTTTATCACGGGAGGTTTTTAAGAAGAGACGGGACAGCCACTTGTCTCAAATGGTATAGAGTCTCATCCTAAGCAGGGAATTGGAATAGAAGGTCTCCCAGGTCCCTTCCAGGTTCGTTCCGATTGAAGGAGGCAATGGCAAACCACTTCTGAAATGGAAAAAAAAATCTTTGGCAGTCCAGGCAATCTCTGAAACGTAATTGAGAGGGGGAAATAAAGAGAGAGAGAGAGAGAGAGAGAGAGAGAGAGAGAGAGGATAGATAGAAGATAGATGATAGATGATAGATAGATAGATAGATAGATAGATAGATAGATAGATAGATAGATAGATAGATAGATAGATGATAGATAGATAGATGATAGATAGATAGATGAGAGAGAGAGAGGATGGATATATAGAAGATAGAAGATAGATAGATAGATAGATAGATAATGGATGATTTAGATAGATATTTAGATAGATAGAAGATAGATGATATTTATTTATTTATTTATTTAGACTTATATGCCGCCCTTTCTCCAAAAGGACTCAGGGCAGCTCACAACAATAAAACAGAAAAATAAAACAAAAATTCCAGGTTAAAAGTCACACATAAATTCCCTAAAACTAATTAAAATCCATTCAAAGAGGCCTTTGGACCGGTTTCCCACAGAAAAGAAAACACCGGGAGCCACAAAACCCTTCCCGTGCCTGACTATTTCTTGAGCAGCCACAAAACTGACAGATGGAGTTGAATTAAATGTTCTCTTTTCTTCTGAAACTTTTCTTTTCTTGGATTTATCCATGGCTGGCCTACCGGGGGTTGAAAAGCTCAATAAATCGCATGCCGGCAGATGTCGCACATTGGCGGTTACGCATATTTTGAGTGACAGGGAGCCGCAGCAGAAGGGCAAAAGAGCCATATGCGGATTCAGAGCCTCAGGTTGCTGACCCCTAGACTAGTAGATCTCTGCCCTTGTAAAAATGTTCCAATACAGGTAGTCCTTGACTTAACGACCAAAACTGAACCGAAATTTTCTGTGCCCATGCGAGATATTGGTTAAGTACATTTTACCCCATTTTACTGTGACCTTCCTTGCCACAGTCGTTAAATGAATCACTGCAGCCATTAAGTTAGTCGCATACTGTAATTGTTAAGCAAATCTGGCTTCCGTATCGATTTTGCCGGTCAGAAGGTTGCAAAGGGGGATCATGTGACCCCGGGGATGCTGCAAACAGTCATTACATGCCAGTTGCCAAGCCTCTTGAGTTTTGATCATCTGACCCTGGGGATGCTGCAACAGTCATAAGTGTGAAAACCACTCCTTTTTTCAGTGCCAGGGTAACTTCGAATTGTCACAAAACGAATGATTTACCCGAACTTGCTTGGGAAAGCCGTATCTGCTTTTCAATATCAGATTTCTTCTTCCCCCCTCTCCCCCAGGTGAAGTGGCAGAAAGACGACATGGACAACAATTTGAATTTCTTCTCGGTGTCTTCCGATGGCCGCATCGTCTCCTGGACCTTGGTTAAGGTAAGGAAGGGCTCTTGAATCGGAAAAGAGCTGGAGAGGGACCTTGGAGGTCTTCTAGTCCAGCCCCCTGCTGAAGCAGGAGACCCTATGCCATTTCAGACAAGTGGCTGTCCAGTCTCTTCTTAAAAACCTCCAGGGATGGAGCATTCACAACTTTTGGAGGCAAGTTGTTCCACTGGTTAATTGTCCTCACTGTTAGGACGTTTCTCCTGTATTCCAGGTTGCTTCTCTTTTTGATGAGTTTCCCTCCTTTGCTTCTTTTCCTGCCTTCAGGTGCTTTGGAAAATAGCTTGATTCCCTGCCTCCCCCCTTCTTTGTGGCAACCCTTCAAATATTGGTAGATTGCTCTCATGCCACCCCTATAATTCTTCTTTTCTCCAGACTGGCCAAACCCAAATCCTGGCAAACGTTCTTTGTATCTTTTAGTCTCCAGGCTTTTAATCATCTTAGTTGCTCTTCTTTGCACTTTTTCCAAAGTCTCAGCATCTTTTTTGTAAAGTACCATGTATCATGCTGCGCTGGCTAGAGGGGTTAGGAGCGGGGGGGGCACCGTGTTGCGGTGGTTCTCCTCCTTCCTTTCTGGTCGGACGCAGTCTGTGTTGGCAGGGGGACAGAGATCGACCTTGAGGCGCCTTATCTATGGGGTGCCACAAGGGTCGGTTCTCTCGCCCCTGTTGTTCAACATTTATGTGAAGCCACTGGAGGAGATCATCCGTGGTTTTGGGGTGAAGTGTCATCAGTACGCTGATGATACTCAGCTGTACATCTCCACCCCAGACCACCCCAATGATGCCCTTGACGTGTTGTCCCGATGCCTGGAGGCCGTGCTGATCTGGATGGGGAGAAACAGACTCAGACTCAACCCCTCCAAGACTGAGTGGCTGTGGCTCCCAGCGCCTCAGTATAGCCAGCTGGCTCCATCGCTGGCTATCGGGGGTGAGACTCTGGCCCCTCAGAGAGGGCTCGCAATCTGGGTGTCCTCCTGGATGCACGGCTGTCTTTAGAAGATCATATGACGGCTGTGGCCAGGGGGGCTTTCTATCAGGTCCACCTGATTCACCAGTTGCAGCCCTTTCTGGACCAGGATGCGCTGCGCATGGTCACTCATGCCCTTGTCACTTCCTGTCTGGACTACTGTAACGCTCTCTACATGGGGCTCCCCTTGAAGAGCACTCGGAGGCTCCAACTGGTCCAGAATATGGCCGCGCGGGTGATTATGGGAGCGACTCGACGCACCCATGTGACACCTGTCCTGCACGAGCTGCACTGGCTCCCAGTGGTCTTCTGGGTGCAGTTCAAGGTGCTGGTTACCATCTTTAAAGAGCTCCATGGCTCAGGATCCGAATACTTACGGGATCGCCTTCTGCCACTGATGGCCTCCCACCGACCAACACGCTCCCACAGAGGGGGACTCCTCAGGGTGCCGTCGGTCAAAAAAATGTCGACTGGCGACTCCCAGTGGGAGAGCCTTCTCTGTGGGGGCACCCGCCCTCTGGAATGAACTGCCCCCAGGGATAAGTATTATTCCCGACCTATGTACGTTTCGCCGTGCCTTTAAGGCTCTACTATTCTGGCTTAATAAGAATTTGGATTGGGTGTTTCAATTTGTGGGTTTTAACTGGGGGGGCCAAAATATTTAATTTGTTTTTAAAGTGCTTTGATATTTTTGTATTCATGTTGTTTTATGGTGGCTGTACACCGCCCTGAGTCCTTCGGGAGAAGGGTGGTGTAAAAATTTAATAAATAAATAAATAAATAAATAAATAAATAAATAAATAAATAAATAAATAAATAAATAAATAAATAAATAAATAAATAAATAATGTGGTGGCCAAAACTGGATGCAGCATTCCAGATGTGTCCTTACTGAGGCTTTATGAAGCAGTACTAATACTTCACGTGATTTTGATTCTATGTCTCTGTCTATACAACCAAGGATTGTATTAGCTTTTTTGGTTCTGCCCCACACGGCCGGCTCATGTTTAAGGGATTGTCCACTGGGACTCCACGGTCCCTCTCACAGTTACCGTTTTGGAGCCAGACTCCCCCTAAGTTGACCTTGTGTAGCCAAAGATGCTATTGATGGCTGTATGGACCATGATGCTTGTTGAATAGCCACAGTTGTGCTAAGCTAGAACCTGACAAGAAAATTAGCCTGTGAACCAGACCATATACCATAATAATTTACCAAATGCATTCATTTCTCTGCAAGGGCTTCAACATGCCTAAAAACTAGAGGTGCTATTCAGGCTCTGGGAGGTTCTGGCGGAAATTTTGAGCAGTTCGGAGAACCGGCAAATACCACCTCTGGCTGGCCCCAGAGTGGAGTGGGAATGGAGATTTTGCAATATCCTTCCCCTGGAGTGGGGAGGGAATGGGTATCCTTCCCCTGCCAAACCCACCAAGCCACACCATGCCAACCAAGCCACGCCCACAGAACCGGTAGTAAAAAAAATTGAATTTCACCATTGGTAAAAACAAATGCTATTTTGGCATTTCTTGTTAATACTGCAATCCTTTAAAAAAAAGTTTATTGAAATATTTATTAATACAGAAATGCAAAAGAAAAGTAGGGAAATAAGGGGTGGGAAGGAGAATGGAAAAGCATGGTGCAAAAGGAAGGAAGGAAGGAAGAAAGAAAGAGAAGGAAAGGAAGGAAGGAAGGAAAGAAAGAGAAGGAAAGAAAAAAGAAAGAAAGAAAAAGAAAAAGAAAGAAAGAAAAGGCGTTAACTTCCAACTCCCTTTGGTGGAGTAGAATAAGATAATTATAGCATCAAACCTCAACTTTTTACTTTTATATAATAATAAAAACTAGCCATTTCTATAACAACAAACCTATCTAATTGGTAAAACCCAAAATCAAAATGTTCTTTTTTCCACCCACCTCAAGCACAAAGGCCAGAAGCGGTTTCCAAACAGAAACAAAAGTAATTATATTTTTTTTTCTTTGATCCAAACCTTCTCTGTGAACTCCATCAACTTTTGCCACCGTTCATCCATTGTAGGAGTCAAAGTGCCCTTCCGTTTTTGGGCGTATAGGACTTGCTGTCGTCAACATATATAACCGCTTCCAAAATTCATACTCCAATCCTGTTCGCATTTACCTGAGAGTAAATCCCATTGAATGGAAGGCGAGCCCTGTGGTTTAGTAAATCTGACTTCCCCATTGACTTTCTCTTTAGAACAGGGGTCTGCAACCTGCAGCTCTGGAGCCGCATGTGGCTCTTTCACATGTGGCTCTTTCACAGTTAAGAATAATCTCTGACCTCCCAACCTTTCGGCGGGCTTTAAAAACCCATCTCTTTCAGCTCGCCGGCCTAGCCTGATCCCTATAACATTTTAGTATTTTTAGAGTTGTATTTTAAATATGTTAATTTTTAAATTTTATGGCCATTTATATTATTATTTTAAGAAATTTTAACTTGTGTATGTTTGTATGTTGTTCTTAATTGGCTGTACATCGCCCTGAGTCCGCAAGGAGAAGGGCGGTATATAAATCCAAATAAACTCTAAAAAAAACTCTAAACCCCTCTACTGCGGCTCCTGTCACTCAAAATATGCATCACAACCATCAATGTGTGACACCTGCCGGCACGTGATTTATTGAGCTTTTCAACCCCCGGTAGGCCAACCATGGATAAATCCAAGAAAAGAAAAGTTTCAGAAGAAAACAGAACTTTTAATTCAACTCCATCTGCTAGTTTTGTGGCCGCTCAAGAAATAGTCAGGCACGGGAAGGGTTTTGTGGATCCCCATGTTTTCTTTTCTGTGGTAAACTGGTCCAAATGGCTCTTTGAGTGTTTAAGGTTGCAGACCCCTGTCTTAGAATGAATGAGCTGGAAGGGACCTTGGAGGTCTTCTAGTCCAGCCCCCTGCTCAAGCAAGAGAACCTGTATTATTTCAGATAAGTGACTATCTAGATTCTTCTTAAAAACATCCAGTGATGGCATGCCCATGATTTCCGGTGGCAAGCTGTTCCAATGGTTAATTGCTTGTCTGAAGGTCGCAAAATGGCATCACGTGAAACCTGGGAATCATGGCAACTGTCATAAATACATGCCAGTTGCTAAGCATTTGAATTTGGACCCCATGACCCTGGGAATGCTGAAATAATGGTCATTAGATCCATTTTTTCCAGGGGCCTTGTAACTTTGAACAGTTACTATATGAACTGTTGTAAGTCGGGGACCACATGTATTATCAGCTGCAGTTCTGTCTGCCTTCACAAGCAGGGAGTGGACTAGAAGACTAAGAGCCTCAGATAGCTCAACAGGCTAATAGCCTGTTATTAAGATCCAGCTGTCTGCAATTATTGCAAGGTTTGAGGCTCAAGGTTGACTCAGCCTTCCATCCTTTCTAAGGTAAGTCAATTGAGGAGCCAGTTTGTGGGGACAATAAGCTGACTTTGTATAAAATATACAAAAGTACGAAGGCTATTGCTTAATGCATTGTAAGCCGCCCTGAGTCTCCGGAGAAGGACGGCATACAAATCTAATTTTAAAAAAAAGGTGCTTTCCAACTCATTCTATTCTGAGTATTACATGATTCCCCCTACAACACTTCTTTCAGCTGCTGGCAGATTCTCGGATCCAGTTGCAGACTTTTATATACATAGAATAGAGTAGAATTCTTGATTGGCCAAGTGTGACTGGACACCCAAGGAATTTGTCTTGATATATACACTCTCAGTGTACATAAAAGAAAAGACACATTCGTCAAGAATCATAAGGTACAACACTTAATGATAGTCATAGGGTACAAATAAACAATCAGGAAACGATATGAACATAAATCGTAAGGATACAAGCAGTTACAGTCATACAGTCATAAGTAGAAGGAGATGGGTGATGGGAACAATGAGAAAATTAATAGTAGTGCCGATTTAGTAACTAGTTTGACAGTGTTGAGGGAATTAGTTGTTAAGCAGAGTGATGGCATTAGGGGAAAAACTGTCCTTGTGTCTAATTGTTCTGGTGTACAGTGCTCTGTGGTGTCGTTTTGAGGGTAGGAGTTGAAACAGTTTATGTCCAGGATGCGAGGGGTCTGTAGATATTTTCCCAGCCCTCTTTTTGACTCGTGCAGGATACAGGTCCCCCATGGAAGGCAGGTTGGTAGCCATGGTTTTTTCTGCAGTTCTAATTATCCTCCGAAGTCCGTGTCTGTCTTGTTGAGTTGCAGAGCCAAACTAGACAGTTATGGAGGTGCAGATGACAGACTCCATCATTCCTCTGTCGAACTGGATCAGCAGCTCCTTGTGCAATTTGAGCTTCCTTTTTCTGCCTTGCTCTTTGTTCAACATTGTTCAATTTCTCCCCCAAATCCCCTGTTGTGCAAAACCTATTCAGATCCCCGAAGCCGTTTCCCAAAAATAAAGGTATTGGGACTTTGTTCTTGAAATGAGAGAGCCAAGCTGTGCTTTGTTGGGAAGTTTTCACGGGGAGCGAAGCAAACTTATAATTGTTGTTTTCCATTCCTGCTTTTCAAGGCTTTTAAAGCCCAACAAAGGGAGAGATAACAATTCATAAGGCGAGTGATCCGTGCAGCGTTAGCTCAGCCAGCCCACAAGTCTAGACCATCGCTCTGGCTAAAAAGAAGGAGATTGTAGCCCTTTATATATTTGGCTGACATCCTGCCGTGCTAAGCCATAGCTTATTTAATCGTTAATGCCGTGAAACTCAGTGGGCTTGGGTCCCATATCCCTGATTTGTAAGCCACGCGGAACAAATTATGCTAAGCCAAAACCAGCCAAGCGACATCTCGAGAGCCCCTGTGCTTCCAACCCTGACGCTCTCCCGATCGGCAGTGTTTGAACGAAGATTTTTCTATTTGTTCTGGGACTACGAATCCTTTACTGGAGTCATAAGTGTCTTTAGAAGCCAATTCAGTCTAGTGGTTAGGGCACCAGGCTAGAAAGCAAGTTGGACACTTAGTCCCACTTCAGGCATCAAAGCTGGAGGGGTGACTTTGGGCCAACCACCAGGAGACTGTGAGTTGTAGTCCCATCAAAGCCATGAAAGCCGGCTGAAAGCCGACTTCGGGCCAATCACCAGGAGACTGTGAGTTCTAGTCCCATCTTAACCATGAAAGTCAGCTGGGTGACTTGGGGCCAATCACTAGGAGACTGTGAGTTCTAGTCCCATCGTATCCATGAAAGTCGGCTGGGTGACTTTGAGCCAATCACCAGGAGACAGGGAGTTCTAGTCCCACCTTAACCATGAAAGCCAGCTGGGTGACTTTGGACCAATCAGCAGGAGACAGGAAACTCTAGTCTAGATGCGTCCAACTTTGGCAACTTAAGACTCGTGAACTTCAGGTCCCAGAATTCCCCAGCCATCAGGGAATTCAGGCCTTACCAAGGGATCCTTGGTGCTCTCTGAACTTGATTGTTTTCTTGCAGACATTTCATGACTCAACTAGGTAACATCATCAGTGCTAGAAGGGAGTGGGGTTTGTGGAGAGGAGAAGGGAGGAGGAGGAAAGTGGGGTCTTTGGTGGTCTCTGAGCTTGGTGGTTTCCTTTGCAGACTTTTCATTATCCAACTAGGGAACATCATCACTGCTAGGTCTTGGTTCTCATCTGTAAAGCGCTCCATGGCTTAGGACCCGGGTACTTACGAGACCACCTTCTGCCACCGATAACCTCCCACCGGCCAATACGCTCTCACAGAGAGGGTCTCCTCAGGGTGCCGTCGGTCAGGCAATGTCGACTGGCGATCCCCAGGGGGAGAGCCTTCTCTGTGGGGGCTCCCGCCCTCTGGAACGAGTTACCCCCGGGGATTCGATTAATCCCAGACCTCCGCACTTTCCGCAAGGCATTAAAGACTTTTCTATTCCAGGAAGCCGGGCTGGCTTAATGTAGATTTTAATGGGTGAATTTTAGGAGGGGTTTTAAATTTGGGAAAGCCAAAATTGGATTTAATTATGTTGTAGATTATTTTAACTTTTATATTGCTTGTATTTTAATGTTTGGCTGTTCACCGCCCCGAGTCTGTCAGGAGAAGGGCGGTATACAAATTTAATAAACGAACTAACTAATTAGAAGGGAGAGGGGTTTGCTGTCTGTTCATATACTGATGGTTTACTCAGTCGTAGTTGATGGGAATGGTAAACGAGCCAAGACCAAGCCTTACCCCCTTCTAGCAATGATGATGTTGCCCAGTTGGGTAATGCAAACTGGCTCAGGAATTCTGGGAGTTGAAGTCCACAAGTCTTACTGACAGGACACCATGGAAGCACGTACAAAGTTCTCATTATCACCGTCCTTCCATAAGTTTTTGGATAGAAAGGTGGGCAGTTTGGCGGTTCAAATCCCCAGTATAGATCTCCTGCGTGAGCAGGGGGTTGGACTAGATGACCTCCAAGGGTCCCTTCCAACTCTGTTACTGTCATACTGTTATACCTTCGTGAAGCATTCGGCACTTGGCTCCCCTTCCTGGCTTTTTAATCCCTCTGAAAATGTTCCGTTTCAAAGCTTTTTCTCGTGGATGCCACGCTGCCAACCTGACTGTGATCTTTCCTGTCCCAACAGAATGAGCTGGTCCACACAGACATCATCAAGCTGCTGGTTGAAGGAACCACGATGGAAGGACCGGAGGGGCTGCAGCTGCACACCATCGGTACGGCCTCCAGTCGAAGGAAAACCTGGGTGGCTCAGGGATGAACTGTGGCTCCTTGGTGCTCTCTGAGCTGGGGTCTTTTCCTGCAGATGTTTCATTACCCAACTAGGTAGGGTCATCTAGAAGGGAAGGGGGGTTTCTGGAGAGGAGAAGGAGGAGGAGGAGGAGGAGAGGAGGAGGAAGAAGAGAAGGAGAAGAAGAAGAGGAGGAGGACGAGGACAAGGAGAAGAAGAAGAGGAGGAGGAGAAGGACGAGAAGAAGAAGAGGAGGACGAGGACGAGGAGAAGAAGAAGAGGAGGAGGAGGAGAAGGACGAGAAGAAGAAGAAGAGGAGGAGGAGGAGGAGAGGAGGAGGAAGAGGAGAAGAAGAAGAAGAAGACGAAGAAGACGAAGACGAAGAAGAAGAAGAAGAGGAGGAGGAGGAGGAGGAGGAGGAGGAGGAGGAGGAGGAGGAGGAGGAGGAAGACTCTGGGATGTTTGACGCTCTCTGAGCTTTGGTGTTTCCTTGCAGACGTTTCATGACCCAACTAGGTAACATTATCAGTGCTAGAAGAGAGGGGGGATTATGGTGAGGAGGAGCAGGAGGAGTACCAAGAATCCTACAGTTCTCCCCTTCCTTCTCCTCCTCCTCCTCCTCTCTGCAGACACCACTCCCTTCTAGCACTGATAATGTTACCTAGTTGGATCATGAAACGTCTGCAAGGAAACACCAAAGCTCAGAGAGCAACAAGGACCACAGTCCTCCCCTACTCCTCCTCCTCCCTTCAAAACAGGACTGAAATTCAGCTGGTTCTATCCGTCTCGGGCGAACCACTAGCGGCAGTTGTGGGAGGCTCCACCCACCCAAGCGGGCATCATGACGTCACTTTTTGCAATGATATTAAGCCTCTGCGCATGCGCAGATGACGGCGGGTGTGAGTGAAGCGAGTGCACACACAGCGTGAGCACATTTACAAACTGGGAGGGAAGGTAAGTGAATTTCACCCCTGCTTCAAACCCAACTCCCTTCTAGCCCTGATGCTGTTCCCTAGTTGGGTGATGTAACATTTGCAAGCTCAAAGAAGCCACCGGTCTTGATCCCATCTGAATTTCCCTTCATTTTCTTACATCATCTGCACCAAAAGCAGTAATTCTAGACAGGGTTCCTTGGGAGTATGCGCCGTTAGCTAACTCCCATGTCAGCACATGGTAGAAAATTCTAGTGAGCGGTGAGGAGGAAACGGAAACAGCCTCTCCTGGTTGGAAGGCCTTCAAACGAGACCGCCTTCTTTATGAGACCGTCTTCTGCCGCCGATAGCCTCCCACCGGCCAGTACGCTCCCACAGAGAGGGCCTCCTCAGGGTGCCGTCGGCCAGACAATGTCGGCTGGCGACCCCCAGGGGGAGGGCCTTCTCTGTGGCGGCACCTGCCCTCTGGAACGACCTCCCTCCTGAGATACGCACGATACCGGACCTCCGGACTTTTCGTCAGGCCCTAAAAACTCACTTATTTCATCTAGCCGGGCTGGCTTGATCCTATCCTTTTGGTTTTAATTCATCATCGATTTTAACTGGGTTGTTTTAAATTGTGGGCCGAAATTATTTAATTATCTTTTAAACTATTTTAAATTTTGTATGCTATGTTTTATCTTGGCTGTTCACCGCCCTGAGTCCAGTTGAAGAAGGGCGGTATAAAAATAAAATAATAAAATAATAAAATAATAAAATAATAAAATAATAAAATAATAAAATAATAAAATAATAAAATAAAATAATAAAATAAAATAATAAAATAAAATAAAATAAAATAATAAAATAAAATAAAATAAAATAAAATAAAATAAAATAAAATAAAATAAAATAAAATAAATAAATAAAATAAAATAAAATAAAATAAAATAAAATAAAATAAATAAAATAAAATAATAAAATAAAATAAAATAAAATAAAATAAAATAATATAATAAAATAATAAAATAAAATAAAATAATAAAATAAAATAAAATAAATAAAATAAATAAATAAAATAAAATAAAATAAAATAAAATAAAATAATAAAATAAAATAAAATAAAATAAAATAAAATAAAATAAATAAAATAAAATAAAATAATTAAATAATGAATGAACGAGCCAAAGGATCATTTCTGGAGTCTCAAAATGACTTCACCTCGATGCAGTTCCCTTCAATCACATGAAGCAGCCTCTGTAGCTCGTGAATGAAGAATTTGACAGCTGGCCTACAAAAATTGTGGGCGCTCCATCACTGGAGGTTTTTAAGAAGAGACTGGTATAGGGTTTTCTGCTTGAGCAACGGGCAGGACTAGAAGACCTCCAGGGTCCCTTCTAGCTCATGTCTAGTCTGGAATGGAATGGAATGGAATGGAATGGAATGGAATAGAATAGAATAGAATAGAATAGGTCTCTTCCCTTCCCTTCCCTTCCCTTCCCTTCCCTTCCCTTCCCTTCTATTCATTCTGGCTTAAGAAATGTGTGTCCCTTTGATTTGGGGAAATCCCTGAGCAAATTCCCACGAAAATAAAAACCTAACTAAAGGCTGAGCGACGTCTCCGTGTGGTTGACCACCTTCTTACACATCGCTGGTGTACGGTGGTAGAGGCAGGGTGAGCAGACAAACAGCTGGTTCCCTGGCAGATGTGGCCCTCCTGCAATTGAATGTTTCCATCCCTTAGCTCGAAAGAACTCTGTATGTTTTTTGCTTAAGCAAATGCCTCACGCCGAAACATGTCCCCAAATATTTTGCTGCCTTATTTGTATTTTTTCTTGGTTTGCCAAACAGGTTGTGGGACTTCCTTTGATTTTCACAAGAAGATCGATTACCTGTTCCTGGTGGGTACCGAGGAAGGCAAAATCTACAAGGTAAGAGAGGCTTTCTCGTAAAACCAGGCTGTGTTTTGTGGTCACAGAGCCAAGAAAAACGTCTCTTACCTAAATAGAGCAGGTGAATACCTCCCATCAGGTGGGAGGTGCTAGAAAAATTGTGAATGCATTACGCTGGTGGATTTGGGAAAGGGAGGTCTTAAGGCTCGGGACTGATTGATGATATCAGAGGACTCAATACAATACATTTGTTGGCCACCGGCCTCTCCAGCAGTCAAATCGGAGGAGGAGGAGGAGGCGTCGGAGTCAGGACCAGCTCCAAGGGGGAAGAGCAGTGATGGGTTTCAATTTTTTTTTACTACCAGTTCTTTGGGCGTGGCTTGGTGGGCGTGGTGTGGCTTGCTGGGCATGGCAGGGAAAGGATACTGTAAAATCTCCATTCCCTCCCCTATCCAGGGGAAGGTTACTGCAAAATCCCCATTTCCTCCCAGTCAGCTGGGACTTGGGAGGCAGAGAATAAATGGGGGTGGGGCCAGTCAGAATTTTTACTACCGGTTCTCCGAACTACTCAAAATTTCCACTACCGGTTCTCCAGAAATGGTCAGAATCTGCTGAAACCCACATCTGGGGAAAAGGGAATGGAGCTGGCAGAGGGAGAGACAGAGGTGGAGCCTGGGCCGTCCATCAGCCCTCAGATGGAGAGTCAACAGCCCCCAGGTCGGGAGGTGGCTGATGAGGAAGAGGAGGAACAGCTGGGTCTAGTGCCTGATGCGTGGATGCACAAAAGGCAGAGGAGAGGAGAGCAGTGGAAATCTATGGGCTGGTCCTTGGGACGGAAGAGCCACTGCTGCAAGTGAAGCCCCACCCTAGCTCTGGGGATAAAAGGCAGGGGGCAGAGATGAATAGATGTGGCAGACAACAGTTCATCTCCTGGCTGGATGGACTTGTCAATCTGCGAGAGTGACTTTTTACGACGCTCCTAATAAAGGAATCTTTTGAGTTCACATCAGAGGGTTTGTGGTGTTTGGGGAGCTGGGTTAGAACAACGTTGAGCTTTAATTATGGCATCCTTCTTGGGAAGATCTAATCTTCACCATCTTTACTTTTTGGGAATCGTTTTGGAAATATTCTTGGACCACCGTTGCCAACTTAAGCCTCCAGCCAACTTGTTATGGTTTGTGACACAGTCAGCCAGGTGTTTAGACTGGATTTGGCATTTTTGTCTACCTGTTGAGTCCTTTCAAAGGACCTGGGGGAAGCAGATGTTGCTATATGAAAGTGTTTAAAGTTGTTGTGGCCCCGTCCTCTGAGCCTATCCCATTGGAGGAAGGAAGCTCTGAGCAGGAGGAAGAGGAGCCAGCCAGATCTCCCAGCCCGCCCCCCCTCTGGCACCGTCTCAGGTGCCAGCTGAAAGAGAGCCAAGTAGTGGGGAAACAGGTGTCTCAGATGAAAGTGAGGGAGAGACGTCATTCCTGGACGCACGTCAACGAAGGCGAGATAAGCGCTTGCAGCAGCTGAGGAGGCGTGCGAGGGAATAGACCTGAGTCACTGGATTGGAGTCACAGGATCAATGAGTCACTGGACCACACCCAGAGAGACTATATAACAGAGAGAGGGGTGGTAATGATCTCTGTGATGAACAAATACTATATCGGATAGGCATTGGAGTTTACAAGCTGAAGCTGATCAGAGACTTTGCTGAATATTTGTGGTGCTTTTCTTTCTGTGTACTATTAAAGTCCTTGGCAGACGGTGTGCATATCGCTGCCGAGTTTGAGATAAGAACTGTGGAGTGTGCCAAGTGCTTCTTAACCCTTGACTGGCTGTGTTTTTGTGGGTCTCTGAAGGGGGGGACAGATCAAAAGTACCATCTTAGAATGTAGGCTGTTCCCAGTAAAGCTGCCTTTTGCAATTGATTTCGTTAATGGTGATGTTGTTATTGTTAAATATTTTGTGGCATCCAGAGTCCTGGGACTGGTGGGAGTTAAGAATTGTTGCCTTCCCTCCTCTCCCCTCTCCCTCTTCCCTCCCCTCTCCTTTTTCTTGGCAAGATTTTTGGAAGTGGTTTGCCATTGTCTTCCTCCTAGGTCTCAGAGTGAGTGACTGGCTCAAAGTCACCCATCTGACCCCCCTCCCTCATGCTTAAAGTCCACAGTCTCCCAGTTTCTACGTTGATAGCAGTATAGCAATAGGGAGGGTGTACTGGCCTAGAGGTGTAGCTTTCGCCTCGCAATCAGGAGGCTGTGAGTTCGATCCTAGATAGAGGCATATATTTCTCTTTCTGGGCACACCGAGAATATATCTGTTGAACAAAACTCCACACTGACTACAGGAAGGGCATCCGGCCAGTAAACATTCAGCTCCATTCAATTGCCCAGACTCCACCCCGCAAGGGGTGGATTATGTGGTCATTCAAAGATGATGATGATGATGATGATGATGATGATGATGATGATGATGATGATGATGATGATGATGAATATAGCAGTAGCATTTAGACTTACATACCACTTCATGGTGCTTTACAGCCCTTTCTGAGAAGAGTCAGAAACTCTTGCCCCCAAGTAATCTGGGTCCTCATTTTACTGACCTTGGAGGGACGGAAGGCTGAGTCAACCTAGAGCTGGTGAGAATCGAACTGCCAAACTGCAGTCAGCCAGCAGTCAGCAGAAGGAGCCTGCAGTCCTGCATTCTAACCACTGCACCACCGAAGCTCATGATACCTTAACCGAAATGGTTGTCTTAAATTTTGAGTGCTATGTTTTTTTTTTTTTTAACAATCCTATATTACTAGGAAAAATGAATCCTGTTTGGGTTGCTAAAACATAAAAAAGATATTGAGATTCTGGAGTGGTGCAGAGAAGAGCAATGAAGTTGATTAGGAGGCTGGATACTGAAATCTATAAAGAATAGTTGTAGGAATTGGGTATGTCTAATCTAATGAAAAGAAGGACCAGGTGTGACATGATAGCAGCCTTCCAGTCAGTGGTGGGTTTCACAATTTTTTACTACCGGTTCTGTGGGTGTGGCTTGGTGGGTGTGGCAGGGGAAGGATACTGTAAAATCTCCATTCCCACCCACACTCCAGGGGAAGGTTACTACAAAATCCCCATTTCCTCCCAATCAACTGGGACTCGGGAGGCAGAGAATAGATGGGGGCAGGGCCAGTCAGAATTTTTACTACCGGTTCTCCGAACTACTCAGAATTTCCACTACCAGTTCTCCAGAAAACTATCTAATAGAACTAAATGAAGATTGAAACGTCTATAGTGATATCCTTAAAACAGGATTATAGAATGAGAGAAATACCTGTAGAGAGAGTATATATCCACTGGCATTAATGAAAGAGGAAAAGAAGGAAGGAAGAAGAAAGAAAGAAAGAAAGAAAGAAAGAAAGAAAGAAAGAAAGAAAGAAAGAAAGAAAGAAAGAAAGAAAGAAAGAAAGAAAGAAAGAAAGAAAGAAAGAACCCATCTGTCAAATAGGAAAATGCCAGATGCAGTTGAAATAGGATTGAAGGAGCCATTTAAATGCTAACAACTCTATTTCAATAAATATAGAACAAGACTGTGTGGGCTGCAGAAAGTCCTACGTATGGAGGGAAGGTAAACGCAAGAAAATGTGCAGGCTGTTGCATGAACGGCTTACGTAAACAAAGTTTTGCTTAGGATCTTACAAAGAGGAATAAAGCCACACCTGGAGCTGAATATTAAAAAGCGGAATAAGCTGATTTCAGACTAGGGAGAAAGACTGAAGACACCTGGTGAAATGGGGAAAGTAGGAAAATTCAAGGATGGGTTTTTTTTTTCTTTCTTAATTGATTCCTTCAAGGCCTTTGGTTGCAGAAGTCCTAAAGAATATGTGGGGCGCCTTAAAAAGAACATTCCAGAACATCTGATTCTTCTCCTGAGGAATCTGAGGGTAGAACTGGGGTTGGAGAAACAAGGAAAAAGAGAGGTTCAGAATAAGGAAGGGAGCGGGACTAAAAACCCTTCATTTTATTTGTCGATCTGCAAGTCCTCGATTTACAATAGTTCATTTAGTGACCGTTGGAAGTTACAATGGTACTGGGAAAAAAGCGACTGATCACCGTTTTTCACAGTTACAACCATTGCAGAATCCCCAGGGTCACGTGATCAAAATTTGAACACTCGGCAACTGACTTGTATTTATGACGGTTGCAGTATCCCGGGGGGGTGGGGGGAGTGTCACGTGATCCCCTTTTGTGGCCTTGCGACAAGCAAAGTCAAGAGGGAAGCCGGATTCATTTAACAAACGTGTGACTCACTTAAGAGCTGCAGGGACTCACTTAACAACTCTGGCAGGAAAGACCGTAAAATGGGGGGAAACTCGCTTAACATAACTGGATAGCTCAGCAGACTAAAAGCATTGGGATTAACTCCAGCTGTCTGCAATTACTGTAAGTTCGAATCTCGCCAGGCTCCAGGTTGACTCAGCCTTCCATCCTTTCTAAGATAGGTCAATTGAGGACCCAGTTTGTGGGGGCAATAAGCTGACTTTGGATAAATATACAAAAGTATGAAGGCTATTGCTTAACGCATTGTAAGCCGCAGTAACTGTGAGAGGGACCTTGGAATCCCAGTGGATGATCCCTTAAACCGGAGCCAGCCGTGGGCGGCAGCAGCCGAAAAAGCTAATACAATCCTTGGTTTTATAGACAGAGGCATAGAATCAAAATCACGTGGAGTATTAATATCACTTTAGTTCAGTTTTGGTCACCACATTACAAAAAAGATGTTGAGACTTTGGAAAAGTGTTTGGAAAAAGTGCCAAGAAGAGCAACTAAGATGACCTAGAGACTAAAACACAGGAAGGACGGATGCAGGAATTGGGTATATTAGACTAGAGAAAAGAAGGATTGGGGGGGACATGATAGCAGCATTCCAGTATTTGAGGGGCTGCCACAGAGAAGTGGGGCGGGGGGGTCCCTCAATTTATTTTCCAAAGCCCCAGAAGGCAAGAAAAGAAATAATGGATGGAAACTCAGCAAAGAGAGAAGCAAGCTGGAATTAAAGAGAAACTTCCTAACAGGAAGGACAATTAACCAGCGGAACTGCTTGCCACCAGAAATTGTAGGTGCTTCATCACCGGAGGTTTTTAAGAAGAGACTAGACTGTCATTTGTCTGACATGGTATAGGTCAGTGATGGCTAACCTTTTTGCCATCATGTGCCAAAAGCGGGGGTAGTGGGGGGGGGATTGCGTGCACACGTGCCCACACCCATAATTCAATGCGACCCGTCCCCCCCACACATGTGCATGTGACCCTCCCGCTTTCCCCCCGCTTTTGGCACAGTGGGCCTAGTAGCCCCATTTTTTTGCCCTTCCCAGGCTCCAGAGCCTTTCTAGGAGCCTGGGGAGGGTGAAAACAGCCTTCCCCACTCCCCTGCAGGCTCTCCAGAGGCCTGGAAACAGCCCGTTTCCAAACTTCCGGTGGGCCCAGAAGGCCTGAAAATCAGTTGGCCAGCGCGCACTTGCATGCTGGACTGAGGTAGGGCAACGCTCGTGTGCCCACAGATATGGCTCCATGTGCCACCTGTGGCACCCATGCCATAGGTTTGCCATCACGGGCATAGGTCCCCCTCGAAGGTTCCTTCTGATTCTGATTCTGATTCCTATTCTGATTCTGATTCTCTGATTCTCTGATTCTCTGATTCTCTGATTCTCTGATTCTGATTCCCTGATTCCCTGATTCCCTGATTCTCTGATTCTGATTCTGATTCTGATTCTGATTCTGATTCTGATTCTGATTCTCTGATTCTCTGATTCTGATTCTGATTCTGATTCTGATTCTGATTCTGATTCTGATTCTGATTCTGATTCCGATTCCGATTCTCTGATTCCCTGATTCCCTGATTCTCTGATTCTGATTCTGATTCTGATTCTGATTCTGATTCTGATTCTGATTCTGATTCTGATTCTGATTCTGATTCTGATTCTGATTCTGATTAATTGGCAGGTTCCATTACGGTCATAACTCAAGGACTACCTGCAACGTACTTGCCCAACTGTTCCTAAATGAAAATAAGAGTGCCCGTGAAAGCTTTCAAAAAATTCTGTGTGGCAAAGCCTTAATTTTTAGCTGCAGCACCATTAGAACACGACAGATTTCCACCCGAGCAGAAGTTGCTCAGTTAATGTCCATTTTGGAAGCCCGGGAGCCATTATCTTAATCACACCAGGCCCTTCTCGATAACTGAATTTTTTTCCATGTTAAAAAACATTAAACAGAACGCTGCTGTGCTGTGCTGTGCGTTTGGATTGCAAAAAGAGAAAGAAACCTTTAATTAATAACAGGAGCCGTAGTATAGCTAGAGTTTCTAGGGCAGGGGTACTCCAACCTTGGCAACTTTAAGAATTTTGGGAGCTGAAGTCGACAAGTCTTAAAGTTGCCAAGGTTGGAAACCCCTGTTCTAGGGAACAGAGAGTCCTCGATTTACAACTGTTTGCTCAGTGACCTTCCAAAATGACAGTGGCACTGGATGAAGAGACTTACGACCAGAGGTGGTATTTTTTTTATATAATTTGATTTATATGCCGCCCTTCTCCGGAGACTTAGGGCGGCTTACAGTGCGTTAAGCAATAGCCTTCATACTTTTGCATATTTATACGAAGTCAGCTTATTGCCCCCACAAACTGGGTCCTCAATTTACCCACCTTAGAAAGGATGAAAGGCTGAGTCGACCTTGAGCCTGGCTAGGATTGAACTCGCAGTAATTGCAGGCAGCTGGATGTTAACTACTGCCTTAGTAGGAGGCATTAGCCTCCTACGCCACTCAGACTCTGAGTATTCAGCCAGTTCGGACCAGTTTGCCTGAACTGGTAGCGGACACCTGCCCCAGCTCTAAGCCATCCTATTTAGGCACGTTTTTAAGGCCGGACACATGCGCAGAAGGAGCGCGCGTGTTGTGGCCCGTCAGCGGCCTGTGCAGTTAGTAGCTGATTCTGACAGCGAGGAGGCTGGTGTGGTGCTGCGCCAGCAGCCTGTGCAGCTGGCAGTCGAGTCAGACAATGAGGAGGCTGGAGAAGATGTGGTGCCGGAGGCAGGGATTCAGCCAGGGCCTTCAGAACCTCCAGAAGCTCCCTTAAGTGAAGAGGAAGAAGAGGAGGAGCCTCTTCTTGAGCGTGCAGAGCTGTCAAAAGGCAGGAGTGGCTCCTCAGGAGGAGGTCTCCTTGAGAGTAAGGCTTAAGGCTAATTGGCCACTCCCCTAGCCTATTTAAGGAAGGACGACGACTGAGGCAATTTGCAGGAAACAACTTCGTTTATATTCCTTCACGTCTTGATTCCAGAAACATTTGATTCGGTTCTTGTTTCTCTCTTGTCAGTTTTCCTGCAAATTATTATTATTATTATTATTATTTATTGGATTTCTATACCGCCCTTCTCCCAAAGGACTCAGGGCGGTGAACAGATTAAGATACATGTAAATATATTTCATAAATTGCTTCTGGGCATTCTGCCAAACACAGTAAGATTATGGTTATCTGAAAGACTATGCCTCAGAATTGAGTTATTGTTCTTTGGATTCTTATCGGCTGTTCATGAAGTTAAATTAACAGCCCTTGTTCAGAAAAGACTGATTTAAACTGTACTTGTGTTCAAACAACTACTAAGAATTAATTTAATTTAATTTAATTTAATTTAATTTAATTTAATTTAATTTAATTTAATTTAATTTAATTTAATTTAATTTAATTTAATTTAATTTAATTTAATTTAATTTAATTTAATTTAATTTATCGCATTTCTGTGCGATAAGAAAGCTCATTAGTAGTCCTTAATTAGTAAACGAAGGTTTGTACGGACTTTGTGTGTGCTGCGTTCTTTGGGGTCCGTAGCTGGGGCAGAACAGCAGGTGAGCCTCAGTCACTAAGAGCAAACCCAAACCCATTCAACTCACTACAATTATCAATCCAACCCGCACGTCGATACAGGCAATCCTCGACTTACAGCCCTTCATTTAGTGACCGTTTGCGAAATTACGACGGCACTTGAAAAAAAAAACTGACTTGGGATCATTTTTCACACTGCCATCCCCATGGTCATGTGATCAGAATTCAGACGCATGGCAACTGACTTATATTTATGACGGTCACAGCAGGGTCACGTCGTGATTCCCCTTTTGCGATCTTCGGACAAGCAAAGCCGTTGTATCTCCAAACCGTCACTAAATGAACTGTCGTAAGTCGAGGACTGCCTGTATTCGTTGTTCTCTATTCCAGCGTTGTCAATTGATGCCCGGAAAGTTTTTAGTGTTTGTTTCCTCCGCTGAAAAATCAGCTGGGCCATGAGGCCGGGTTGGGTGATAGGACAAAGGGAGAAGTCGCCCTCTTAGTAACCTTGGCACAAGGATTTAAGAAAGAATGGGGAAGTCGTCCTAATCTGCCCTCCAAAAGCAAAACAAAACAAAAAAAACTCATAAAATTTGCTTTTTGGCTATTTTCGGTAGAGAAGGAAGGAGCCTGCTGTTTGCCAACATGCTGAGCTGTAATAAATCTTAACGATGATGAGAATTCATTTAGGAAAAGAGGCTTTTGCAATTTTATTTGGGGATGAGTTGGCAAAGGGGTGTAGGAGGTTAGCAAGCACCTCTTTCCTAGGAGAATGAAAGATTTTGGGAAATATGAAAAAGGCAGAATATTATGTTTCAGTGGTTGAGAAATGGAGAAACATGTTTTAAAGACAAAGCAGCTCCCACCTTCCTGCCTCACCCCCTTTGTTAATGGGCCAGAGGCAGAAACCCAATCCTTTGTCAAAGGACATTTGCAACACACTAGCAACAGAAACTAACACAATGGGACCATCTAGGACAGAAACTCACCACATGGCACCTGGGAAGATTACATAGCCAGCAAGGTTAGCTAAGACCCCCACCCCCTGGAAGTCTGACAGCCAATCAGAATACTCTTTCTGGGCCCCAGGAAGTTCAAAGCCAGAGAGGGCATAAAACCCGGGGACTCGCAGCATCTCGGCCCTTTTTCTGTTCAGGAACTCAAGCCATGTGATCCTGTCCACCATTAAACCATCTTTCCAAGCAGTCTCCATGTTTCCAGTGTCTTTGTCCCCTTAGAGCAGAACCCAGAAGGATATTTCTTCCTACAGGGGGGAGGCAGAATCCTTCTCTGGCGATCTGCTTCTGAATCTGCTGGAGATCTCAAACCATCCCCAAAGCTGCTTTCGTTTCAAGAGGCCATCTGGTTTTTTTTCTTTGAAGACGTTTCGCCTCTCGTCCAAGAAGCTTCTTCACCTCTGGCTGCATGGTTCCATTCCCCACCATCCATTCGTTAGAGCCAAAGAAGCGTCTTGGATGAGAGGCAAAACATCTTCAAAGGAAAAACAAAGAAGAAAGTCCAGGTGCCTCCTGAAAAAGTCCCTTTGGGACAACCATGATCTGGATGACTGAAAATCTCTATAGACTTTGAGCCATGCAATTTGCGATGAAGACCTTTGGAATGGTGTGGGAGTAGGAATGGATTTCCAGAGGGAAAAAACTGCAGACTACAGGAACCATTTGCACTACTCAGGTGACCCTGAGGACACAGAGAAACCTCCAAGTGCTTCAACGACCCTCTCAAAGGATGCAAATGACCAGCTGTCTGCAAAGGACATAAATCCTTCCCTTCCTCACCATCCAGTCAGAGCTGAAGAAGCTTCTTGAATGAGAAGTGAAACGCATTCCAAGAAAAACCAGTGTAGGAAGTTAGCACCCACCCCTTTCCTAGAGGAATGAAATATTTTGGGAAATATTAAAAAGGCAGAATATTATGTTTCCCTGGAAGAGAAATGGAGAAGCATGTTTTAAAGACGAAGCAGCTCCCATCTTCCTGCCCCCACCCTTTGTCAACAGGCCAGAGGCAGAAACTCAATCTTTGTCAATGGACCATCATCTGCAACACAATAGGACCCATCTAGGACAGAAACTCACCACATGGCACCTGGGAAGATTACATCAGCCAACAAGGCTAGCTAAGACCCCCACCCCCTGGGAGTCTGACAACCAATCAGGAGACTCTTTCAGGGCCCCAGGAAGTCCAAAGCCCAGAGAGGGCATAAAACCCGGGGACTCACAGCATCTCAGCCCTTTTCTGTTCAGGAACTCAAACCATGTGATCCTATCCACCATTAAACCATTTTTCCAAACCATGTTTCCAGTGTCTTTTTCCCCACCTGAACCCAGAAGGATATTTCTTCCTACACCAGAAAGTCCAGTTGCCTCTTGAAAAAGCATCTTTGGGACAACCATGACCTTGGTGATGGAGAATCTCCATAGACATCTCAAACCATCTTTTAAGGCAATGTTACAGGAATCCCGGCTGGATTTGGTTAGAATCATAGAATCTTAGGGCTGGAAGGGACCTTGGAACAGCGGTGAAATCTAACCGGATCTATCTGGCTCATGCAAACCGGTAGCGCCGGCAGCGAGAGGCTCTGCCCGCCCACCAGGATGTCATTACGTCCCGTTTTTGATCCTCTGTGCATGCGTAGAAGGCTCTGCGCATGAACAGAAGAGGTGCGCACGCTCACATTGGTGAAGCAGTATCAAAGGTAAGTGCATTTCACCGCTGCTTTGGACAGTACTGCCCAAGACAGTAGTCCTCATCCTATCCTGGACAATCTTTTCTTGAAGACTTCCAGTGTTGGAGCACCCGCCACTTCTAGTGGCAAGCTGTTCCACTGGTTAATTGTTCTCACTGTCAGGAAGTTACTGTCACTGAGTCCTTAGTTCTAGGAGTTTGTTCCTTCTTGATTAGTTTCCCTCTCTTCTTTCTTGTCCTGCTCTTGGGTCAGGGGTGAAATGCTCCCGGTTCGGATCAGATCGCCAGATCCGGTAGCGATGGTGGCGGGTGGTTCAGAGAAGTGATAGCAAAAATCTCTGCCCTCCCCCCCCATTGCCCAGCTGAGCCGCGCAATCATCAGAGGCTTTTTTTAAAATTTTTAAAAGCATTTTTTCTATAACCTCTTCGGCCGAAAAAATGCTTTTAAAAGTAAAAAAAAAGCCTCTGACGATCACGCAACTCAGCTGGGATCGTCAGAGGCTTTTAAAAGCATTTTTTTCTACAACCTCTTTGTGAGGGTAGATATACCCAGTTCCTGCAACTGTTCATTGTATCATTTAGCCTCCAAAGCTCTTATCACTCTGGTGGCTTTCTCTAGAATAGTGATGGTTTTTTGCCGTCGTGTGCCAAAAACGGATGGGAGTGTGAGGGGTGTCACGTGCCTGCATGCCCACACCCATAATTCAATGCACCCCATCCCCTGTGCATGCACACACGACCCTCCCCTGCGCGACCCCCGCTTTTGGCAAGCGATGGCACAATGGGCCCGGTAGGCCCGTTTTCACCCTCCCCAGGCTCCAGAGCCTTTCTTGGTGCTTGGGGAGGGCAAAAATGGCCTTCCCCCCTCCCACTGGAGGCTTCTGGAGGCCAGTAATGGCCTGTTTCCCAACTTCTGGTGGGACAGGAAGGCCCATTTTTGCCCTCCCCAGGGTCCAGTGGCTTTCTTGGAGCTTGGGGAGGGCAAAAATGGCTTTCCCTCACTCTTGGAGGCCCTCCAGAGGCCAGAAATGGCCTGTTTCCTGACTTCTGGTGGGACAGGAAGGCCCATTTTTTGCCCTCCCCAGGCTCCAGAGGCGTTCTTGGAGCTTGGGGAAAACAAATATGGCCTCCCCACCACCCCTCCGGAGGCCGGAAACTCCAGAAACCAGCACACGCATGTGCACTGGAGTTGAGCTAGGGCAACGCTCGTGTTCCCACAGATACGGTTCCACATGCCACCTGTGGCACGCGTGCCATAGGTTTGCCACCACGGCTCTGGAGTCTCAGAATCTTTTTTTGTATCATAATAATCCTTGGCAAGATCAGACTCAGCTGGGCTGCCAGCTTAAGCTAGCAAAAAATTCGCTCACAGCCAGGAGCTGCCAGCTGAACATCTGAGGCAACCCTGGGTTTTATTTTATTGGCTTGTTTATTACAAGTAGCACCGCGGAGTCAATTCCAAAGGGTTCAGTAGAATAGAGCTGGAAGGGACCTTGGAGGTCTTCTAGTCCAGCCCCTCCTGTTGCTTAAACAGGAGAACCTGTACCACTTCAGACAAGTGGCTGTCCTGTCTCATCTTAAAAACCTCCAGTGATGAAGCACCAACAACTGTAGAGTAGAGTAGAGTAGAGTAGAGTAGAGTAGAGTAGAGTAGAGTAGAGTAGAGTAGAGTAGAGTAGAATAGAATAGAATAGAATAGAATAGAATAGAATAGAATAGAATAGAATAGAATAGAATGAGCCTTAGTGGCGCAGCAGACTAAAGTGCTGTTAAGTAGCACCAGCTGCCTGCAATTACTGCAAGTTCGAATCTCACCAGGCTCAAGGTTGACTCAGCCTTCCATCCTTCCAACGTAGGTAAAATGAGGACCCAGATTGTGGGGGCAATAAGCTGACTTTGTATAAAAAAGAACAACGCTTGGGGGGGGGCCAAAAGCCCTACTAAGCAGGTATATACAAAAGTATGAAGGCTATTGCTTAGTGCATTGTAAGGTGCCCTGAGTCTCCGGAGAAGGGCGGCATATAAATTGAACCAATGAATAGAATAGAATAGAATAGAATAGAATAGAATAGAGTAGAGTAGAGTAGAGTAGAGTAGAGTAGAGTAGAGTAGAGTAGAGTAGAGTAGAGTAGAGTAGAGTAGAGTAGAGTAGAGTAGAGTAGAATAGAATAGAATAGAGCAGAGCAGAGCAGAGCAGAGCAGAGCAGAGCATGTCTGTCCAATCTCATCTTAAAATCTTCCAGTGATGGAGCACTCACAACCTCTGGTGCAAACTGTCCTGCTGATTAATTGTCCTCACTGATAGGAAGTTTGTCCTTAGTTCTCGGTTGCTTCTCTCCTTGATAAGTTTCTACCCGTTGCTTCTTGTCCTGCCCTCAGGGGCTTTGGAGAATAATTTGACCCCCTGTTCCTTGTGGCAGCCCCTCAAATCCTGGAATCCTGCTATTTCCTTCTTCGGTACCTTGGAGGGCAGTGGGACAAATCTAGTACCTGTGTGGAATAATTTCTCTGAGCCTCGGTTCTTTCATCCGCAAAATAGTTTAATGATGACGCTGCGGAGATTTTAATGAGGACCAATGAGTTGTTTTTTTTTTCTTTTTTACAACCCCTCCTGGAGTTTGTATATGTGCCATTAGTAGGATTTAGTGCGGCTGCAATGATTTTGCAGTTTGGCTGAATGCTATTTTAGGTAAGTGCCAGATTAGAAGGAATGTGAGTGGGGTTGAAGATTACTTTTGGCCACAGAAGTTCACTGGCTGGCTTGGGTTCAAAGCACACCCTTTCTTTTCGAAATCCGGCTCTCAGCATTACAGTAATATTATGGAGAAGGCCTTTCTCCTATATGTTGCCTTGAACTCTTGGAGGAAATCAAATAAATAAGAGCCAGCTTGGTGCTTCCTGGTCTAGAAACCAGGAGACGGTGAGTTCTAGTTCTACCTTAGGCATGAAAGCCAGCTGGGAGGCTTTGGGCCAATCCCCGGGAGACCCTGAGTTCTAGTCCTGCCTTAGCCAGGAAAGCCAGATGGGTGGCCTTGGCCCAGTGGTGAAATGTAAAATGTGTTACTACTGGTTCTGTGGGCATGGCTTGGTGATGGTGGGGCAATGTGATTGGTTGGCGTGGCCAACTTTTTTTTTTTAAAAAAAATTTAAACCATTTTTTTCTACAATCTCTTTGGTCGAAGAAGTTGCAGAAAAAAATGCATCCCCACCATTACGGGATGAAATTTTGATTGCTTGTCTGGCAAGCAAAGTCAATGCGGGAAGCCAGATTCGCTTATCGTCCGCGCGATTCGCTTAACAACCGTAGCGACATCCTTAACAGCCATGGCAAAAAGACCCAACAATAGGGCAGGATTCACTTAACTAGAGCCTCAGGCTAGATAGCCTGTTATTAACACCCAGCTGTCTGCAATTATGCGAGTTTGAGGCTCAAGGTTGACTCAGCCTTCCATCCTTTCTAAGATAGGTAAATTGAGGACCCAGTTTGTAGGGGCAATAAGCTGACTTCGTATAAAATATACAAAAGTATGAAGGCGATTGCTTAACGCATTGTAAGCTGCCCTGAGTCTCTGGAGAAGGGCGGCATATAAATCAAATTAAAAAAAGGAAGGAAGGAAGGAAGGAAGGAAGGAAGGAAGGAAGGAAGGAAGGAAGGAAGGAAGGAAGGAGAACATTCAGCTGCCTGCAATTACTGTAAGTTCAAATCTCACCAGGCTCAAGGTTGACTCAGCCTTCCATCCTTTCTAAGGTGGGTAAAATGAGGACCCAGTTTGTGGGGGCAATAAGCTGACTGTATAAAAATATACAAAAGTAGGAAGGCTATTGCTTAACGCATTGTAAGCCGCCCTGAGTCTTTGGAGAAGGGCGGCATATAAATCAATTTTTAAAAAAAAAACACCTTCGTTTATCTGTGGAAATGTTGGGCTCAATTGTGCGCGTAAGCCGAGAGTTCTTTGCAAAGCAAAAGACAGATGATGCCCTACGCAAATGCTAATGATAATCGCCTTCCTGTGACTTTGCAGTGCTCCAAGACCTACTCGAGTCAGTTCCTGGACATCTTCCACGCTCACCACATGGCGGTGGACGCCGTGAGCTGGAATCCCTTCCACAGCAAGATCTTCATTTCCTGTAGCTCGGACTGGACCGTAAAGATCTGGGATCACACCATCAAGTAGGTGCCTCCAGCCCGGGGGCGGGCTCTAAATTTTTTTACTACCGGTTCTGTGGGCGTGGCTTATTTTGTAGGCGTGGTTTGATGGTCATGTGACAAGCAATTCTTTAGGATTGAGTAGAGGGACTGGTCTACCACCCCACTGCCTTTTACCGCTGATCAGCTGTAGGGCGGCCCTTTGAAGCGCCGTGGCAAGAGTTTAAACCAGTGGTGAAATCTAAAATTTGTTACTACTGGTTCTGTGGGCATGGTTTGGTAGGGGTGGTGGTAATGTGACTGGGTGGGTGTGGCCAATTCTTTTTGTTTTATTATTTTTAAAACCATTTTTTCTACAACCTCTTCGGCAAAGAGGTTGTAAAAAAATGCTTTCGAAAGGCTTTGACGATCCCAGCTGAATTGCCTGATCATTAGAGGCATTTAAAAGAAAAAAAAAAGCCTCTGCCGATCAAGCAACTCAGCTTGGATCGTCAGAGGCATTTAAAAGAAAAAAAAGAGTTTTTTCTTTTAAAAGCCTTTGATGATCCCATCTGGTTCCCGTGATCATCAGAGGCTTTTTTTTTTACTTTAAAAAGCATTTTTTCTGCCAATGAGGTTGTAGAAAAAACGCTTTTAAAAGTAAAAAAAAAAAAGCCTCTGATGATTGTGCGGCTCAGCTGGGCATGAAGGGTGGAAGGGATTTTTGCTACCGGTTCTCCCAACCATCCGTCTCCATCGCTACCGGATCAGGCGATCCGGTCCGAACCTGGAGCATTTCACCCCTGGTTTAAATATTTTTTGCCACTCTGCCACCACCGAGAGCATTGGAAACTGCTTTCAGGCAGCTTGGCCTCAATTGCCAATCTACCACCACCGAGCGGTTTACAAGGAGCGGAATAGTTCTAGCCGATCAGTTGGGAGGCTTCTTGGCTTCTTAATTTAAAGCAATGGTGTTTTATTTATTTTTTTTCTCTTGTCAAGTGAGCCCTGATTTTTTCCTTCTAGCCGATCAGCTGGGACTCGGGAGGCAGCGAATAGATTGGGGGCGGGATCAGGCAGAGGTGGTATTTACCGGTTCTTCGAACTACTCAAAATTTCCACTACTGCTTCGCAAGAACTGGGGAGAACCGGTAGCAACCCACCACTGCTCCAGCCACGCTTCCAGGTGGATCGCACACCTTGCACCAACCACCAAACCGTGGTCATAGCTGGAGCTCCTGTAGGCCTCGGTCCTCCCTAGGGGTGGACCAGCCCCTAATTTCCTCCAGGAGAGGTGAGCGATTGGGCACCCAAAGCTAGCAAGCCGAAGGTTCAAAGGTGATACAGAGAGCCCTCGACTTGCGACCAATTTTTTTAGTGACTAAAGTGATAATGGCATGGAAAAAAGTGACTTTTTCACATTTACGACCACTATGGCATCCTCAGAATCATATGATGAAAATCCAGACACTTGGCAACTGGGATCTACTTACGTCCTCGACTTACAACAGTTCATCGTATTCAGTAGACCAGCCATGCCCAGTTCCTGCAACCGTTCATCGTATGTTTTAGCCTCCAGTCCCCTCATCATCCTGGTTGCTCTTCTCTGCACTCTTTCTAGAGTCTCCACATCTTTTTTTATAGTGTGGTGACCAAAACTGGATGCAGGATTCTAGGTGTGGCCTTACTAAGGCTTTATAGAGTGGTATTGGGACCTCAGGTGATCTTGATTTTTGGGGACCGCTTGTTCTCCTTTTAGGAAACTTCTCAGTGGTGCTTCTTGATGGCTTTAGCTTCTGGAAAACATCTGCTGAGTTGAACTTTCCTGCTTTTCTTTCTGACTTTTGGCTTTCTCTCTACAACCAGGAGAGGAGCCTGAATAGCGTAGGGGGGGTAATGCCTCCTACAAAGGCAGCATTTAAGATCCAGCTGCCTGCAATTACTTGCGAGTTCAATCCCAGCCAGGCTCAAGGTCGACTCAGCCTTCCATCCTTTATAAGGTGGGTAAATTGAGGACCCAGTTTGTTGGGGGCAATAAGCTGACTGTATAAAAATATACAAAAGTATGAAGGCTATTGCTTAACGCATTGTAAGCCGCCCTGAGTCTCCGGAGAAGGGCAGCATATAAATCAAATTAAAAAAATAAATAAATTAAAAAAACCCCCAGCTTTCCTTGGGTGCCTGACCTAGTTTTCTGCCAGGGCCAGGCTTATTCAGACTTCCCCTGGCCCTGTAGAAGCTATCCCCTCCCTGGGCAGGAGAAAATCCTGCAGCTCCACCTGACCTGTTGGATCTTCTGTTTGCAGGACACCCATGTTTATCTACGACCTGAATTCTGCAGTTGGCGATGTGGCTTGGGCGCCTTATTCCTCCACCGTCTTTGCAGCTGTAACCACCGACGGGAAGGTAAGAGGTGGCTCCGGTGTGTGATAAGCCCCAGGGTTCCAGCAGGTGAAGAGGTGAGAGAGATCTTAGAGGTACAAGGGAGAGCAAGAACGACACTAGAGGGGTCCAAGACCATCATATTCCCCAAGCTATGCACATCATTTCAATATTTCCCATACCAAAGTCAGATGCCAAAAGATTAATATTGTTATGTTTTTTGATGGTTAAAATTATCGGTTGTGGTCGGATGTAAGCTGTTCCAACTAAAGCTGCCTTCTGCAATTGACCGATGGGGATTTTGTCAACTCCAATGGTGTTCAAATGGGGCTCTATTATTATGGTTTGTCGTAGAGTCAGAGTTCAGACTGAATTTGACATTTTTATCCACCTATTGAGTCCTTTCCAAGGACCTGGGATACGCAGATGTGAATGTTTGATGGTGTTAAAGGTCTCCAGATGTTAGCTTTTCCAGGTAAAGCTGCCTTTTGCAATTGACTGTCAGTGCTGAGGGTGTTCCAGTGGTGCTCCAGATGTTTTGGGACTGCATCCAAGGCGCCTATGACTATTGGTGCTCGCTTTGCTTTCTTTTGTCACAGTTGTTTTACTTCTATTTTCTATTTTGTGATCTTCTGTAGTTCTTTCTCTTCTATTCTGCCATATCCACTATCCAGTCTTTTTGGTATTTCTTATCAACAAGTCTTTATTTATTGAGTTATAAAGTAATATAAAAGACATAGTACTAAGTAAATAGGAAAGGAATGGGGAAGGGGAAGGAGAAGTGAGGAAAGATAAGAAAGAAAGAAAGAAAGAAAGAAAGAAAGAAAGAAAGAAAGAAAGAAAGAAAGAAAGAAAGAAAGAGAAAAAGAAAGAAAAGAAAGAAAGAAGCATTGACTTCTCTGTTACTGTAAAATAAGGCATCAACATTAAATCATCACTTTTTGCTTTTTCCTAATAATATAAGCAAGCCATTGGTATAAAGATCTGTTAATCCAATCAGTTAAACTCAAAAACAGAGTTTCATTCTTCTCCATATCAAGCACGAAGTTGTTGTGGTCCACCAGAAGCCTGTGGAGTTGGCAGCAGAGTCAGATAGTGAGGAGTCTGGGGAGGAACATGGGCCAGTCCTGGAGTCTGGGAAAGGCTCGGACGAGGGCTCTGCATCAGAAGCAGTGAAAGGGCCATCTGGGAGTTACATGCTGCCTCCGAAGTCTCCAGAGACGGACCTCAGCGAGGCAGAGGAACAGGGGGAGCCTGCATGCATAGAGCTGCCACAAGGCAAGAACAGTTAAAACAAAAGGGGCGACTCAGGAGTAAGGCCTGGAGATGATTAGCTCCTCCCGTAAGACTTAAAAGAGAAGCTAACAGGACATGAGCCTTTGCAGGAAGCAACTTTGTTTGTTCTGGTCGGTTTAAAGCCTGAAGCTCTGTTTGATTCTGGACTCCGTGTGCCTTTGCCAATTAGGCCTTTGGCAGCGTGTCAAGGGAGATAAAGGTGGGTGATTATCAGCCTTATCCCGAAGGACTACTATTTGGGACTCATCTGTGAATGAACAGAATTCACAGCTGTTAAAATAAAACAGGTTTTTGGGACTGCTCGTGTGATTTCCTGACTCAGGAAACCTAGGTCAGAACAGAAGTTCAGAAGCGGTCCCCATATGGAAACAAAAGTACTTGTATTCTTTTCTTTAATCAAAGTGGTCAACTTTGCCATTTCAGCCAACCCCATCAACTTCTGCAACCGTTCTTCCATGGTGGAATCGAAGTCTCCTTCCATCTTTGTGCATACAAGAGTCTTGCTGCTGTCAACATATATAGTGACGAAGTTCCAAGTTTTTTCTCTAGCTCTTTTTCCATTAAACCCAAAAGGAAAAGTTCTGGTTTCATTTTTAATCTCTATTTTCAAAAAAAATTGGTATTAAGATATGAATCCTACTCCATGTGTTACGTGGCAGGTGCCTGTCCATTTGAATCCTAAAGTCCCAGAGCAATTTAACGTCTTCGTTTTCTACGATTTTCTCTATTTTATGGTCCCACCAGTTCTTGCTTGCAGGCAAATGGTATGTCTTGCAGATCTTCCAATGCACCATTGTTGCTACTTTGTCACGCTGTTGCTTATAGTCAGTCAGGGCAATCTTCTGGCAGCTGCTAAATCAAGTCGTCCACTGTTTATTATTATTATGGTTTGTCTCACAGCCGGACAGATTTTTAGAGCCTTTTTATCCACCCATCCAGTCCTTCCCAAGGCAGATGTGAATGTTTGGTGATATTAAACGTGTTGTCTCCAGATGTATGCTTTCCCAAATAAAGCCACCTTTTGCAATTGACCGATGGGGATCATGTCAAAGCTGATGGTTTGTAAATGTTACCACTTGCTTTCGTACTACTTTTATTTATTTATTTATTGAATTTATATTGCGGCCTGTTGGGGTCCACCAGCAGCCTGCGGAGTTGGCAGTGGACAACGATGAGGCTGAGGAAGAACAGGGGTCAGTACTGGAGGCTGGGGAAGGGCTGGATAAGGGCTCTGCATTGGAGGCAAAGATGGGGCCAGGGCCATCTGGGCGGACTCCAGAGCCTCCAAGGCTGACAGCAGAGAGGCAGAGGAACAGAAGGAGCCTGTTCCTAGTGCACACATGAGAAGAGCTGCCAGAATGCAGCTAAAGCAAAGAGGACGACTCAGGAGTAAGGCCAGGAGATGATTGGCCCTTCCCATAAGTCTTAAAATAACAGCAACGACTCTTGGGCTCTTTGTCAGAAAACAGCGTTGATAGTCTTGTTCTTGTCTTGCTGCACTTATCTCTGGTCAGCGTCTTCTGTTTCTGAACTTTTGCCAAGAGAAGCCGTTGGCAGTTTGCCTAATTATACCAAGGTTGGTGATTAGACTGAAGAATTTGTTTTGATTTAATTTGAACTACGCTGATAATGAGTTAATTCTCAGCTGTTCTAATAGAGTCTGTTTGTTTTGGAACTGTTTGTGTCTAATACTTGGGTGTGGGTCACAACACCACCTATTCGCCCATGGCAACTCAAGGCGGCTTACAGAATAAAAGACCACATTTAAAACAATAAAAACTAACAAAAGGAATCAAATAAATTAATATAGTACAATATAATAGAATCACCCCGCACTTCCCAACCCCCGTCCAGGCAACATTTAATGGGCTCCATCCTGCTGTGGGTTCCCCAGGCCCGCTGGCAGAACCAGCTCTTCAATGCTTTCTGGAAGAGAGTTAGAGCGGGGGCCATTCTAATCTCTGGCGGGATGATGTTCCATAGAGAGGGAGCCACCACAGAGAAGACCCTTCTTCTGGGTCCCACCAGGTGTATCCCCCTTGGGGATGGGACCCTCAACATTCCCTCCTCCCTTGATCCCTTCTCCTTGCCAGGCCAGGTGCTTCCCAGCACCCATCCACATCGCTTTCCTAACAGATCTATGGAGATTGTCAGCCACTGCCTTCTTCCCAGGCTAGCCTAGAACATTTGAGGATTTCCTGATTTTTCTCATCCTGGTCTGATCTTGCTCAGCCCCTGAGTCCAAACAAATTTGTCCGAAAGAGATAGAACACATTAACAAAAGCTTGGTGTCAGGGTTCCAAGTAATACACCCATAGCAAAACAGAACTCCGAGGCAAGTAGATTCGTCAAAGAACAGGTTTATGGGACGTATCATATTGCCACAGATTGGTGAAAACCGACTCTGAAGTTTCCCGCGGTTTTCACCTAATTAAAAGTAAATGTTTCCCCCCCTTTTACAAACAATCAGTCAATGAGGGCCCTGTCCGGTTGCTTGGTAACTTTACTCCTCCTCTCTTCAGCCACCTGTGGGAATGTCCTTGGTTCCCAGAAAAAAACTATTTTGTTCTGGCTACAAAAAAACAAAACAAAACACAAAACCCCGCCAGCTATTTCTATTCCCCTTCCCTAACCCCCATCTACACAGAAGCCCCAAAGACGGCCTCAGGCAGGCCAGCTTCAGAGTTGACAATTGGACTCTCAGGGACCCCTCGGAGGGATGGCTATCAGCAATGGGTCCCGAGCAGCAATCTGGAAATGGTGAAACCACAAAATCTCCTTTATCTCACTTCAGTGGCTCTTGCTAGCATAAACTCTGCCCTTCCTCTCTCCTGCCCTGATCTATTTTGTCTGGAGCTTTGCTCAGCAGTCCTGTCTGAAAAGCCGTTCTGCTTGCTTGTCATTCTGGGCAAGATCGATTTTCAGCAATGTAGGAAAATTGTCCGCCTTTTCCCGCCAGTGGAGAGTTGGTAATAAATCTTCCCGCGGAAACTTCAGGCCAGAATAAATCTTCACACAGGAGGAATTGTGGACCGGAGGGCTCAGTCAACACAACCTCCACAAAACTGAAAATACAGAGCCGTGCTTCTCTCTTCCCTCCTTCGTGGAGGTCTAGAGAAATTTCACACGCATCTCTGTAATGGCTTAACAGATGAACAGAGTTGGAAGGGACCTCGTAGGTCATCTAGTCCAACCCCACCCCCACCCCCAAGCAGGAGCCCCTACATTGCTTCAGAAAAAGAGAGAGAGAGAGAGGGAAAGCGGGCGAAGGCAAGGAAGGAAGAAAGGAAGGAAGGAAGGAAGGAAGGAAGGAAGGAAGGAAGGAAGGAAGGAAGGAAGGAAGGAATGGATGGATTAGGGAAGGAAGGAGAACAGAATAACAGAGTTGGAAAGGACCTCGTGGGTCATCTAGTCCAACCCCCTGCCCAAGTAGGAGACCCTACATCGAGAGAAGGAGAGGATGAGCGGGCGAGGGAGGGCGGGAGGGAAGGATTAGGGAAGGAAGAAAGAAAGAAAGAAGAGAACAGAATAACAGATTTAGACGGGACCGTGTAAATCATCTAGCCCAACCCTCCCCCCCAACCCTCCCACGCAGGAGACCCTACACCATTTCTGACAGATGTCAGTCCAGCCTCTTCTTGAAAGCTTCCAGTGATGAAGCTCCAACAACTTCCGAAGGCAACTTCTGTTCCATGGGTTGATTGTTCTCACTGTCAGAAAATTCCTCCTTATTTCCAGGTTGAATCTTTCCTTGATCAGTTTCCATCTATTATTCCTTGTCCGGCCTTCGGGTGATTTGGAGAATAGCTTGACCCCCTTCCTCCTCTCTGTGGCAGCCCCTCAAATATTGGAAGACTGCTATCCTGTCTCCCCTGGTCCTTCTCTTCACTAGACTAGCCAGGCCCAGTTCCTGCAACCGTTCTCTGTATGTTTTAGCCTCCAGTCCCCTAATCAAATAGTACACGGGAATGAGCCTTGGAAGACTGAGTGAAGAAATGTTGCATAGGGCAGATGTCCCCAACCTTTCCAGCTCAGTGGCCCAGCCTGGCACAAAGGGTATGGGGGGCACGTGAGTGGCACTCATCCACGCGCACACACAGCTCCATTTGTGCAAACGGTACACATGGGTGCCCTCCCCACGCTACGGAGCTTCACGCACGAGCGGACAGTGCTTGTACCCACATGCAAAGCTCCCCTGGCACGAGGGGCAGGCATTTGTGCTCAGGCGCGAAGAAGGGTGGTTGAGTGGAGGACGCTTGCGCTCGCACGAATGGAGATGTGCACCCAAGTGCGCACTTGCCTGCCACTTGCACGAGGGGAATTTCACATATGTGCACTTGCCCCTTTCTCCCGCGGCCTGGTTTCGAACACATTCAAGAGAGAAGCAACCTGGAATTGAGGACAAACTTCCTAACAGTGAGGACAATTAACCAGTGGAACTGCTTGCCACCTGAAATCGTGGGCGCTCCATCACGGGAGGTTTTTAAGAAGAGACTTGTCTGAAACAGTCTAGGCAAGGTCTCCTGCCCGTACAGGGGGTTGGACTAGAAGACCTCCGAGGTCCCTTCCAACTCTGCTATTCTGAGGCGGCTAATTTAAGCTGAAGGTTGGAGTGGGCCGGGGTTATTGAGTCATTTGTTCCTATGCAGCTGGACTTAACACTTAAAAATCAATTAAATGCCTTGACTAACCGTCAAGGCATTTAATTTCTGCATTCCTCGCATGTTGTCATCTGGCAGGCTGCCCGTGGGAGTCTCTGACACACTCCTTATTCTCTGGTAGTAGTAGAATTGTGACACGATAGGCAAGCGAGTCTATTTTTGCCCTTCCGGTTTTTGAAACTCCCTGCAAATAAGGAGAGTCGCATGAGCGAAATTAAGGCTTTGATCACTTTTCCTCTTGGAAGTGTGAGACATGCAGGCAGCAAATCCAGCCGCCCAGAGGGAGGGCAAAAAAACCCCTCACTCTTTTGAATTCTGTAGAAAATTGTAGATTGTGTCTTGAGGTGAGTGTTGAGGAATTCGCAGAGAAACCCTTGAATAGCAAGGGTGTCCACATGAAAGCGACTGAGAGCAGTTGCAAATAATCACAGCCAACACAGAGATATACTGAGTTGTGTTTACTTACAGGAAATAGTAATAAGGCACAGTCCATTAAACAGTCCAGGTCATACACAGATAAAGCAATCGATAGTTAAACAATAGTCCAGGGATATTCCAATAACAAAGTCTTCTTACCAGTCGTCGTAGTCATACACAATAAACAGTTGCAAACAGTAGCAAACACAGCAAATAGCAGTAATGATCAGCAAAACGCAATAATGGTCAGCAAAGATCAGCAAAGAGAAACCATGTTTCAAGCTCCCTCTTAAGGACATTGGCTTCAGAGCTAACCAATCAGGGCACAGTACGATGCAATATAGCAATACAGTCTTAAAGCTATATTGAGGTTTTATATATTGCCAACCCAACAAGTTAGATAATCATCATTTCCTAACAGCGAGCATCTGACCTTCCAGTCTGTCCTCGGAATACAGAATAACAGAGTTGGAGGTCTTCTAATCCAACCCCTACTCAAGCAGGAGACCCTGTACAATTTTAGACAAATGGTTGTCCAATCACTTTTTGAAAACCTCCAGTGTGTTGTGGTCCGCCAGCAACCTGTGGAGTTGGCAGCGGAGTCAGACAGTGAGGAGGCTGGGGAGGAACATGGGCCAGTCCTGGAGTCTGGGGAAGGCTCGGACGAGGACTCTGCATCGGAGGCAGAGATGGAGCCAGGGCCATCTGGGAATGATGCGTGGACTCCGGAGCCTCCAGAGTCGGACAGCAGAGAGGCAGAGGAACAGGAGGAATCTGTTCCTAATTTGTGAATGCGCGGAGCTGCCAAAAGGCAAGGACAGTTAAAAGAAAAGGGACGACTCAGGAGTAAGGCCTGGAGATGATTAGCCGCTCCCATAAGTCTTAAAAGAGGCGCAAAGGCACGTGGGCTCTTTGCAGGAAAGCAACGTTGTTAATTCTGTTCCCAGTCGGCATCTCTGTTTGATTCTGGACTCCGTGTGGCTTTGCCAAGTAGGTCTTTGGCAGCATGTCAAGGGAGATAAAGGTGGGTGATGATCCCGAAGGACTTCTCCCGAAGGACGTTTTGCAACTAATTGGGACTCAGCTGTGAATGAACGTAATTCACAGCTGTTGCAATAAAAGAGGTTTTTGGGACAACTCGTGGGTTTTAATGACTCAGGAAGCCTAGGTCACAACACAGTGATGGAGCAGCCACAGCATCTGAAGGCAAGCTGTTGCTCTGATCAATTATGAGAATAATGGAATACCAGAGTCGGAAGGGACCTTGGAGGTCTTCTAGTCCAACCTTAAGCTCAGGCAGAAAAGAGGAACCCTACTATTTCAGGCAAATGGTTGTCCAGTCGTTTCTTAAAAACCTCCAGTGATGAAGCACCTGTCAGTCCTGGAAGACATCTTTTACTTCTGAAGTAAAAGTACTTTTACACTTTCTGGAGACAAAGCAGTTCCGTAGGCTAGTTGTTAGGAAGTCTCTCTGATCTGTCCCCCCCCTTCAGAGACCCACAAAAACACAGCCAGCCGAGGGTTAAGAATCACTTGGCACACTCCGCAGTTCTTATCTCAACCTTGGCAGCGATATGCACACCAACTGCCAAGGACTTTATTAGTTTACACAAACAAGAAAATCACCTACGTAGCTTTGCCGTTCATCTAGCTTCCAAGACTACGAGGTTGCTCCGTTTGTTTAGCTTTGTTCGTCACAAACTTCTTGACCCACCGTACTGTCTTATATAGATAGGCTTTGGGTGTGGTCCAGTGAGTCATTGATCCTGTGACTCCAATCCAGTGACTGTCTATTTCCTCATACGCCGCAGCTGCAATACTCTTTTGTCTCGCCTTCTTTGGCGTGCGTCCAGGAATGACGTCTCTCCCTCACTCTCATCTGAGACACCTGTTTCCCCACTACTTTGCTCTCTTTCAGCTGGCACCTGAGACGGTGCCAGAGGGGGGGTTGGCTGGGAGATCTGGCTGGCTCTTCTTCCTCCTGCTCAGAGCTTCCTTCCTCCAATGGGATAGGCTCAGAGGACGGGGCCACAACACTCTCCTTAATTCCAGCGTTTCTTGGGGAATTCCAGGATTGCTTTCCATCCATCGCTTCTTGGCTTGCCTTCTGGTGCTTTGGAAAATGTACATTTCTCTTGTTTGGATGAAGTATGTTCAGATCCATTTGCTCGACAGCGGTCAATCTCCAAGGCCCTGCCTAAAGAGGTGAGAAGAACCGTGGCACAGACCAGCAGCAGACCAGGGCAGGAGATACTACCTGCTAGTAGGAGTAAATAACCTACAAGGTCCCTTCTAACTCTGTTAATCTGTAAGTAGAGGGCTTCTCTGTTTTATATCCCTCCTCCGCTTAGCGTATTTCTTCCTTATATCAATTGGCAGGTCACCCGATTTTTGCTCAGCTTGTTATTGTCTTGGTTTCTGATTCATTCATAATAACTCTTGTGGCGATCGGAGATCTGGTGTCTTGGTGGCCTTCAGAATTGTCCTTTAGAAAGTAACCACAAGATTTCCAAGCCGGCTTGGACTGCTCTGTGGCCAGGCCTGTTTGCAAAGGCTTAACATTCAACTCACGTTTCTTTCTCGTTCCCCCCCCCCCCCAAAACACAATAGATCATCTGGAATTATTGAACTGAATATTCATCCTTTCTTCATTATGGAAATGACAGTAAATAACCTCGCAGATGTTTAAAGATTTGCTGACCTCGTCTTTCCGGGCAAGCTGACTAAAATTAATAATTTGCTTTTCTTTAAATATTTAAAGTTGCGTTTGGTCCCCTGGTTGGGGAATTTTTGAAATGCAGCAATTTTCCCCCACCCCCTAATGCAAATGCGCATTTGAAGGGGGGGGGGAAAGGGGGAGTTTTTATCACGGACTGGAAACTTTTCAGTCCGGTTTTAGCTACGATGCGGAAAATGATTTGCAACTGCTATCTTTTGAGGTGCTTTTCTTCCCCGGCTCTAGAATTTCTCTGCTGACTTTCTATCCAAGTCTTAACCAGATTCGGCCCTGCTGAAATATATTTAAAATTAGCCTGGCTCAGCTAAGTAATTCTGTCCAGTAATGCAGTGGTATCAGTAATTCAGTCCACAGAATGACATTTCTATGAGTTTGATCCTCTGTGGTTGATCTCATTGCCCATTAAAAATTGACTTGCCTTCAGAAGTTGTGAATGCTCCAACACTGGACATTTTAAAGAAGAGACCAGACAGCCATTTGTCTCCTGTTGGAGCAGGGGGTTGGACTAGAAGACCTCCAAGGTCCCTTCCAACTCTGTTGTTCGGTTATTAATCAGATTGGAGAGCAGAGAGTTGCATTAAGCCCTTAAAATGAGAATAAGGAGAACAGGGAGCCTGGATAGCTCAGCAGACTAAAAGCATTGTAATTAACATTCAGCTGTCTGCAATTACTGTAAGTTCGAATCTCAGCAGGCTCAAGGTTGACTCAGCCTTCCATCCTTTCTAAGGTGGGTCAACTGAGGACCCAGTTTGTGGGGGCAATAAGATGACTTTGTATAAATATACAAAAGTATGAAGGCTATTGCTTAATGCATTGTAAGCCGCCCTGAGTCTCCGGAGAAGGGTGGCATATAAATCAAATTAAAAAAAATAAATAAGGAGACCCACTCTGATCCATCTTGACCCCCAAACCTTCCTGGATGACTCTGGCCCAATTCCTTTCCCTCCCTCCCTCCCTCCCTCCCTCCCCCCCCCTCTCTCTCTCTGCCAGCCTACCTCACAAGGTTGTCATTGTTTTGTTTTGTTTTTGGAAAAAAAATTTTTTTTAAAAAAAAGTTGTCATTATTGAGGGGAAATGGGAGGAGGGAGCATTGCCTTCAGCTCCTAAATAGGTTGGATTTAAATCTAACAAATAAAGCAAATAATGTTTTGGGCTTAAAAAAAGGGGGGGGATGGGAAATGTGACCATTGCTGAGTTCTGTTACATTATGCAGGCAGTCCTCGACGTACAATCGAGTCCCAAATTTGTGTTGCTAAGTGAGACCGTTAAGTGAGTCTTGCCCCATTTTGCAACCTTTTTTGCCGCCGTTGTTATGTGAATCAGCGCAAGTGTGAAGTTGCTAACACGGTTGTTAAGTGAAACCGGCTTCCCCGTTGCTTGCCAGAAGGTCAGAAGAGGGGATCACGTGACCCCAGGACACTGCAACCATCTGATGTTTGATTGTGTGACCCTGGGGACGCTGTCTGGTTGTGCGAAAAACAGCCATCAGTCTTTTTTCTGATTCCAAACAAATGGTCGTAAAGCCGAGGACCATCTGTAGAAGGACAGAAGGCTCCTGTTCTGTTTAAGGTAGCAGCAGCGCTGAAGACTTATATACCGCTATATAATGTGACTGGGTGGGCGTGGCCAACTTTTTTTTTAAAAAAAACTTTTCAAAGCATTTTTTCTAATGCTTTGAAAAGCCTCTGGCGATCAGGCAGCTCAGCTGGGATCGTCAGAGTCTTTTCAAAGCATTTTTTTAACCACCTCTTCCGCCAAGAGGTTGCAGGAAAAAATGCTTTGAAAAGCCTCTGAGGATCCCAGCTGAGCCGCAGGATCATCAGAGGCTTTTTTTTTACTTTTAAAAGCATTTTTTCGTCGGAAGAAGTTGTAGGGGGGAAAAAAGCCTCTGATGATCGTGCGACTCAGCTGTGCATGGGGGTGGGGGGGCATGCAGGGATTTTTGCTACCGATTCTCCGAACCACCCGCTGCCATCGCTACCGGATCAGGTGATCCAGTCCAAACTGGGAGCATTCCACCCCTGCTTTATAATCCTCTCCACAGAGTCATCCTCTTGCCCAAAACAATCTGAGTCTTCACTTCCATGCTTGGAAGGCTGGAAGGCAGAGTCAACCTTGAGCTGGTCAGGATTGAACTCCTGACAGTTGTCAGAATGCAATACTGCATTCTAAGCACTGCACCACCACAACTCAAAGATAGCTAGATGGCTAAGTAGGTAGGGAGATAAGTAAAGATGGATGGATGGATGGATGATAGGCAGACAGAACTTAGCAATAGAATTTAGAATTATATACCGTTTCAGGGGGCTTTTACAGCCCCCTCTAAGTGGTTTACAGAGTCAGCCTCTTGCCCCCAACAATCTGGGTCCTTGTTTTACTGACCACAGAAGGATGCAAGGCTGAGTCAATTTTGAGCCAGTCAGGATCAAACTGCTGGCAGTGGGCAGAGTTTGCCTGCAGTACTGCATTCTAACCACTGTGCCGCCATCACTCAGACTTAGATGAGAGAGAGAGAGAGAGATGAACGGATGGGTAGATGGATGATAGACACAACTTAGCAATCACACTTATATACCGCTTCATAGTTCTTTTACAGCCCCCTCTAAGCGGTTTACAGAGTCAGCCTCTTGCCCCCAACAATCTGGGTCCTCATTTTACCCACCTCGGAAGGATGGACGGCTGAGTCAACCCTGAGCTCCTTCAAGATCAAACTCCAGACTGTGGGCAGAGTTATCCTGCAATGCTGCATTCTAAGCACTGTGCCACTGTGCCCACCCTCCTCTCCCTCCCTCTCTCCCTCCCTCCCCCCTCCCTTTCTTTCTCTTGCTCCCCGCTCTTGCTCAAAGCCAACTCCTCCACCCTCCGGGAACTCCAGCAGCAGCTGAGCAAACTCTGGTTCTATTTTCAACCCAGATCTTCGCTGGATACGTATTTCAGAGGCTGGACTCTCTCGGCTGCGTCTCTCAGTCCCACGCCCGAATGACTTCCAAATGTCACTTGTGTAAGCTCCTTCCGTGCCGTTTTCCATGCCGGCCAGCAATTGAAATCTGGCTGCAGTGGGAAGCATGGGGTGATAGAGCTAAGAAAAGCTAGAGGTGTGACTATCCAGAGATGATGGACCTAGGACAGTGATGGTTAACCTTTTTGCTGTTGTGCGCCAAAAGCATGGGGAGTGTGTATGTGTGTGTGGGGGGGGTGTCACACACATACACACACGTGCCCACACCCATGGCTTAGGACCTGGATATCTACAGGACCGCCTTCTGCTACCGACTGCCTCCCACCGGCTGGTTCGCTCCCACAGAGAGGGTCTCCTCAGGGTGCCGTCGGCCAAACTTTGTCGACTGGCGACCCCCAGGGGGAGAGCCTTCTCTGTGGGGGCTCCTGCCCTATGGAACAAATTGCCCCCGGAGATACGAAGGATCACTGACCTCCCTGCCTTCCGTCGTGCCCTTAAGACCCTACTATTTCATCAAGCTGGTCCGAGGGAGCGATGAGTTTTTAATAGGTTTTAACGGGTATTTTAGTTTTGGGGTTTTAAGCATGGCCTAATTATTTAATTGTTTTAATTGCTTTTAACTTTTGTGTCTTTATTGTTTTTATTACGGATGTACACCGCCCTGAGTCCTTCGGGAGAAGGGCGGTATAAAATTGTAATCAAATAAATAAATAAAATAAATAATTCAATGTGCCCTGCCCCCCTGCACATGCGCACATGACCCCCCCCGTGCTCCCCCCGTTTTTGGCACGTGATGGCATGGTGGGCACAGTAGGCCCATTTTTCGCCCTCCCCAGGCTCCAAAGGCTTTCTTGGAGCCTGGGGAGGGCAAAAACGGCCTTCCCCACCAACCGGAGGCCCTCCGGAAGTTGGAAACAGCCCATTTCCCGACTTCTGGTGGGCCAGGAGCCCTGAAAATCAGCTGGCCAGTGTGTGCATATGCACTGGAGCTGGGCTAGGGCAATGCTCCGCGTGCCACAGTTTCGCCATCACGGACCTAGGAGCTGTGTTGCCCCTTCCAGGAAATGCAATCTTGATTTCCTACAGTGAGGCATCCTTGGCCAAAAGTCTACACGAGGATGATGAGGATGAGGATGAGGTTATCCATTCAGTCGTGCCTGATTCTTGGCGATTGTAAAAGTCGTAAAATGGGGCAAAACTAGCTTAACAAATTGTCTTGCTTAGCGCAGTGGTTAGAGTGCTGTACTGCAGCTCCTTCAGCTGACTGCTAGTTCAGCAGATCAGCGGATCAAATCTCACCGGCTCAAGGTTGACTCAGCCTTCCATCCTTCTGAGGTGGGTAAAATGAGGACCCAGATTGTTGGGGGCAATATGCTAGTTAGTATACTGCAAATGATTGTAAGCTACTCAGAGTCCTTGGAGAGCGGGCGGCATAGAAATATGATAGATAGATAGATGATAGATAGATAGATAGATAGATAGATAGATAGATAGATAGATAGATAGATAGATAGATAGATAGATAGATAGATAGAGATAGATAGATAGATAGATAGATAGATAGATAGATAGATAGATAGATAGATAGATAGATAGATAGATAGATAGATAAACAAACCTAACCTTTGGGCTCCATTGTGGTTGTATGTCGAGGACCACCGGTAAAGACTCTTAAGAGAGAGAGAGCTTTGCAAGATGTTGTTTTGGGGCCTAATACAGGTAGTTGTTGGCTTACAACCACAGTGGAGCCCCAAATTCCCGTTACTAAATGAGGCAGCTGTTAAGCGAGTTGTGACCGATCTTACGACCTTTTTGCCATTGTTAAGTGAATCCTGTGGGTGTTAAGTGAATCTGGCTCCTCCCATTGTGTTCTGATCTGAGTCACCCTGGCGAGGCGATTGTTAGTTCAAGTCAGTTTATTACTCACTCACACAGCGTGCAACAACTCACCAATGGGTCTGGTTAAGCTCCGGCCCATTTTCCCTAAGTAATTTCCTTAAGAAACTAGTTAAGGAGAGAAGCAACTTAGAACGAAGGAGAAGTTGTGAATGCTCCAACACTGGAAGTTTTTAAGAAGATGTTGGATGACCATTTGTCTGAAGTGGTACAGGGTTTTCTGCCTGAGCAGGGGGTTGGACTAGAAGACCTCCAAGGTCCCTTCCAACTCTGTTATTCTGTTCTGTTGTATTCCGTTCCGTTCCGTCCCGTCCTGTCCCGTCCCATTCTATTTCTTTATTCTATATATGAAATATAGGTAGGAGTGCAAGCTTTGATCCTATCTGTTAAGAAAGCTTTTGCATCCATTCGTGGAATTTAATAGAGCCATGCTGAAAAATCCTATTGAAAGTGAATTTAGCTGCACCCGAGTCCCTTTAGCAAATCCCCCGCCCCTCTGCTTCCTTCCTGCACTGAGATACCCATTAGCATAACAAGCTTCTCCCTCCCCTTTGCCTCCCCACCACCACCGTAAATTCCTGTAACAGCCCCTCCGGATTGTATCATCAGGGCTCATAATCCCAGCACCAACTGCTGTGTTTCTGCACAGGCCGACACGGCCTGAATGCTAAGCGCCCATCGCTTACTTGGTGATCCCAAACATTAGATCAATGAAGGGTCTGCAGCACTTCCTCCGGCTGCTGTTGAGTTGCTTTGCCCCCCCCCCCCCCGCTCCCTTGCCTTAATTAAGGATTAAGCCAGCAATGGCAAGCTTGGATGAAGAATAAGCTAGAAGCTTTCCCTGTAAGTTTTTTTTTCTGCCTCCCTCTGCCCAAACTCTAGGATTTATCTCCCTTTATCTTGACTGAATGATAATCTTTTGACTGGGCTTAACAAGGAAGCTCAGAGACCACCCACAGTCCTCCTCCCTGCAAGCTCCAGTACCTTGTAGCACTGATGATGTTACCTAGTTGGGTCATGAAATGTCTGTAAAAAAAACAACCAAGCTCAGAGACCACCGACCCCACAGTCCTTCTCCTCCTCCTCCTCCTCCTCCTCCTCGTAACAGGAATGGAAGCAGGGCCTTCTGTCATACTGACTTTCAAGAAATTTCAAAGAAACTTTGGAAAAAGTCCAGAGAAGGGCAACTAGGATGATTAGGGGCCTGGAGACTAAAACCCTGCAGGAACTGGGTTTGGCCAGTCTAAGGGGGGACATGAGAGCAGTCTTCCAGTATTTGAGGGGCTGCTACAAAGAGGAGGGGGGGTCAACCTGTTCTCCAAAGCACCTGAAGGCAGGAGAAGAAGCAACGGATGGAAACTCATCAAGGAGAGAAGCAAACTAGAACTGAGGAGAAACTTCCAGAGGACAATTAAATAGCGGAAAGACTTGTAGCTGCTTCACCAGGGGAGGTTTTTAAGAAAAGGTTGGACAGCCACCAGTCTGAAACGGCATAGGGTCTCCTGCTTGGGCGGGGGGGTTGGACTAGATGACCTCCAAGGTCCCTTCCAACTCTGTGAATCTAATCTGGAAAGACCTCCAAAGTCCCTTCCCGCTCCATTCTGTGTTGTGGCCCCGTCCTCTGAGCCTATCCCATTGGAGGAAGGAAGCTCTGAGCAGGAGGAAGAGGAGCCAGCCAGATCTCCCAGCCCCCCCCCCCCTCTGGCACCGGCTCAGGTGCCAGCTGAAAGAGAGCCAAGTAGTGGGGAAACAGGTGTCTCAGATGAGAGTGAGGGAGAGACGTCATTCCTGGACGCACGCCAAAGAAGGCGAGACAAAAGAGTATTGCAGCTGCGGCGTATGAGGAAATAGTCCTGAGTCACTGATTGGAGTCATGGGATCAGTGAGTCACTGGACCACACCCAGAAGCCTGTCTATATAAGACAGGCCAGTGAGTCACGAAGTTCGTGACGAACAAAGCTAAACAAACAGAGCAACCTCGTAGTCTTGGAAGCTAGATGAACGGCAAAGCTACGTAGGTGATTTTCTTGTTTGTGTAAACCAATAAAGTCCTTGGCAGACGGTGTGCATATCGCTGCCAAGGTTGAGATAAGAACTGCGGAGTGTGCCAAGTGATTCTTAACCCTCGGCTGGCTGTGTTTTTGTGGGTCTCTGAAGGGGGGGGACAGATCATTCTGATCGATTGAAATTATTAACGGCGCAGCTCCCGGTGTCTCTTCAATGGGGACATGTAGTGTTTTACACGGCCTCTTCTCCCTCCTCTCTCCTGCATCCTGAGCCCTCTCTTACCTGCTGCCTTACTATTTTTCACCAGACTTACATCTTCGACTTAAGCATCAACAAATACGAACCCATTTGCCACCAACCGGTGGTAGCCAAGAAACGGAACAAAATCACCCACGTCCAGTTCAACGCCATCTACCCCATCATCATCGTCGGGGATGACCGTGGCCACGTCACCTGCCTGAAACTCTCTCCCAACCTCCGTAAGATGCCCAAGGTAAGTGACTTCGTAAAGGGGGTCACACCTGCTCAGGTACTCTCCACCTGGGGGAGTTTCCTGATGGCCTTCGTTGAGGTTGGAGGTGGAAAATGGCGCACGGTGCACTTTTGATGCTTGTCTGCACGGCTGCTTATCGTGGTACTCAGCTGCTTTGAAACTCATCAGATTTGGTACTCAAGGCATGTTCACGAGAACATTTTGTCCTGATACTCGTCGTTTGTTTGGTACTCGAGACACAAGCTAGAACTTGTTGGTGTTGGTAGTTGTCTTGTGACTCGTTACACTTTCTAGCCGAAACACAGAGTGATGCGTTAGTTATGTGGTAGCTCTTGGCCTGTGCACATCCTTTTGCGTTCTTAGCTTCTCTGGTCATTTTGTGTATTCTTGCGTTCTTTTTTTCTCATTAGTACAAGTAAAGTGACGCTTTTATTTTATTTAATCTAAGTATTTATTAAAGATGATTAGGAGACTGGAGACGTACGAAGAATGGTTGCAGAAATTGGGTACATCTGGTTTAATGAAGAGAAGGACGAGGAGTGACATGATGGCTGTCTTCTAATATCTGAAGGGCTGCCACAAAGAAGAGGGAGTCAGCCTAGAGGGCTGTTCACCTGAAGGCAGGACAGGACAGGACAGGACAGGACAGGACAGGACAGGACAGGACAGGACAGGACAGGACAGGACAGGACAGGAGTAATGAATGGAAACTAATCAAGTGGAGATCCAACCTAGAATTAAGAAGAAATTTCCTGACAGTTAGAACAATTAGTCAGTAAAACAACTTGCCTCCAGAAGTTGTGAATGCTCCAATACTGGAAGTTTTAGAGAAGATGTTGGATGACCATGTGTCTAAAATGGTATAAGGGTTTCCTGCTTGAGCAGGAGGTTGGACTAGAAGATCTCCAAGGTCCCTTCCAGCTCTCTTATTCTGTTATAACTCACGTAAAGTAATGATGTAGAATTGTATCTTTTTACATATTTCCTTAAAAATATGCATTGTCTTTGATTTGGGAACACACTAAATTTATTTTCATTAGTCCTTATGCGAAGAATTTGTTTGGTACTCGTCATTTTTGGTACTCATCACTCCTCCCAGAACCAATTAAGAATAAGTATCAAGATACTACCGTATTTGCATTTTGAGCTTGTTAGAAGAATTTGAGGTCCCGGTCTGAGCTGGAGTTGTGGAAGAATGAATCAGAATGAAATCCGGACACACGGCTTGAACAGGCAAAAGTTTATTCGAGAACATAAAGACAACCCTGGAAGGTAGCTACAGTTTGGGATGGAGAGGCTGTTAGTATTTATAAGTTTCAGTGGTCCTTTTGTGAGGTGTGGATACATGTGTGAACCCTCTGTAATGTTTAATTTTGGGACCATGCAGCTTTGGTGCAAATGTTCTAATCTTATTTTATTTATTATTATTAATTTATTAATTTGATTTATATGCCGTCCTTCTCCAGAGACTCAGGGCGGCTTACAGTGCATTAAGCAATAGCTTTCATACTTTTGTATATATTTATATAAAGTCAGCTTATTGCCCCCACAAACTGGGTCCTCAATTTACCCACCTTAGAAAGGATGGAAGGCTGAATCGACCTTGAGCCTGGCTAGGATTGAACTTGCAGAATTACAGGCAGCTGGATATTAATTGCTGCCTTTAGTAGGAGGCATTAGCCCCCTACGCTACTGAGGCTCCTTTTGCTAAATGTGTAGCTCTTTTCCCTTTGATGCACGTCAATGTGCCAATTTCGGTTGCCACCTCTCTGTAATTCTGCATTTTCCCTCTCTGCTTTTATGTGTGCAGGTTAATTAGTTAATTAATTGCAAGAGGAGGAAGTGGATCAGTGATCTTTGCAACACACTTTTCTACTTTGGTTATTGTGGGTCATGTTGATGATCAAAACGAGGGTCAGAGACAGCACAGGACTAATTTTGAATTAAAGGTCTTTCTTCAATTATTAAAATGCATTCCACAATCTTCTCAAATTGAAGTTGGTGATCTTATTTTGGCCCACCAACCTGAGGACTTTAAACACAAGGAAACTGGCCATGAAAGGTAAGGTTCTACATTTAGGCAAGAAAAACCAAATGCCCAGGTAGAATATAGGATAGGGTCTCCTGCCTAAGCAGGGGGTTGGACTAGAAGACCTCCAAGGTCCCTTCCAACTCCATTATTCTAATTCCAATTCTAAAAATTCTGGTATCACTATTAGATGTCAGCAGAAATATCTTGGCCACTCTCTCTCCTGCCATCTAGTGGTTGTCTATATTTTTACTCCGGATACAGTACTGTATGCCTCGTTTTGCTTTTTTGAGGTTCTGAAACTGCAAATTAAAAGAAAATCAATAATTGAACTTTCATATAAGAAACATAAATTGCTCAAAAAAAAAAAGTATCACCAGTATGGTGCTCTTTTGGACATGCAGCAAATAGGGGCCAGAGACGGAAGAAAACTTTGCAATTGCAATGTGGTTTTAAATAGAAAAGAAAACATAAATAGAAAAAATAGGATTATTGGTAATCCTTGACCGTTCAAAATTACAATGATACTGAAAAAAGTGACTTATGACTATTTTTCCATGCATACAACTGTTCCAGTATCCCATGGTTGTGTGATCAAAATTCAGTTGCTTGGCAACTGGCATGTACCTATGACAGTTGAAGTGTCCCGGGGTCACGCGATTACCTTTTGCGACCTTCTCACCAGCCAAGTCAATGGGGAAGCCAGATTCACTTAAGGACCGTGTGACTAACTTAACAACTGCAGTGATCCCCTTAAGAGCTTCTGTATTGGAGACAAATTCCTTGTGTGTCCAGTCACACTTGGCCCAATAGCAATAGCATTTAGACTTCTATACCGCTTCACAGTGCTTTTACAGCCCCGTCTAAGCGGTTTTCAGAGTCAGCCTCTTGTCCCCGAAAATCTGGGTTTTCCTCATTTTACCCTCCTCGGAAGGACGAAAGGCTGAACTCAACCTTGAGACAGTCAGGATCGAACTCCAGACTGTGGGCAGAACTAGCCTGCAATACTGCATTCTAACAATTGTTCCAACAATTCTCTAATTGTGGGATTCTATAGTTTTTACAATTTGAATGGTTTTTATTGTGGATTTTAATTTATTTTAATTATGTTTATCGTGATTTGTATTGGTGATTGTTGTATGTAAGCCGCCCTGAGTCCTCAGGGAGAATGGCGGCATATAAATCACAAAAATAAATAAATAAATAAATAAATAAATAAATAAATAAATAAATAAATAAATAAATAAATAAATAAATAAATAAATAAATAACAGGAGGGAGGGAGGGAGGGAGGAAGGAAGGAAGGAAGGAATAGCACTTAGACTTATACCCTGCTTCACAGCCCCCTCTTTTTACAGCCCTCTCTAAGTGGTTTACAGAGTCAGCCTATGGCCCCCAACAATCTGGGTCCTCATTTTACCCTCCTCGGAAGGATGGAAGGCTGACTCAACCTTGAGGCAGTAAGGATCGAACTCCACACTGTGGGCAGATTTTAGCCTGCAATACTGCATTCTAACCACTGTGCCACCAGGATCCTTCCTTCCTTCCTTCCTTCCTTCCTTCCTTCCTTCCTTCCTTCCTTCCTTCCTTCCTTCCTTCCTTCCTTCCTTCCTTCCTTTTCCCTTCCCTCTTCATTCTCCTTTTTTCTTCCTTCCTCTCCTTCCTTCCTTCCTTCCTTCCTTCCTTCCTTCCTTCCTTCCTTCCTTCCTTTTCCCTTCCCTCTTCATTCTCCTTTCTTCTTCCTTTCCTTCCTTCCTTCCTTCCTTCCTTCCTTCCTTCCTTCCTTCCTTCCTTCCTTCCTTTTCCCTTCCCTCTTCATTCTCCTTCCTTCTTTCCTTCCTTCCTTTTCTTTTCCCTTCCCTCTTTGTTCTTTCTCCTTCCTTCCTTCCTTCCTTCCTTCCTTCCTTCCTTCCTTCCTTCCTTCCTTCCTTCCTTCCTTCCTTCCTTCCTTCCTTCCCTTTTCTCCCTTCCTATCTTAGCACATAGCAATAGCACTTAGATTTATATACCGCTTCACAGTGCTTTTACAGCCCTCTCTAAGCAGTATAAAATATTCCATTCAATTCAATGCAACAACTGGGGCGAGAAAGGTCGTAAAAATGAGGCAAAACTCACGTAACAACCATCTCACTTAGCAATGGAAATGTTGGGCCGTACTGTGGTTGCAAGTCGAGGACTATCTGCACCGGCATGCAAAACGAACAGCAAGCGGGATTTATATCCATGGACTATTTTTTGACCTTCTATTTGTCCCCTTCCAGAGACTGAAAAACAGTTTGCAATAAATAATGCATTTTAACAGAAGGGAGGCCTGTAAACAACTAGTTGGAAACGTTTCCTGTTCTAGCTTAGCGGGATTCTCGGAACGAGATCCCGTTCTGCATTTCTGGAGATGCACAGCGCTCAGGATTTCAGTGATGTTGCAAAACCGCATTTGAAGGCCATAAAGGAAGGGTGTTATGCCAAGGGTGTTGATGTGTGGCTGGGCTTTTTTTCTGAGTCATCTAGACAACAATCAAATCTCGCCCTTCCAATTTCTCTCCATGCTGCCCTGAAAAAACGCCCCAAATAATCACATTCCATAAAAGGATGGTGGATTTGGGGCAGAAGGGCAGGGACCCTTGTTTAATACAAGAGATTAACAGAGTTGGAAGGGACCTTTTAGGTCATCTAGTCCAACCCCCCTATCCAAGCAGGAGACCCTGCCTACACTATTTCTGACAAATGGCAGTCCAATCTCTCTCTCTCTCTCTTTTTTTTAAATTTGATTTATATGCCACCCTTCTCCAGAGACTCAGGGCGGCTTACAGTGCGTTAAGCAATAGCCTTCATACTTTTGTATATTTATATTTATACAAAGTCAGCTTATTGCCCCCAACAAACTGGGTCCTCAATTTACCCACCTTATAAAGGATGGAAGGCTGAGTCGACCTTGAGCCTGGCTGGGATTGAACTCGCAAGTAATTGCAGGCAGCTGGATCTTAAATGCTGCCTTTGTAGGAGGCATTACCCCCCTACTGTTCTGGCCCCGTTCCCAGAAATACCCCCCCCCCCTCAGACAATCAGAGTCTAATGAACTGGCAGGCAACCAAGTAAGCTGATAACAACGTTTGGCAGCAATCCGCAGCTGCTTGCCAACGTCTTTATTAATAAGTCAGTCAAATACACACCACCAAAATGTTCAGAGCTGAGACGCAGGGCCGATTCAAAACCGGGATCCATGAATCTTTGTTTTGTTCGTCACAAAGATATAGGCTGCAATCCCTCTCTTATATAGCCTGTGAGGCGTGGTCCACCAGCTAATCACGACCACGCCTTTTCCTCTGCTGGGCTCTCCTGTCTCTCCGACGCTGGCGAGGATCCAACCAAAACTCACTCCCCTCATCAATGTCCTCCTGTGGCTGCAGGGACGAGCTTGGCTCTGGGCCTATCTCCTGCCCTTCGGTGTCCTCCGGAGGCATTGCCAGAGAGGAGAGTCCTGGAGAAGGAGGCCTTGCCAACTCCTCTCCCTCACTCTCAGAGTCCTCCCCTGCTGATGACGCAGGCTCAGGCAATGGAGCCACAACACCTACACTACTCAGGCTCTTCTTGAAAGCAGGGGTGAAATCCCGCAGATTCTGACAGGTTCTGGAGAACCTGTAGCGGAAATTTTGAGCAGTTCGGAGAACCGGCAAATACCACCTCTGGTTGGTGCCAGAGTGGGGTGGGAATGGGGATCTTGCAGTATCCTTCCCCTGCCCCGCCCCCCAAGCCCCGCCCACAGAAACAGTAGTAAAAAAATGTGGATTTCATCACTGCTCGAAAGCCTCCGGTGATGAAGTTCCCACAACTTCCGAAGGCAAGTTTGGAAGTGGGGCTGGTCAGAATAACAGAATTGGAAGGGACCTCGGAGGTCTTCTAATCCAATCCCTATATAATAAACCCTACTTCAAACCCTACACCAGTGATGGCTAATTCTATGCGCCCCGTGCATGCATGTAGCCCCCCCCCCACTCCCAGCACGGGATGGCCCGGTAGGTTCGTTTCTCTCTCTCACCTGGCTCCAGAGCCTCTCTAGGAGTCTGGGGAGGGCAAAAACAGCCTTCCCCACCCCCCGGAGGCCCTCCGGTGGCCAGGAACAGCCCATTTCCCAACTTCCGGTTGGACAGGAAGTGACATTTTTGCTGTCCCCAGCCTCCAGAAACTCCTAGAGTGGCGAGAGAGAAAAACGGGCCTTCCCCACCACCCTCTAGGCGAGTGTTTCTCAACCTTGGCAACTTGAAGATGAGTGGACTTCAACTCCCAGAATTCCCCAGCCAGCTGGCTGGGGAATTCTGGGAGTTGAAGTCCACTCATCTGGCTGGGGAATTCTGGGAGTTGAAGTCCACTCATCTTCAAGTTGCCAAGGTTGAGAAACACTGCTCTAGGCCCTCCGGAGGCAGGAAACAGCCCGTTTCCCTACTTCTGGTGGGCCCAGAAGGCCCGAAAATCAGCTGGCCAGCGCGCATGAGCTGAGCTTGCGTGCCCACTGATATGGCTACACGTGCCACCTGTGGCACATGTGCCATAGGTTCGCCATCACGGCCCTATACCATTCTGGACAAACGGTGTCCAGTCTCTTCTTGAAAACCTCCAGTGTTGGAGCACCCATAACTTCTGGTGGCAAGTTGTTCCACTGGTTAATTCTTCTCACCATTAGGAAGCGTCTCCTAACTTGGATCTCCCTCTGATAAGTTTTCCTCCATTGCTTCTTTATTGAAAAAGTTTTACAAATACAAATTTTTCCCCTTCCCCTCCCTAACCCTCCCTAACCCTCCCTGACCCATCCCTCCCCACCCTTGACTTCCCTTATAACCTTAACAATTACAGTTCATTTTTAGCTCCCCAAATATTGAAAGGTGAAATCCAAATCATATCATGTCATACAATTCCCCCCAGCTATTCTACCCCCTGTCAATATTAAAAATTTCTACATAACATCCAAGTAAAAGCTATCTGTTATAGTACTTAACCCCCCCCCCCCTCTTTTTTTTAAGCTTAAAGTTTTATGGGTTTTAAATTTTAATTGCCTATTGGGTTTTTTAAATTTATTGGGCCAAAATTATTTAATTCTTTTATTAATATTTTAAATTTTGTATTGGAGTGCTTTTTTATTCTTGGCTGTACACCGCCCTGAGTCCACTAGGAGAAGGGCGGTATATAAATTTAATACAATAATAAATAAATAAATAAATAAATAAATAAATAAATAAATAAATAAATAAATAAATAAATAAATAAATAAATAAATAAATAAATAAATAAATAAATAATAAATAAATAAATAAATAAATAAATAAATACTTTGTACTACACATAATCTATCCCAAATATTAAAAAGTGAAATCCAAATCATATCATGATTCCCCCCAACTACTCTGCACCCTGTATATATTATAAATTTCTACATAACATTCAGCTAAAAGCTATCTGATACTTCTTTGTTTGGTGTTTATTCTGCACATAGTCTATCCATTTCTTCCATTCCCACACAAAGGTTTCCTGAGTCCGGTCTTTTAAATATGCTGATATCTTTGCCATTTCTGCAAAACTGGCCACCTTCAAAGTCCATTCTTCAATAGTAGGTAAAACATCTTTTTTCCAATATTGACCAATCAATAACCTAGCTGCTGTGATCATGTATAATATCAGTTTTGTTTCGTTCAATGAAAAGTCCTTAACTATGCCCAATAAAAACAATGGTGGAGAAAATTGAAGTTTCTTCTTCAAAACATTTTGCACCCTCCATTGTTTCTTGTCCTGCCTTCTGGTACTTCGGAGAATAGGTTGACCTCCTCTTCTCTGGGGCAGTCCCTGTTTTTGAGGGGCTGCCACAAAGCAGTGGATGGAAACGCATCAAGGAGAGAAGCAACCTAAGGAGAAATTTCCTGACAATTAGAACAATTAACCAGTGGAACAGCCTGCCTCCAGAAGTTGTGGGTGCTTCACCACTGGAGGTTTTCAAGAATGGACTGGACAGCCACTTGTCTGAAATGGTATAAGGTTTCCTGCTTGAGCAGGGAGTTGGATTAGATAAAAGACCACCCAGGTCCTTTCTAACTGTGATTCTGGGTTTGCTCCTGGTGATTTTAGGTCTTGCATAAAGGCTGGTGCACGGATGTTGTCTGCGTGATCCTTTAATGACTGGGAGGAAACGTGCAATTATCCATGACACAGGCTTCTCTATGAATGAATGAATGAATGAATGGCTGTACCTTCCCACATCTTGTGGCCTTTTGCTTCGGCAGAGTTTAGCAGCACTTAAAAGTCTGCCAAACGGCAAACTAACGGCACCTGGTCGGTGCTGAAGAACTTTCCTTCAGAGATAAAGTCTTTTTTTTTTTCCATTTCAGTTTAACGGTGGCATGCCGTTTTTGTCAAGAATTGTTCATTTGTTTTTCCATTGTTAATTCTGCTGTTTTTCCATCTTGACTATCGTTTTGGTTTTACCATAGACATTTCAATTGGCTGTAGGATTTGATGGAATCCTATAAATGGTCACTGAGTAGTTTTGGATTTGGAAGTAGACAAAATGAATGGATGGATGGATGGATGGATGGATGGATGGATGGATGGATGGATGGATGGATGGATAGTAGAAGAGAATGTGATCATACTCGCTTGTACCTGATGATCCCAGGCTGGAGATGCTATCAAAATTTTGTCCTGATGCCTGGAGGCTGTGGGGATTGGATCAAAACCATCAGCCTTAACCTAAACTCTAGCAAGAACAAGACACTATATATACATTGAGGTTCCTCAACATCTTCTGTTTTGTGTTTTCTGGATGGTGCTGCACTGCCTTGGAAAGAACAGACCCATGTCTTGGAGGTCCTCCTGGACTCCATCCATCCATCCATCCATCCATCCATCCATCCATCCATCCATCCATCCATCCATCTTCTTAACCATCCATCCCCCTCATATAGGGGCCAATTTAAAATAAAATTGTGTGGAGCCTTCTTGGGACTGCTGAAAGGACTCCGTTGTGGAGTTGTGCTTTTTGCAGGATGTTTTTGCCCTGTGTGTAAGAAAGCTCCACACCCATTTGCTCCACACCCATCCACCCACCCACTCATCCATCCATCCATCCATCCATTTACCCACTATATCTCTCCATCCACAGAAAGGATGGCAAAAGCTGGGGGCGGAGTTAAAAGAGGAATCAGCCTAGAATCCAGGGGTGAAATGTTCCTGGTTTGGAGAACCGGTAGCGATGGTGGCGCGAGGCTCCGCTCACCTGCTCGGGTATCATTACTACCTGGTTTTAAGTAATGTGTTTTTTATCCTCTGTGCATGCACAGAAGGGTTTTTTTTTCCAATTTGATTTATATGCCGCCCTTCTCCGGAGACTCAGGGCGGCTTACAATGCATTAAGCAATAGCCTTCATACTTTTGTATATTTATACAAAGTCATCTTATTGCCCCCACAAACTGGGTCCTCAGTTTACCTACCTTAGAAAGGATGGAAGGCTGAGTCAACACCTCTCCTATGCGAGCTGCACTGGCTCCCGGTGGTCTTCCGGGTGCGATTCAAGGTGTTAGTTATCACCTTTAAAGCGCTCCATGGCTTAGGGCCTGGGTACTTACGAGACCGTCTTTTGCCACCAATAGCCTCCCACCGACCAGTTCGTTCTCACAGGGAGGGACTACTCAGGGTACCGTCAGTCAAAATATGCCGACTGGCGACTCCCAGGGGGAGGGCCTTCTCTGTAAGGGCTCCAACCCTTTGGAACGAACTGCCCCCTGATATACAAAACATCCCTAATCTCCGTGCTTTCCGCTGTGCCCTCAAGACCCTGATGTTCAATCAGGCGGGGCTAAGCACGTTAACTGGGAATGATTAAAATATTATATAATTCTGGGTTTTATTTAATTTGGGCTAAACTATGCTATAATTTTAATTATCAATTTTATGATGCTTATGTATCTTTTATTTTTTCTTGACTGTACACCACCTTGAGTCCTGCAGGAGAAAGGCGGTATAGAAATATAATAAATAAATAAATAAATAAATAAACTTTGAGACTGGTGAGATTCGAACTTACAGTAATTGCAGACAGCTGGTGTTTAATTACAATGCTTTTAGTCTGCTGAGCCACCAGAACTCCTTTTTGCGCATGCACAGAGGTTCTGCGTGTGCATGTGATGCACCGAGTGAAGCGAGCACACGCGCATGACACGTGCACTTCCGAACCGGTAAGGTACGTAAGTAGATTTCACCTCTGCTAGAATCCCCACGTAGTCACAAGTGACTATGGGTGGTGGGGGAAGGAATCTTGATCCAGTCAACTCAGCGGCTGACATTCTCTACAAGGCTGGTCCAGAAAGATGCTGGGCAGAGATGGTGTGGGATGTGCAGATCAGAGGTGGAATTCACTTACCCTCCCTACCGGTTTGGAAATGTGAGTGCAGGCACCACCTCTGCACATGTGCACGCCCTTCTGCGCATGCAGAGTAGTCGCGCATTATGTACAGGCGGGTGGGCGGAGCCTCCCGCAGTTGCCATTACCGGTTCACGTGATCCAGAGAGAACCGGCTGAATCCCACCACTGGTGCAGATAACCAACAATGTGAATTGGTCTCTCCACCCGTCATCCTTAGTGAAGCCTGCAAATCAGCATCTGCATTTCCTGCATCGGATGATGAGAGCACATCTTTCTCCTTCTGTCTTGGCCGCTTTTTTACAGAGGCACAATTGAGAGCATTTTAACAAACCTCATCCCTGTTTGGTTTGGTGGCAGCAGATAGAAAGTCCCTAGAGAGAGTGGTGAGGACAGTGGAGAAGATTATAGGAAGCTCACTTCCCGCCGTTCAGCATGCTGCTTATAAGGGCTATGTGCTTAGAGCTCCAAGCCTTGTTAGAGACCCCCACACACCCACTCCACGGTCTGTTTCTGTTGTGAGGCCACACCTGGAATGCTGCATCCAGTTTTGGTCACCACATTACAAAAAAGATGTTGAGACTTTGAAAAAAATGCAGAGAAGAGCAACTAAGATGATTAAAGGCCTGGAGACTAAAACCTATGAAGAATGGCTGCCTGTCTAGAGAAAAGAAGGACTGGGGGGGACATGATAGCAATATTCCAATATTTGAGGGGCTGCTGCAAAGAAGAGGGGGTCAAGCTATTCTCCAAAGCACCAGAAGGCAACGGGTGGAAACTAATCAAGGAGAGAAACAACCTGGAATTAAGGAGAAACTTCCTAACAGTGAGGACAATTAATCAGTGGAACAGCTTGCCACCAGAAATTGTGGGTGCTTCATCACTGGAAGTTTTTAAGAAGAGACTGGACAGCCACTTGTCTGAAACGGTATAGGTTCTCCTGCTTGAGCAGGGGGGCTGGACTAGAAGACCTCCAAGGTCCCTTCCAGCTCTATTCTGATTCTAAAACAGGGGTCCCCAAACTTGCTGACTTTAAGACGTGTGGACTTCAATTCCCAGAATTCCCCAGCCACCCGTGCTGGCTGGGGAATTCTGGGAGTTGAAGTCCACACCTCTTAAAGTCGCCAAGTTTGGAGATCCCTGTTCTAAAACTTCAGAGCATCTATCTGGGCTTCAGTCAAGGAAGAGCATTGTTAGCAATCTAATCTGCCTCCTCCCAAGGAAGAGCCACATCTTATCTGTGCATTATCCCGAAATGTCTTCCTTGGGGTAGATGAAGATAATTCTAACTTCACCCGTCGAGGGGGTCAACGAGCATCCTTCACCGTCATTACCTGGATGAATGCCCGATTGCAATCATGGCAACCACGGTGTGGCCGTTCTTGACTCTATTTTGCCAACAGCTCTCTGAGCAATTTGGCATCTCCTTCTTGGAGAGAGATTTATATTGCTCATATCACCCTGGCTCGTTCTTGTGTGACTCACAACGCCATCGAGCCGCGATGAAAAAGCTATAAATATAATGAGCAACAAGGAATTAGCCCTAAGACTATCTTTGAGTGCAAAGTGGCCTATTTGGAAATCGCAGGGGTGAACCAAAAGGAGGAAGCTTGACCTGGAAGAGTCAGGTTGACCTGTCCATAAGGACAAGGCATGATGAGGATTTCTCCGTGGGGTTCCTGGTCATTCCCAGCCTTTGATCCAGAGTCTAGAGTTGTTTGTCAGCACAGACCAAGTTCTCTTGTCAAATTCAGGTGAGGGAGTTTACTGAAGACTCTTTAGAATGGGGTCCTTCATGCTCCCTGAGCTTTTCTTGCAAACATGTCGTGGCCCAACCAGGTAACATCATCAGTGTTAGAAGGGAGACTGGTTAATGGAGGCGAGAAGAAGAAAGGGAGGTGGAGGAGGAGGAGAACTGTGGGGTTTTCCATATTCTTTGAGCTTGGTGGTTTTCATGACCCAACCAGGTAACATCATCAATGCTAAGGGTGAAGGGTTTCTGAGGAGGAGCAGGAGCAGGAGGAGGAGGACTGTGGGGTGCTCTCTGAGCTTGGTTGTTCTCATGCAAACATTTCATGACCCTATTAGGTAACATCATCAGTGCTAAGGTTGAAGGGTTTGTGGGGAGGAGGAGGAGGACTGGAACTGTGGGGTTTTTGATGCTCTTGATGGTTTTCTTGCAGACGTTTCACGACCCAACTAGGTAATGTCATCAGTGCTAGCAGGGAGTGAGGTTTTCTGTCATTATATATCATGGTTTGCCCTATCAATATTGGTGGGACTGTGGATTTTTTCTCCATGCTTCCTTGATTAGGATTGTCTGCTTGGTTATTTGTCTGGAGTTAATCCCTGCTTATCTGGGTGCTGGCTGCTAGAGGCGATGTATTATCAAGTCAAAAGAACAGAGAGCAAACCCCACTTCCCTTGCAGCACTGATGATGTTAGCTGGTTTGCTAATTTCTCAATGCTGTTGAGGACTATCTGTAGCGTCATTCCTGAGAGGTTACGGGCGTGCAGCTCTGCCCATAGCTCACCACAGCCCAAGAAAGGTGCCACTGCAGCTTGAGAAGACTCTCTCTGAAGGTGTCACCATTAAAGAGAAGATGTCCTATGCCTCTCCTTCAGAGGTCTCCTCCTATCAAGCAGAAGCTCCTAGTAGGAGGGAATTAAGCTGTGATCTAGAGAAAAGAAGGACTAGGAGAGACATGATAACAATCTTCCAGTGTTTGAGGGGCTGCCACAGAGAGGAGGGGGCTCAACCTATTCTCCAAACCACCAGAAGGCAGGAGAAGAAGCAACGGATGGAAACTCATCAAGGAGATGAGTTTGGAATTAAGGAGAAACGTCCTAACAGGGAGGACAATCAACCAGTGGAATAGGAGTCGTGGGTGCTCCATTACTGGAAGTTTTTAAGAAGAGACTGGACAGCCACCTGTCTGAAATGATAGAGGGTCACTTGCTCGAGCAGGGGGTTGGACTAGAAGACCTCCAAGGTCCCTCCCAGCTCTGGTATTCTGTTCATTAAACAGTGGGACGGTTCGCCTTCCGAAGCTGTGGGGGCTCCATCACCGGGTGGTTTTTTAAGAGATTGGACGATGCACCTGGCCTGGCTTGGTGGCTCAGTGGCTAAAACGCTGAGTTTGTCGATCAGGAAGGTCGGAAATTCGGCGGTTCAAATCCCTAGTGTAGATCTCCTGCGTGAGCACGGGGTTGGACTAGATGACCTCCAAGGTCCTTTCCAGCTCTCTTCCCTTCGGAAATCTGCTTTCTCACCACAAAACAGGACTTGTGATGGTTTGGGGTTGGACTAGGTGACCTCCAAGGTCTCTTCCAGCTCTCTTCTCTTCGGAAATCTGCTTTCTCACCACAAAACAGGACTTGTGATGGTTTTGTACATTTTAACTGCCACCTCCTTACCAATGTTTGCCAGCTGGAGTCAGTCTCCGGGCCTCGGGGAATCAAGTCTGTTTTGGCCTCGGGGCAAATAGACCTGCTATTCTTGTCTGAAACCCTGTTGTGTTTACGTGTGTTTGTGTGTCTGTGTGTTCGTTTTGTCACCTCAGGCCAAATCAGCCTCAGGGCCTATGAACGAAGGGCTTTCTTGTGGGCGCTGCCAATATTTCCTTCAAAACAACAGGGAAGGTTCCAGTTAGAGATTCAAAAGCCAACTTTATTTCAGTTTTGAAATATTTACTCCTCGCAGACTCGCATCTCAAACCGAATTTAAAATATCAATTATATCTGTGTTTCTCAACCTTGGCAACTTGAAGATGAGGGGGGGGGGACTTCAACTCCCAGAATTCCCCAGCCAGCCATTCTGGCTGGCTGGGGAATTCTGGGAGTTGAAGTCCCCCCCCCCCTCATCTTCAAGTTGCCACGGTTGAGAAACACTGAACTATATGATTGAACCGTTTTGTTGGTTTATCACACTTGTATCTTAACCACAATTGAAGCAAATCCTTGGTAGTTTACAGAAGGTAGAGAAAACGATAGCGTCCATGGCAAAAAATAAATCAAGGAAACAATTGAAGGGAATGATGATGTTACCTAGTTCGGTCAAGGAAACAACTACATCAGAGACCCTCAAGGATTCCACAGTCCTCCTCCTCCTCCTCCTCCCACCCTTGTAACACTGATGATGTTTCCTAGTTGGGTCGTAAAATGTCTGCAAGGAAATAACTAAGTCAGAGACCCTCAAGGACCCCACAGCCCTCGCCTCCTCCTCCTCTTCCTCCTTCACTTTGCAACCCACCCAGCCTCCAGCACTGATAATGTTAACTGGTTGGGTAATGAAACATCTATAAGGATACAACTAAGCTCAGAGAACCTCAAGGATTCCACAATCCTCCTCCCCCTCCCCCCAAGCTCCCCTGCCTTCTAACACTGATGGTGTTACCTAGTTTGAGTCATGAAACATCTCCAAGAAAACAAGCAAATTTAGAAACCACTAAGGACCCCACCGTTTAACCCCGAGCTGCAAATATTCTCTCCCATGGGTGTTTAAAATCTTTTCATTTCTTTCTCCTGGGCTATCTCTGTAGCAAGAGCAAGGCCTCTGGCATTCTCTCTTCCCCCACGGGCCGCAAGAAAGCTGAGTTTTAGCTTTTTTTTGTCATATTTTTTTTTCCTCTATTTAATCTCCAACAATTGGATATGTGTAATTAGTCGAGATGAGCAAATGGCAAATTTGCATTCCAGAGCTTGTTAAATGAACACAAGGATGAATGGCTGGCGGGTCCTTTAATGATCACAGGCAGCTTCCCGCTGGCTCATTCATCTGTCATTGTACGTTTTGAATTCCTGGTGCTCAGAAAACTGGCTGCGCCACACAACCTCGGGTTATGCAAGCACCCCTAGGGGCATTCTTTTTACCGAGTCAGAGACTCATTGAGGTCTTCGAATCCTACCCCTGCTCAATGCAGAAATCCCAAGTCAGGGAGTTCATCCCACTTTAGGCATGCAAGCCAGCTACGGGACTTAGGGCCAATCACTCTGTCTCTCAGCCCAACCCTCCTTACCAGGCTGATACAAGTGTGTGTGTGTGTGTGTGTGTGTGTGTGAGAGAGAGAGAGAGAGAGAGAGAGAGAGAGAGAGAGAGAGAGAGAGAGAGAGATAGAGAGGGAGGGAGAGAGAGATATGATAGGGAGATAGAGAGATAGATAAATATAAAGATTATAAAGATAGAGATGGAGATAGATAGAGATGGATGGATGGAGATGAGATAGATAGATACTAGATAGATGATGATAGATAGATAGATAGGTAGAGAGAGAGAGAGAGAGAGAGAGAGAGAGAGAGAGAGAGAGAGATGAGAGAGAGATGGGTAGGTAGGTAGGTAGGTAAAAGATGATAGATAGATAGATAGATAGATAGATAGATAGATAGATAGATAGATAGATAGATAGATAGATAGATAGATGATAGATAGAGATGGAGATGGAGATGGAGATGGAGATGGAGATGGAGATGGATGGAGATGATAGATAGATAGATAGATAGATAGATAGATAGATAGAGAGATAGAGAGATAGAGAGATAGAGAGATGAGAGAGAGATGAGAGAGAGATGAGAGAGAGATGAGAGAGAGATGAGTAGGTAGGAAAGTAGGTAGGTAAAAGATAGATAGATAGATAGATAGATAGATAGATAGATAGATAGATAGATAGATAGATAGATAGATGATAGATAGATAGATGATAGATAGAGATGGAGATGGAGATGGAGATGGAGATGGATGGAGATGATTGATAGATAGATAGATAGATAGATAGATAGATAGATAGATAGATAGATAGATAGATGGATGAGAGAGAGATGAGAGAGAGATGAGAGAGATGAGTAGGTAGGAAAGTAGGTAGGTAAAAGATAGATAGATAGATAGATAGATAGATAGATAGATAGATAGATAGAGAGAGAGATAGAGAGATAGAGAGATAGAGAGATGGAGATGGAGATGGAGATGGAGATGGAGATGGATGGAGATGATAGATAGATAGATGATAGATAGATAGATAGATAGATAGATAGATAGATAGATAGATAGATAGATAGATAGATAGATAGATGAGAGAGAGATGAGTAGGTAGGAGATAGGTAAAAGATAGATAGATAGATGATAGATAGATAGATAGATAGATAGATAGATAGATAGATAGATAGATAGATAGATAGATAGATAGATAGATAGATAGATAGATATAGAGATGGAGATGGAGATGGAGATGGAGATGGAGATGGAGATGGATGGAGGTGATAGATAGATAGATAGATAGATAGATAGATAGATAGATAGATAGATAGATAGATAGATAGATAGATAGATGAGAGAGAGATGAGAGAGAGATGAGAGAGAGATGAGAGAGATGAGTAGGTAGGAAAGTAGGTAGGTAAAAGATAGATAGATAGATAGATAGATAGATAGATAGATAGATAGATAGATAGATAGATAGATAGATAGATAGACAGATAGATATAGAGATGGAGATGGAGATGGAGATGGAGATGGAGATGGAGATGGATGGAGATGATAGATAGATAGATAGATAGATAGATAGATAGATAGATAGATAGATAGATAGATAGATAGATAGATAGATAGATATGGAGATGGAGATGGAGATGGATGGAGGTGATAGATAGATAGATAGATAGATAGATAGATAGATAGATAGATAGATAGATGGATGGATGGATGGATGGATGGATGGATGGATGGATGGATGGATGGATGGATTGATAGATACTGTAGGTAGATAGGTACGTAGGTTTGTAAATAGATAGGTAGACAGATTGGTTAGATGGGTGGATAGAAGATGGATGGATGGATGGATGGATACCTTACAAAGAACCAGCAGAGACTTAGGTAATTGCTGCCTTTTTTGGAGGCAAGTTCTGGCAAAAACAGGAGCCCCCTCCCCCCTTCAACTCTGCATTTGTCTCCTTTCTCAAAATCACCCGGTTTCAGCCCCTGCTTGATGACCCCTTATTGTCCCTCTCGGCCTCTCTCCGGCAGGAGGAGAAAGAAAAAAATGGGTCATCCCACCCAAGGACCATGTTACTTGCTTGTAAGGGAACCTTCCCCCTCTCGCTCTTGCTCTCTCTCCTGCCAAAGTGAATTTGCCCCAAATTAACATCCACGTCTTAAAACAATGAAACGGGAGGCAAGTTCGGGCGGATAAAACAGGAGTTGATTGAACGAAGAAGCTGCCCAGTGGAGGGTAAGTAAGTTCTATTCTTGGTACATTCCTGGGGCTACAATGCACAAAAAGAATTAGGACACCGTTCTCATATGCTAACACTGGAGTTGCTTCCTCCCAAAAGCATCGTTTTAAGCAAGTGACGGGATCCCCATGCTCCCAGCACAAGTGTCCGACTTAGAACGGTTCATTTAGTGACCATTCGAACCTACAACGGCACTGAAAACAGCGAATTAGGACCGTGTTTCACACCAACGACCGTTGCAGCCTCCCTGTGATCAAAAATTCAGAGACTTGGCAGCTGACTCGTGTTTACGACAGCCGCAAGTGTCCTCGGGGTCACCTGATCCCCTCTTGCGACTTTCGGGCAAGCAGAGTCCATGGGGAAGCCAGACTCACTTAACAACGGTGTGACTCACTGAACAACTGCAGTGCTTCACCTAACTGTGGCAAGAAAGGTCGTAACATGGAGCAAAATTCACTTACCAACCGTCTCCCTTAGCAACAGAAATTAGAGGCTCAATTGTGGTCTTGTATAGCCAAGAAAGAAGGCCCTTAACATACTTTTTCAGATTTACTTGGTATACAACCTACACTATCTATCTATTGATCTATCATCTATGTTATCATCTGTCTGTATGTGTCATCTATCATCTATCTCTATCTAGTTATTTATCATCCATCATCTATCTATCTACCTACCTACCTACCTATATTATCTATCATCCATCCATCCATCCAGCTATCTAGCTATCTATCATCCATCTTTCTATCTATCTATCTATCTATCTATCTATCATCTATCTATCTATCTATCTATCTATCTATCTATCTATCTATATCTATCTATCTATCTATCTATCTATCATCTATCTTCTACCTTTGTATCTATGTACCTACAAATCTACCTATCTACTTTCCGCCCTATGTATCTAACTACAGTATTTCTCTCTCTCTCTATACCTATCTACCTATGTATCTACCTACCTACCTACCTACCTACCTACAGTATCTATCTATTTGTCTGTTGGTTGGACTGTCCGTCTGTCTGACTGTCTACATTTTTTTAAAAAAATTGATTTATATGCCACCCATCTCCAGAGACTCAGGGCGGCTTACAATGCGTTAAGCAATAGCCTTCATACTTTTGTATATTTATACAAAGTCAGCTTATTGCCCCCACAAACTGGCTCCTCATTTTAACCTACCTTAGAAAGGATGGAAGGCTGAGTCAACCTGGAGCCTGGTGAGATTCAAACTTACCATAATTGCAGACAGCTGGTGTTTAATTACAGTGCTTTTAGTCTGCTGAGCTATCCAGGCTCCTACTTACCTGGTTATAGGGATTCCTGCTTGAGCAGGGGGTTGGACTAGAAGATCTCCAAGCTCCCTTCCACCTCTGTCATTCCATATTCTAGTACCCTGTCTCACCTTCCCCCAAATAACTCCTGGCTACCAAAACACGGCCAGCTCCAGGTTTAGGTGTGAAATAATGCCTGGCTTAAATGGAAGAGAATCTGAATTGCGCAGGCACTAAATCTAGATTTAAGGGCGGAGAAACCATTGAGAGAGGCCTACATTAGGAAGGGGACCCTGGCTAGCTCTTTTCTCTCTTTCTTTGGTGAAACATTTTCCCATCTGCTCGCTTCTCCAAGGCGATGGGAGATGCTTTTGACTGACTAACAGCTCCTTGTTCAAAATGTTGGCAAGGCTTCAGGTCAGGGATGGGAAAAAGGATTTGGCCCCCTCCAAGGATGCCATCAGCCGCACCATAGAAACACAGGAAAACAACCACAGGAAAAGACCCAGCTGTCCTCTCCACCTGTCCTTTATTAGTTATTTATTTATTAGTTCAATTTATATGCCGCCCTTCTCCAAAGACTCAGGGTGGCTTACAATGCATTAAGCAATTGCCTTCATACTTTTGTGTATACCTGCTTAGTAGGGCTTTCAGCCCCCCCTAAGCAGTGTTCTTTTTTTATACAAAGTCAGCTTATTGCCCCCACAATCCGGGTCCTCATTTTATCTACCTCGAAAGGATGGAAGGCTCAGTCAACCTTGAGCCTGGTGAGATTTGAACTTGCAGTAATTGCAGGCAGCTGGTGCTAGTTAACAGCACTTTAGTCTGCTGCGCCACCAAGTTTGTTTTCTTTGTTTTTTAGTTTGCAGGTAAGATCCTCAACTTATGACCCCAGTGGAGCCCAAAATTTCGGTTGCTGAGCGAGACAGTTAATCGTTAAGCGAGTTTTGCCCCATTCTACAACCTTTCTCGCTCCCGGTTCTTAAGCAAGTCACTGCAGTTGTTAAGCAAATAATCTCGTTGTTAAGTGAATCCAGCTTCCCCATTGACTTTGCTTGTCAGAAGGTCGCAAAAGGGGATCAGGTGACCCCACCCGGGATGCTGCCACCGTCATAAATACGAGCCAATGGCCAAGCATCTGAATTTTAATCATGTGACCACGGGGATGTTGCAACGGTCATAAGTGTGAAAAAAGTCACTTTTCCCAGTGCCATTGTAACTATGAACGGTCACTAAATGAACAGTTGTAACTCAAGGACTACCTGTATTCTATTCAATCCATAAACGAAGTATTCTGTTGTTATTCAGGACAATCCAAAGACGGGAAAAGGACAGCAATGGATGCCTTAAGCTTAATTAACCCAGTTTTTCCTCTTTTAACCAATTTCCAAAAGCTCTAATCCAGAGTAAGGCATTCCTGGGCATCCCTTCCGCCCTTCCCGGATCCCAAATTGGTGTCCGATGGGAATCATGAAGAGATGTTGTTGACTCAGGCAGCTTAACCTGATTAAACATATATAGGCAACCAATTAAATATAAATCAATGTGTGCAGCGGCAGCCAAAAAAGCCAATGCAATCCTAAACTGCATTCACAGAGGGATACAATCAAGGTCAAGGGAGGTCCTAATACCACTCTATAAAGCCTTAGGAAGACCACACCTAAAATCCTGCATCCAATTTTGGTCACCACACTATAAAAAAGATGTTGAGACTCTAGAAAAAAGTGCAGAGAAGAGCAACCAGGATGATGAGGGGACTGGAGGCTCAAACAGACGATGAACGGTTGCAGGAACTGGGCATGGCTAGTCCAGCGAAGAGAAGGACCAGGGGAGACATGATAGCAAGTCTTCCAATACTTGAGGGGCTGCCCCAGAGAGGAGGAAGGGCAGACTGCTGTTTTCCAGGCACCTGAAAGGCAGACAAGATGGATCCATGGATGGAAACTGACCAAGGAGAGATTCAACCTGGAAATAAGGAGGAATTTCCTGACAGTGAAAACAATCAACCCATGGACAGAAGTCGCCTTTGGAAGTTGTGGGAGCTTCATCCCTGGAGGCTTTCAAGAAGAGACTAGACTGCCATCTGTCAGAAATGGTGTAAGGTCTCCTGCTTGGACGGGGGGTTGGACTAGATGACCTACAAGGTCCCTTCCAACTCTGTTAATCTGTTAAGCAGCAGCAAGGCCCCAACCGGATGGCAAGGATTTGGGCGAGATAAGTCAATTAATAGGATTTGCTAAACCTGCCTTACAGCTAAACTGGATGAAGCTACTACAGAGAGGAGGCAAAGGAGGCAAAGGATGATCCCTTTACACCTTCTGTTTATTGCAGAAATGAGTTAATGCAGAAATTAATGCCGCTCAGCCTAGCGCACAAGATTATGGTCGCTTTTCCACAGGTGAAGCGCTGCTCACTTTGCGTCCGGGGCCTGTAGCCGGCAGGACACTCACAGTCCCGATTCAGATGCAGGCTGCCATGTCTGACTCTTCGATCACCTCTGATGATCCCTATCGTATTTACCTGACACCTTGTGCAAACACAGTACAGGTAGTCCTCGATTTACGACCATCCCTTTAGCGACCGTTTCCAAATAGACACGTCAAAAGAGGGGACCTCACTCTTACTTGTTAAAGCAAGGATCAGCAACACAGCAGCCAAGCCAAGGAAAGATTGGCTGGGCCGGTTACAATTTCACGCCTTTTATAAATGTTGTTGAATTTTGTCCTAATATAAAATATAAACGAAGGAGTGGTGCAGTGACCTTGAGATGAAGATCTCCCCTCATAATCTGGAGGCTGGGAGTTCGATCCTAGGTAGAGGCAGTTATTTCTCTCTCTGGGCACAATGGGAATGTACCTGCCGAACAAAACTCTGCATTAGCGACAGGAAGGGCATCCGGCCAGTAAACACTTAGTTCCATTCAGTTGTCCAGACTCCACCCCGCAAGAGATTATGGGGTTGTTAAAAGAGGAGGATGATAAAATATAAATGAAGCTAAAGATAACTGGAGAAGGGAAAAGACGGAGGAACAAAACGTGGGGTAGAGGAGAAAGGAGAAAAAAAATCCCTGTTTCCCTGAAAATAAGACATCCCCTGATAATAAGCCCAATCAGGCTTTTGAGCACATGCGCTAAAATAAGCCTCCCCAAAAAATATTTAAACGCATGCGCAGCCGGTCCCCGCCATTTCCTCTGGTTAGGGTTAGGGAGACAGAGCTGGAAATCAGGTAAGACGGCAAGAGGAGCCCCGTCTTGCTCCATGCGCCCCAAAATAATAAGACCTCCCCGAAAATAAGGCCAAGCACTTATTTTGGGGTTCAAAAAATATAAGACAGGATCTTATTTTTGGAGAAACATGGGTGTGTGTATATATATAATATATATATATTATATATATGTTTTCTGAGGTTTTCGCAGGTGTTTGTATGTAGGTCTTTGGTTATTCGGGCCTTCTCCCGCGTAAAATTGGAAGTGTCTTGGCGACGTTTCGACGAAGTCTCATTCGTCATCTTCAGGCTGGTGTTCTCGGCTTCGTGCACGAAGCCGAGAACGCCAGCCTGAAGATGACGAATGAGACTTCGTCGAAACGTCGCCAAGACACTTCCAATTTTACGTGGGAGAAGACCCGAATAACCAAAGACCTACATATATATAATTATATATATAATTAGTAAGTACTAGCCATTGGTGTAACAACCAACTAATCATCAGAATCCAAAGTCAAAATTTTGATTTTTTTCTGCCTGTTTTGAAGTCTAGAAGCTGTCCCCCAACTAGAACCACATACATTCTTTTCCTTAATTAAAACAGTTAATTTTGCCCTCTCCGCCAGCTCCATCACTTTTTCCATCCGTTCTTCCGCTGTGGGAATTGACATACGCAATTTGCGCATAAAAAATTCTGGCTGCAATCAGCATACATAATAAGAAAGATCCTTTTTATTTTTCAAGATCTTTATCCAGCAGTCCTAACAGGAAAAGCTCTGGATTCAGTTGTACGTTTCTTTTGAAGTTCTTCTGAATTAGAGGATGAATCTGGGGCACAAGTCAACCACATAGGATAAACAAGAACAACAAAAAACCTTCTTTATAATTCTGTTTCCACATGGACTGGTCGTGATTTATGGAAGGGTCATTGTGGGGGACATGAAGGTCTTGGCCTGGGAGAGGAGGGATCCCGATTCCAAGGCAATTGGTCAATTCAACCCTGGGGAGAGGGAGCGGTCTTGGAGAGAGGAGGTCTGCCTTTGACTCTTGGGACAAAGGCAGGATGGGAATATTACACATATAACAGGGATTGGGGGTGGTTTTCATAATGAGAGAAAGAGACAAAGGAAAAGAGAGTGAAAAAGAGAGAGAGAACAAGAAAGAGAGAAAGAGGGGAGAAAGAATGAGAAAGAGAGAGAACCAGAGATTCAGAGAGCAAAAAATGACACAGAGAGGTTGAATGAGAGAGGGAACGAAAGAGAGAATGGGAACGAATGAGAAACAGAGTAGAGAGAGAACATGGGAGAGATAGAGAGAATAAAAGAGAACAGGTAGAAAGAGATAGAAAGAATGAGAAGCAGAGAAAAAGAATGAGAAAGAATGAGAAACAGAGAAATGAGAGAATGAAGGAGAGAGAATAGGGAGAAAGAGAAAAAGAATGAGAAACAGAGAAAGATAGAAAGAGAAGGAGAGAGAAGGACAAACAGGAGAGAGAGAATAGGAAAGAGAGAGAATAAGAGGGAGAGAGGGAGAAACAGAGAAAGAATAAGAGAGAAAGAATGAGAAAGAGGGATGGATGGACGGTCAGACGAACTGGGGAGCTCAGTTTGATCAACCAGAGTCCAGAAGCGTGTGCTGAGCAGGAAGGATCAGGGCCGGAGCTGAGTGATCAGCCCAGCATTTCCCCAACCGCCCCTCGTTCAGCTGTTGTCAGGAGAAAAAGAAAAAGAGCAAATTTTTGGATTCGCAGTTTGGCCGCTCGGGACCAGAAACCCTTTCCAATTAGCCGCCGATCATATCCAGAGGTTACCAGGCTCTGTCCGTGCTGAGGAAGAGATCCTCGGGAAAGGGGGAGAAGAGAGCAGTTGGGACTCGGAGTACGTGTGTGTTCTCAGCCGAGCGTCAGAAATCTGGTCCGCCCCCTCGGCTGGATCACAGCCCCCACTGGAACAATTGAGTGGCCCCAGATGTTTAATAGCTGCTCCATTAAGGCGGAGGGAAGGCAGAGGCAGAATGACAGGCTGCCTGTTAATGGCATGGCCGGTTCATTCGGTGCTTCATTATATCCATCCGGGTCAATCCACCCCCAATCAATCAGAATAGAGCTGGAAGGGACCTTAAGAGGTCTTCTAATCCAACCCCCACCCAATCAGGAGACCCTACGCCAGAGGTCTTCGAACTTGGCAGCTTTAAGACTTGTGGACTTCAACTCCCAGAATTCTCCAGCCAGCTGGAGATAGATAGATGAGAGAGAGATGAGAGAGAGAGAGAGATGGGTAGGTAGGTAAGTAGGTAGGTAAAAGATATAGATGGATAGATGGATGGATAGATGATAGATAGATA
>CM075959.1:10295300-10480300 GCA_038048745.1 Coluber constrictor foxii | reverse complement strand
TGTGACTCACTTAAGAGCTGCAGTGACTCACTTAACAACTCTGGCAGGAAAGACCGTAAAATGGGGGAAAACTCGCTTAACATAACTGGATAGCTCAGCAGACTAAAAGCATTGTGATTAACTCCAGCTGCCTGCAATTACTGTAAGTTCGAATCTCCCCAGGCTCAAGGTTGACTCAGCCTTCCATCCTTTCTAAGGTGGGTCAATTGAGGACCCAGTTTGTGGGGGCAATAAGCTGACTTTGTATAAATATACAAAAGTATGAAGGCTATTGCTTAACGCATTGTAAGCCGCCCTGAGTCTCCGGAGAAGGGCGGCATATATATCAAATTTTAAAACAGCAACAAATGTCTCGCTTAACAACAGAAATTTGGGGCCCAATTGTGGTCTTAAGTTGAGGACTTCTTGCGGATTGCTGCCTGTTTCACTAAAAGTGATTCCGGAAGACATACAATAATTGATACATAAAAAATATGTATTTATCCCCTTGTGATCATGTGACCACACTTCAGACATTCGGCAACCAGGGAAAATTTACCATTTGCGCCGTCCTGCGTTATGCAACCACGTTTTAAGATGGTTTTGCCCAAACCCAACATTTACTTCCTTTTTCTGTTGTTAAAACCATGTCTCTAGCGAACCATTGGTTCACTCAACAACCGTGGCTTTCACTCAACAATGGCCGATTTGCTTAACCATCGCCTCAAAAAAGGTCATAAAAGCAGCTCGTTCATAGGCCCAAGCCACTTTTATTTATTTATTTATTTATTTATTTATTTATTTATTTATTTATTTATTTATTTATTTATTTATTTATTTATTTATTTATTTATTTATTTATTTATTTATTTATTTCTTACATGTATTTATATGCCGCCCTTCTCCCGAAGGACTCAGGGCGGCGAACACAAGTTAAGGAACATGTACAATAAAATCGCACTTTAAATCAAATAACTAATTAATGATAAATAATAAACCCAGAATCAGAGTCAGCCTATTTGCTTGAACAGCCAAGTCTTCAGCTCCCGACAAAAGGAGTGGAGATCAGGAGCCGTCCGGAGCTCGGTAGGTAACTCATTCCAGAGGGTGGGAGCACCCACAGAGAACGCCCTACCCCTGGGCACCGCTAGATGACATTGGCTCGCCGTCGGGGCCCTGAGGAGAGCGGCCTTATGTGAGCGAACAGGACGGTGGGAAGCAGGCAGGAGAAGGTCCTGTAAATATCCTGGACCTAAATCATGTAGGGCCTTATAGGTGAGAACCAGCACCTTGAAGCGGACCCGGAGAACCACTGGTAACCAGTGCAGCTGATGCAGGAGGGCTGTTATTTGGGAGTAACGAGGGGCTCCCGTAACAACCTGTGCAGCTGCATTCTGGATCAGCTGGAGTCTCCGGGTGCATCTCAGGGGCAGGCCCATATAGAGGGAATTGCAGTAATCCAAGTGGGAAGTAACCAGGGCATGAGTGACTGTGCGAAGGTCATCTCAGTCCAGGAAAGGGCACAACTGGCACACCAAGCGAACCTGTGCGAAGGCCCCCCCGGTCACGGCCGTTAGATGGTCTTCTAGGGACAGCCAAGCATCCAGGAGGACATCCAAGTTGCGAGCCCTATCAACGGGGGCAAGATTATGACCATCACAAGCTATGGTTATGATATTTGAGGGAATAGAAGGAAAATCCATCCAATTCGCAGATGACACTAAACAGGCAGAAACAGCCAACACCCCAAAAAGCAAGCTTTGGATCCAAGCAGTGGTGGGTTGCTCCTGATTCGGCCCGGTTCAGCCGAGTCGGTAGCGGTTGTTAAGGATATTGTTGTTGTGTTAGCAACCAGCAGAGTATAGTGCACAGAGAAACGTTGCTGAGAGCAATGAAATAAGAGATACGTGCAAACTGGTTTATCAAAAGGTTTTCTTTATAGTGGAAAATAAACAATCTCGTAGACTTTTAAACAGTCCAAGTCTTTGTCAGTTAAATCAGTCCAGTAATACAAAAAGCTTCTTACCACACAAACAGTAGTTGTTTAGAATAACAAGCCCACTCTGGTTCACAAACCACGATGGTAGCAGATCCACCCACACACACAATGATAGCACAATGGTAGCTTATCATCAACTGAATACATTACAGTACCTTTCTTAAATACGTTTACAACTAATTACAGCATGATGCAGCATTAAAACTTAAAGTCACAGAACACATATATTGCCTGGACAATCTGTTAGGCTCAAATCATATCCTAACAGCGATGATGATGTGACATCACCAAACCGGTTCTCTGTGACTGGGAGCTGGGCCCTCCCATCCGGCCCCGCTTTATTCCTACCTTTATTTTTTGGTTTTTAGCCCAGTTGCTAGGCGCGGCAGAGTGGATTGCCACACCTCAGTTGGCCTGAAACCGAGCGCGCTTGTGCAGAGCACGTGCGCAAAGAGAACCGGTAGTAACACCGGTTGGAGCCCACCACTGGAACTCACCAAGCCAGTAGTGGTTTTCACTTACCTTTGCTACCGGTTCGGAACTGTGAGCGTGCATGCACGCGCTCTCTCTTTGCTCATGTGTGGTGCTACTGCGCATGCCCAGAGCGTCTGTGATGACATTCGGGCAGGTGGGCGGAGCTTTGCACCGCTGCCGCCGCTACCGGTTGACCCGAACCGGGGCGAACGGGTAGAAACTGACCGCTGATCCAAACAGATCTTGACAGAATTGAACAATTGTTGGCCCTACCCAACAAAATGAAATGTAATGTGGAGAAAAACAAAGTCTTACACAGGTGTGTTATGGAATGAAGTGACCAAGCAACATTCCTAGGTCAGCCAGAGAGAGAGTTTATTTGCGCAAAGATTCAGAAGCTAGTTTCGCATCTTAGCTTTGAGTAAAGACTTCATGATTACATGACGAATTATATACAGTTTCAAACAAAGAATTCTGCTAACACAGCAACTTTCCATATATGGTTAACATACATTTGTTATTTTTAATTGACATTTCCTAATTACTAAGATTTTACATTATCTTTACCCAACACTCATAATTCTTCTGTAACTGGCTAAAGTACAAATTCTTCTTTTGATATTTGCTTCTCATCCAGATGCTATTCTCTGGCCTAATCACCTTTAACTATATTTCATTAAGATGCTCTTTTTCTTCTGACAAGGTAGGGGGGTCACTTAGAGTATCAAAGGAGGTTATGCTGACTTTGTATTCTCTCCAGCTGGAGGTATTTCCTGCTTTCAGAATATAGTTGCTTTTAGAATATCTTTTAGAATATAGTGAATAGAAAGTTATCCAGTGGTCATCCAACAGCTCCCTCTACATTAGGTGGGCAGAAAAAAAACAAAGGTATAAATACAGATTTGGCGAAACCTGGCTCAAAAACAGTAACCGTGAGAGGGACCTTGGAGTCCCAGTGGATGATCCCTTAAACCGGAGTCAGCCATGGGCGGCAGCAGCCGAAAAAGCTAATACAATCCTTGGTTTTATAGACAGAGGCATAGAATCAAAATCACGTGGAGTATTAATATCACTTTAGTTCAGTTTTGGTCACCACATTACAAAAAGGATGTTGAGACTTTGGAAAAGTGTTTGGAAAAAGTGCCAAGAAGAGCAACTAAGATGACCTAGAGACTAAAACACAGGAAGGACGGATGCAGGAATTGGGTATATTAGACTAGAGAAAAGAAGGATTGGGGGGGACATGATAGCAGCATTCCAGTATTTGAGGGGCTGCCACAGAGAAGTGGGGTGGGGGGGGGGCCCTCAATTTATTTTCCAAAGCCCCAGAAGGCAAGAAAAGAAATAATGGATGGAAACTCAGCAAAGAGAGAAGCAAGCTGGAATTAAAGAGAAATTTCCTAACAGGAAGGACAATTAACCAGCGGAACTGCTTGCCACCAGAAATTGTAGGTGCTTCATCACCGGAGGTTTTTAAGAAGAGACTAGACTGTCATTTGTCTGACATGGTATAGGTCAGTGATGGCTAACCTTTTTGCCATCATGTGCCAAAAGCGGGGGTAGTGGGGGGGGGATTGCGTGCACGCGTGTCCACACCCATAATTCAATGCGACCCATCCCCCACACACATGCGCATGTGACCCTCCTGCTCTCCCCCCGCTTTTGGCACAGTGGGCCTAGTAGCCCCATTTTTTGCCCTCCCCAGGCTCCAGACCCTTTCTAGGAGCCTGGGGAGGGTTAAAACAGCCTTCCCCACTCCCCTGGAGGCTCTCCAGAGGCCTGGAAACAGCCCGTTTCCCAACTTCCTGTGGGCCCGGAAGGCCTGAAAATCAGTTGGCCAGTGTGCACTTGCATGCTGGACTGAGGTAGGGCAATGCTCATGTGCCCACAGATGTGGCTCCATGTGCCACATGTGGCACCCATGCCATAGGTTTGCCATCACGGGTATGGATCCCCCTCGAAGGTTCCTTCTGATTCTGATTCCTATTCTGATTCTGATTCTCTGATTCTCTGATTCTCTGATTCTCTGATTCTCTGATTCTGATTCTGATTCTGATTCTGATTCTGATTCTGATTCTGATTCTGATTCTGATTCTGATTCTGATTCTGATTCTGATTCTAATTGGCAGGTTCCATTACGGTCATAACTCAAGGACTACCTGCAACGTACTTGCCCAACTGTTCCTAAATGAAAATAAGAGAGCCCTTGAAAGCTTTCAAAAAATTCTGTGTGGCAAAGCCTTAATTTTTAGCTGCAGCACCATTAGAACATGACAGATTTCCACCCGAGCAGAAGTTGCTCAGTTAATGTCCATTTTGGAAGCCCGGGAGCCATTATCTTAATCACACCAGACCCTTCTCGATAACTGAATTGTTTCCACGTTAAAAAACATTAAACAGACACTGCTGTGCTGTGCGTTTGGATTGCAAAAATAGAAAGAAACCTTTAATTAATAACAGGAGCTGTAGTATAGCTAGAGTTTCTAGGGCAGGGGTACTCCAACCTTGGCAACTTTAAGAATTTTGGGAGTTGAAGTCAACAAGTCTTAAAGCTGCCAAGGTTGGAAACGCCTGTTCTAGGGAACAGAGAGTCCTCGACTTAAAACTGTTTGCTCAGTGACTTTCCAAAATGACAGTGGCACTGGACGAAGGGACTTACGACCAGAGGTGGTGTGTTTTTTTTTTAAATTTGATTTATATGCCGCCCTTCTCCGGAGACTCAGGATGGCTTACAATGCGTTAAGCAATAGCCTTCATACTTTTGCATATTTATACGAAGTCAGCTTATTGCCCCCACAAACTGGGTCCTCATTTCACCTACCTTAGAAAGGATGAAAGGCTGAGTCGACCTTGAGCCTGGCTAGGATTGAACTCGCAGTAATTGTCGGCAGCTGGATGATAAAAGCTGCCTTAGTAGGAAGCATTAGCCTCCTACGCCACTCAGGCTCTGAGTATTCATCCAGTTCGGACCAGTTTGCCTGAACTGGTAGCGGACACATGCCCCGGCTCTATTCCATCTTATTTAGGCACGTTTTTAAGGCCGGACACATGCGCAGAAGGAGCGCACGTGTTGTGGCCCGTCAGCGGCCTGTGCAGTTAGTAGCTGATTCTGACAGCGAGGAGGCTGGTGTGGTGCTGCGCCAGCAGCCTGTGCAGCTGGCACTCGAGTCGGACAATGAGGAGGCTGGAGAAGATGTGGTGCCGGAGGCGGGGATTCAGCCAGGGCCTTCAGAAGCTCCAGAAGTTTCCATAAGTGAAGAGGATGAAGAGGAGGAGCATCTTCTTGAGCGTGCAGAGCTGCCAAAAGGCAGGAGTGGCTCCTCAGGAGGAGGTCTCCTTGAGAGTAAGGCTTAAGGCTAATTGGCCACTCCCCTAGCCTGTTTAAGGAAGGACAACAACTGATGCAATTTGCAGGAAACAACTTCGTTCATATTCCTTCACATCTTGATTCCAGAAACATTTGATTCAGTTCTTGTTTCTCTCTTGTCAGTTTTCCTGCAAATTGCTTCTGGGCATTCTGTCAAAGACAGTAAGATTACAGTTATCTGAAAGACTATGCCTCAGAATTGAGTTATTGTTCTTTGGATTCTTATCGGCTGTTCATGAAGTTAAATTAACAGCCCTTGTTCAGAAAAGACTGATTTAAACTGTACTTGTGTTCAAACAACTACTAAGAAAGCTCATTAGTAGTCCTTAATTAGTAAATGAAGGTTTGTACGGACTTTGTGTGTGCTGCGTTCTTTGGGGTCCGTAGCTGGGGCAGAACAGCAGGTGAGCCTCAGTCACGAAGAGCAAACCCAAACCCATTCAACTCACACTACAATTATCAATCCAACCCGCACGTCGATACAGGGAATCCTCAACTTACAGCCCTTCATTTAGGTTGGGTGGTAGGACAAAGGGAGAAGTCGCCCTCTTAGTAACCTTGGCACAAGGATTTAAGAAAGAATGGAGAAGTCGTCCTAATCTGCCCTCCAAAAGCAAAACAAAACAAAAAAAAACTCATAAAATTTGCTTTTGGCTATTTTCGGGAGAGAAGGAAGGAGCCTGCTGTTTGCCAACATGCTGAGCTGTAATAAATCTTAACGATGATGAGAGTTCGTTTAGGAAAAGAGGCTTTTGCAATTTTATTTGGGGATGAGTCGGCAAAGGGGTGTAGGAGGTTAGCACGCACCCCTTTCCTAGGAGAATGAAAGATTTTGGGAAATATGAAAAAGGCAGAATATTATGTTTCCCTGTATGAGAAATGGAGAAGCATGTTTTTAAAGACAAAGCAACTCCCACCTTCCTGTTTCACCTCCTTTGTTAATGGGCCAGAGGCAGAAACCCAATCCTTTGTCAAAGGACATTTGCAACACACTAGCAACAGAAACTAACACAATGGGACCCATCTAGGACAGAAACTCACCACATGGCACCTGGGAAGATTACATCAGCCAGCAAGGCTAGCTAAGACCCCCACCCCCTGGGAGTCTGACAACCAGTTAGGATACTCTTTCTGGGCCCCAGGAAGTTCAAAGCCAGAGAGGGCATAAAACCCGGGGACTCGCAGCATCTCGGCCCTTTTTCTGTTCAGGAACTCAAACCATCCTGTCCACCATTAAACCATCTTTCCAAGCAATCTCCGTGTTTCCAGTTTCTTTTTCCCCACTTGAAGCTGAACCCAGAAGGATATTTCTTCCTGCAGGGAGGAGGCAGAATCCTTCTCTGGCGATCTGCTTCTGAATCTGCTGGAGATCTCAAACCATCCCCAAAGCTGCTTTCGTTTCAAGAGGCCATCTGGTTTTTTTTCTTTGAAGACGTTTCGCCTCTCGTCCAAGACGCTTCTTCAGTTCTGACTGGATGGTTCCATTCCCCACCATCCATTCTTTAGAGCCGAAGAAGCGTCTTGGATGAGAGGCGAAATGTCTTCAAGGGAAAAACAAAGAAGAAAGTTCAGTTGCCTCCTGAAAAAGTTTCTTTGGGACAACATATCTGCATGACTGAAAATCTCTACAGACTTTGAGCCATGCAATTTGTGATGAAGACCTTTGGAATGGTGTGGGAGTAGGAATGGATTTCCAGAGGAAAAAAACTGCAGACTACAGGAACCATTTGCACTACTCAGGTGACCCTGAGGACACAGAGAAACCTCCAAGTGCTTCAACGACCCTCTCAAAGGATGCAAAAGACCAGCTGTCTGCAAAGGACATAAATCCTTCCCTTCCTCACCATCCAGTCGGAGCTGAAGAAGCTTCTGGGATGAGAAGCGAAACGCATTCCAAGAAAAACCAGTGGAGGAAGTTAGCACCCACCCCTTTCCTAGAGGAATGAAATATTTTGGGAAACATTAAAAAGGCAGAATATTATGTTTCCCTGGATGAGAAATGGAGAAGCATGTTTTAAAGACGAAGCAGCTCCCATCTTCCTGCCCCCACCCTTTGTCAACGGGCCAGAGACAGAAACTCAATCTATGTCAATGGACCATCATCTGCAACACAATAGGACCCTTCTAGCAACAGAAACTCACCACATGGCACCTGGGAAGATTACATCAGCCAGCAAGGCCAGCTAAGACCCCACCACCTGGGAATCTGACAACCAATCAGGATACTCTTTCAGGGCCCCAGGAAGTTCAAAGCCCAGAGAGGGCATAAAACCCGGGGACTCACAGCATCTCAGCCCTTTTCTGTTCAGGAACTCAAACCATGTGATCCTATCCACCATTAAACCATTTTTCCAAACCATGTTTCCAGTGTCTTTTTCCCCACCTGAACCCAGAAGGATATTTCTTCCTACACCAGAAAGTCCAGTTGCCTCTTGAAAAAGCACCTTTGGGACAGCCATGACTTTGGTGATGGAGAATCTCCATAGACATCTCAAACCATCTTTTAAGGCAATGTTACAGGAATCCCGGCTGGATTTGGTTAGAATCATAGAATCTTAGGGCTGGAAGGGACCTTGGAGCAGCGGTGAAATCTAACCGGATCTATCTGGCTCGTGCAAACCGGTAGCGCCGGGGGCGAGAGGCTCTGCCCGCCCACCAGGATGTCATTACGTCCCGTTTTTGATCCTCTGTGCATGCGTAGAAGGCTCTGCGCATGAACAGAAGAGGTGCGCGCGCTCACATTGGTGAAGCAGTATCGAAGGTAAGTGCATTTCACCGCTGCTTTGGACAGTACTGCCCAAGACAGTAGTCCTCATCCTATCCTGGACAATCTTTTCTTGAAGACTTCCAGTGTTGGAGCACCCGCCACTTCTGGTGGCAAGCTGTTCCGCTGGTTAATTGTTCTCACTGTCAGGAAGTCACTGTCACTGTCTCCTGAGTTCTAGGTTTGTTCCTTCTTGATTAGTTTCCCTCTCTTCTTTCTTGTCCTGCCCTTGGGTCAGGGGTGAAATGCTCCCGGTTCGGATCAGATCGCCCGATCCGGTAGCAATGGTGGCGGGTGGTTCAGAGAACTGGTAGCAAAAATCTCTGCCTCCCTCCCCATTGCCCAGCTGAGCCGCGCGATCATCAGGGGCTTTTTTTTTTATTTTTAAAAGCATTTTTTCTACAACCTCTTCGGCCGAAAAAATGCTTTTAAAAGTAAAAAAAAAAAAAGCCTCTGACGATCACGTGGCTCAGCTGGGATCGTCAGAGGCTTTTAAAAGCATTTTTTTTCTACAAACTCTTTGTGACGGTAGATATGCCCAGTTCCTGCAACCCTTCATTGTATCGTTTAGCCTCCAGAGCTCTTATCACTGTGGTGGCTTTCTCTAGAATAGTGATGGCTTTTTGCCGTCGTGTGCCAAAAACGGATGGGAGTTTGAGGGGTGTCACGTGCCTGCGTGCCCACACCCATAATTCAATGCACCCCATCCCCTGTGCATGCACACACGACCCTCCCCTGCGCGACCCCCACTTTTGGCAAGCGATGGCACAGTGGGCCCGGTAGGCCCGTTTTTCGCCCTCCCCAGGCTCCAGAGCCTTTCTTGGTGCTTGGGGAGGGCAAAAATGGCCTTCCCCCCTCCCACTGGAGGCCCTCCAGAGGCCAGAAAGGGCCTGTTTCCCGACTTCTGGTGGGATCGGAAGGCCCGTTTTTCACCCTCCCCAGCTCCAGAGGCTTTCTTGGAGCTTGGGGAGGGCAAAAATGCCCCCCCCCCCACTCTCAGAGGCCCTCTGGAAGCCAGTAATGGCCTGTTTCCCAACTTCTGGTGGGACAGGAAGGCCCGTTTTTTGCCCTCCCCAGGCTCCAGAGCCTTTCTTGGTGCTTGGGGAGGGCAAAAATGGCCTTCCCCCCTCCCACTGGAGGCTTCTGGAGGCCAGTAATGGCCTGTTTCCCAACTTCTGGTGGGACAGGAAGGCCCATTTTTGCCCTCCCCAGGGTCCAGTGGCTTTCTTGGAGCTTGGGGAAAACAAATATGGCCTCCCCACCACCCCTCCGGAGGCCGGAAACTCCAGAAAGCAGCACACGCATGTGCACTGGAGTTGAGCTAGGGCAACGCTCGTGTTCCCACAGATACGGTTCCACATGCCACCTGTGGCACGCGTGCCATAGGTTTGCCACCACGGCTCTGGAGTCTCAGAATCTTTTTTTGTATCATAATAATCCTTGGCAAGATCAGACTCAGCTGGGCTGCCAGCTTAAGCTAGCAAAAAATTCGCTCACAGCCAGGAGCTGCCAGCTGAACATCTGAAGCAACCCTGGGTTTCATTTTATTGGCTTGTTTATTACAAGTAGCACCGCGGAGTCAATTCCAAAGGGTTCAGTAGAATAGAGCTGGAAGGGACCTTGGAGGTCTTCTAGTCCAGCCCCTCCTGTTGCTTAAACAGGAGAACCTGTACCATTTCAGACAAGTGGCTGTCCTGTCTCATCTTAAAAACCTCCAGTGATGAAGCACCAACAACTGTAGAGTAGAGTAAAGTAGAGTAGAGTAGAGTAGAGTAGAGTAAAGTAGAGTAGAGTAGAGTAGAGTAGAGTAGAGTAGAGTAGAGTAGAGTAGAGTAGAATAGAATAGAATAGAATAGAATAGAATAGAATAGAATAGAATAGAATGAGCCTTAGTGGCGCAGCAGACTAAAGTGCTGTTAAGTAGCACCAGCTGCCTGCAATTACTGCAAGTTCGAATCTCACCAGGCTCAAGGTTGACTCAGCCTTCCATCCTTCCAACGTAGGTAAAATGAGGACCCAGATTGTGGGGGCAATAAGCTGACTTTGTATAAAAAAGAACAACGCTTGGGGGGGGGGGGGGGGCAAAAGCCCTACTAAGCAGGTATATACAAAAGTATGAAGGCTATTGCTTAACGTATAGTAAGATGCCCTGAGTCTCCGGAGAAGGGCGGCATATAAATTGAACCAATGAATAGAATAGAATAGAATAGAATAGAATAGAATAGAATAGAATAGAATAGAGTAGAGTAGAGTAGAGTAGAGTAGAGTAGAGTAGAGTAGAGTAGAGTAGAGTAGAGTAGAGTAGAGTAGAGTAGAATAGAATAGAATAGAATAGAATAGAATAGAATAGAATAGAATAGAATAGAATAGAATAGAATAGAATAGAATAGAATAGAATAGAATTTTAAAATCTCATCTTAAAATCTTCCAGTGATGGAGCACTCACAACCTCTGGTGCAAGCTGTCCTGCTGATTAATTATCCTCACTGTCAGGAAGTTTCTCCTTAGCTCTCGGTTGCTTCTCTCCTTGATAAGTTTCCACCCATTGCTTCTTGTCCTGCCCTCGGGTGCTTTGGAGAATAATTTGACCCCCTGTTCCTTGTGGCAGCCCCTCAAATCCTGGAATCCTGCTGTTTCCTTCTTCGGTACCTTGGAGGGCAGTGGGACAAATCTAGTACCTGTGTGGAATAATTTCTCTGAGCCTCGGGTTTTTTCATCCGCAAAATAGTTTAATGATGACGCTGCGGAGATTTTAATGAGGACCAATGAGTTGTTTTTTTTTTCTTTTTTACAACCCCTCCTGGAGTTTGTATATGTGCCATTAGTAGGATTTAGTGCGGCTGCAATGATTTTGCAGTTTGGCTGAATGCTTTTTTAGGTAAGTGCCAGATTAGAAGGAATGTGAGTGGGGTTGAAGATTACTTTTGGCCACAGAAGTTCACTGGCTGGCTTGGGTTCAGAGCGCACCCTTTCTTTTCAAAATCCGGCTCTCAACATTACAGTAATATTATGGAGAAGGCCTTTCTCCTATATGTTGCCTTGAACTCTTGGAGGAAATCAAATAAATAAGAGCCAGCCTGGTCTAGAAACCAGGAGACGGTGAGTTCTAGTTCCACCTTAGGCATGAAAGCCGGCTGGGGGGCTTTGGGCCAATCCCCAGGAGACCCTGAGTTCTAGTCCTGCCTTAGCCAGGAAAGACAGATGGGTGGTCTTGGCCCAGTGGTGAAATGAGGCTTGGTGATGGTGGGGCAATGTGATTGGTTGGCGTGGCCAACTTTTTTTTAAAAAAATTTTTTTTTAAACCATTTTTTTCTACAATCTCTTTGGCTGAAGAAGTTGCAGAAAAAAATGCACCCCCACCATTATGAGATGAAACTTTGGTTGCTTGTCCGGCAAGCAAAGTCAATGTGGGGAAGCCAGATTCGCTTATCATCCGCGCGATTCGCTTAACAACCGTAGCGACATCCTTAACAGCCATGGCAAAAAGACCCAACAATAGGGCAGGATTCACTTAACTAGAGCCTCAGGCTAGATAGCCTGTTATTAACACCCAGCTGTCTGCAATTATGCGAGTTTGAGGCTCAAGGTTGACTCAGCCTTCCATCCTTTCTAAGATAGGTAAATTGAGGACCCAGTTTGTAGGGGCAATAAGCTGACTTCGTATAAAATATACAAAAGTATGAAGACTATTCTTAACGCATTGTAAGCTGCCCTGAGTCTCTGGAGAAGGGCGGCATATAAATCAAATTTAAAAAAAGGAAGGAAGGAAGGAAGGAAGGAAGGAAGGAAGGAAGGAAGGAAGGAAGGAAGGAAGGAAGGAGAACATTCAGCTGCCTGCAATTACTGTAAGTTCAAATCTCACCAGGCTCAAGGTTGACTCAGCCTTCCATCCTTTCTAAGGTGGGTAAAATGAGGACCCAGTTTGTGGGGGCAATAAGCTGACTTTGTATAAATATACAAAAGTACGAAGGCTATTGCTTAATGCATTGTAAGCTGCCCTGAGTCTCTGGAGAAGGGCGGCATATAAATCAAATTTTTTAAAAAACAAACCTTCGTTTATCTGTGGAAATGTTGGGCTCAATTGTGTGCGTAAGCCGAGAGTTCTTTGCAAAGCAAAAGACAGATGATGCCCTACGCAAATGCTAATGATAATCGCCTTCCTGTGACTTTGCAGTGCTCCAAGACCTACTCGAGTCAGTTCCTGGACATCTTCCACGCTCACCACATGGCGGTGGACGCCGTGAGCTGGAATCCCTTCCACAACAAGATCTTCATTTCCTGTAGCTCGGATTGGACCGTAAAGATCTGGGATCACACCATCAAGTAGGTGCCTCCAGCCCGGGGGCGGGCTCTAAATATTTTTACTACCAGTTCTGTGGGCGTGGCTTATTTTGTGGGCGTGGGTTTGATGGTCATGTGACAAGCAATTCTTTAGGATTGAGTAGAGGGACTGGTCTACCAGGCTTTTAACTGTTTGCAGAACCGTACTGGTCTACCACCCCACTGCCTTTTACTGCTGATCAGCTGTAGGGCGGCCCTTTGAAGCGCCGTGGCAAGAGTTTAAACCAGTGGTGAAATCTAAAATTTGTTACTACCGGTTCTGTGGGCGTGGTTTGGTAGGGGTGGTGGTAATGTGACTGGGTGGGCGTGGCCAATTCTTTTTTTTTTTTACTTTTAAAACCATTTTTTCTACAACCTCTTCGGCGAAGAGGTTGTAAAAAAATGCTTTCAAAAGGCTTTGACGATCCCAGCTGAGTTGCCTGATCATTAAAGGCATTTAAAAGAAAAAAAAAGCCTCTGCCGATCAAGCAACTCAGCTTGGATCGTCAGAGGCATTTAAAAGAAAAAAAAGAGTTTTTTCTTTTAAAAGCCTTTGATGATCCCATTTGGTTCCCACGATCATCAGGGGCTTTTTTTTTTTACTTTAAAAAGCATTTTTTCCTGCCAATGAGGTTGTAGAAAAAACGCTTTTAAAAGTAAAAAAAAAAAGCCTCTGATTGTGCGGCTCAGCTGGGCATGAAGGGTGGAAGGGATTTTTGCTACCGGTTCTCCCAACCATCCGCCTCCATCGCTACCGGATCAGGCGATCCGGTCCGAACCGGGAGCATTTCACCCCTGGTTTAAATAGTTCTTTCCACTCTGCCACCACCGAGAGCATTGGAATCTGCTTTCAGGCAGCTTGGCCTCAATTGCCAATCTACCACCACCGAGCGGTTTACAAGGAGCGGAATAGTTCTAGCCGATCAGTTGGGAGGCTTCTTGGCTTCTTAATTTAAAGCGACGGTGTTTTATTTATTTTTTTCTCTTGTCAAGTGAGCCCTGATTTTTTTCTTCTAGCCGATCAGCTGGGACTTGGGAGGCAGCGAATAGATTGGGGGCGGAATCAGGCAGAGGTGGTATTTACCGGTTCTTCGAACTACTAAAAATTTCCACTACTGCTTCGCAAGAACTGGGGAGAACCGGTAGCAACCCACCACTGCTCCAGCCACGCTTCCAGGTGGATCGCACACCTTGCACCAACCACCAAACCGTGGTCATAGCTGGAGCTCCTGTAGGCCTCGGTCCTCCCTAGGGGTGGACCAGCCCCTAATTTCCTCCAGGAGAGGTGAGCGATTGGGCACCCAAAGCTAGCAAGCCAAAGGTTCAAAGGTGATACAGATAACCCTCGACTTGCGACCAATTTTTTTTAGTGACTAAAGTCATAATGGCATGGAAAAAAGTGACTTTTTCACACTTTATTTATTTATTTATTTATTAAATTTATATACCGCCCTTCTCCTAGTGGACTCAGGGCGGTGTACAGCCAAGAATAAAAAGCACTCCAATACAAAATTTAAAATATTAATAAAAGAATTAAATAATTTTGGCCCAATAAATTTAAAAAACCCAATAGGCAATTAAAATTTAAAACCCATAAAACTTTAAGCTTAAAAAAGGGGGGGGGGGTTACGCCAGCCCAGCTTGACAAAATAAAAAAGTTTTTAGGGCACGGCGGAAAGCCCGGAGATCAGGTATCGTACGGATCTCCGGGGGCAAATCGTTCCAGAGGGCTGTAGCTGCCACAGAGCAGCACTTACGACCACTGTGGCATCCTCACAGTCACATGATGAAAATCCAGACACTTGGCAACTGGGATCTACAGGTCCTCGACTTACAACAGTTCATCGTATTCAATAGACCAGCCATGCCCAGTTCCAACCGTTCATCGTATGTTTTAGCCTCCAGTCCCCTCATCATCCTGGTTGCTCTCCTCTGCACTCTTTCTAGAGTCTCCACCTCTTTTTTATAGTGTGGTGACCAAAACTGGATGCAGGATTCTAGGTGTGGCCTTACTAAGGCTTTATAGAGTGGTATTAGGACCTCATGTGATCTTGATTTTTGGGGACCGCTTGTTCTCCTTTTAGGAAACTTCTCAGTGGTGCTTCTTGATGGCTTTAGCTTCTGGAAAACATCTGCTGAGTTGAACCTTCCTGCTTTTCTTTCTGGCTTTTGGCTTTCTCTCTATAACCAGTTTTCCTTTGGTGCCTGACCTAGTTTTCTGCCAGGGCCAGGCTTATTCGGACCTCCCCTGGCTCTGTAGAAGCTATCCCCTCCATGGGCAGGAGAAAATCCTGCAGCTCCACCTGACCTGTTGGATCTTCTGTTTGCAGGACACCCATGTTTATCTACGACCTGAATTCTGCAGTTGGCGATGTGGCTTGGGCGCCTTATTCCTCCACCGTCTTTGCGGCTGTAACCACCGATGGGAAGGTAAGAGGTGGCTCCGGCGTGTGATAAGCCCCAGGGGTCCAGCAGGCGAAGAAGGCGAGAGGGATCTTAGAGGTACAAGGGAGAGCAAGGATAGAGGGGTCCAAGACCATCATATTCCCCAAGCTATGCACATCATTTCAATATTTCCCGTACCAAAGTCAAATGCCAAAAGATTAATATTGTTATGTTTTTTGATGGTTAAAATTATCAGTTGTGGTCGGATGTAAGCTGTTCCAACTAAAGCTGCCTTCTGCAATTGACCGATGGTGATTTTGTCAATTCCAATGGTGTTCAAATGGGACTCTATTATTACGGTTTGTCGAAGAGTCAGAGTTCAGACTGAATTTGACATTTTTATCCACCTATTGAGTCCTTTCCAAGGACCTGGGATAAAGCAGATGTGAATGTTTGATGGTGTTAAAGGTCTCCAGATGTTAGCTTTTCCAAGTAAAGCTGCCTTTTGCAATTGACTGTCAGTGCTGAGGGTGTTCCAGTGGTGCTCCAGATGTTTTGGGACTGCACCCATGGTGCCTATGACTATTGCTCGCTTTGCTTTCTTTTGTCACAGTTGTTTTACTTCTATTTTCTATTTTGTGATCTTCTGTAGTTCTTTCTCTTCTATTCTGCCATATCCACTATCCAGTCTTTTTGGTATTTCTTATCAACAATTCTTTATTTATTGAGTTATAAAGTAATATAAAAGACATAGTACTAAGTAAATAGGAAAGGAATGGGGAAGGGGAAGGAGAAGTGAGGAAAGATAAGAAAGAAAGAAAGAAAGAAAGAAAGAAAGAAAGAAAGAAAGAAAGAAAGAAAGAAAGAAAGAAAGAAAGAAAGAAAGAAAGAAAGAAAGAAAGAAGCATTGACTTCTCTGTTACTGTAAAATAAGGCATCAACATTAAATCATCACTTTTTGCTTTTTCCTAATAATATAAGCAAGCCATTGGTATAAAGATCTGTTAATCCAATCAGTTAAACTCAAAATCAGAGTTTCATTCTTCTCCATATCAAGCATGAAGTTGTTGTGGTCCGCCAGCAGCCTGTGGAGTTGGCAGCAGAGTCAGACAGTGAGGAGTCTGGGGAGGAACATGGACCAGTCCTGGAGTCTGGGGAAGGCTCGGATGAGGGCTCTGCATCAGAAGCAGAGAAAGGGCCATCTGGGAGTTACGTGCTGCCTCCGAAGTCTCCAGAGTCAGACCTCAGCGAGGCAGAGGAACAGGGGGACCCTGTATGCTCAGAGTTGCCACAAGGCAAGAACAGTTAAAACAAAAGGGACGACTCAGGAGTAGGGCCTGGAGATGATTGGCTCCTCCCATAAGACTTAAAAGAGAAGCTAACAGGACATGAGCCTTTGCAGGAAGCAACTTTGTTTGTTCTGGTCGGTTTAAAGCCTGAAGCTCTAAGTTTGATTCTGGACTCCATATGTCTTTGCCAATTAGGCCTTTGGCAGCGTGTCAAGGGAGATAAAGGTGGGTGATTATCAACCTTATCCCGAAGGACTACTATTTGGGACTCATCTGTGAATGAACAGAATTCACAGCTGTTAAAATAAAACTCATGTGATTTGGGACTGCTCGTGTGATTTCCTGACTCAGGAAACTTAGGTCAGAACAGAAGTTCAGAAGCGGTCCCCATATGGAAACAAAAGTACTTGTATTCTTTTCTTTAATCAAAGTGGTCAACTTTGCCATTTCAGCCAACTCTATCAACTTCTGCAACTGTTCTTCCATGGTGGGAATCGAAGTCTCCTTCCATCTTTGTGCATACAAGAGTCTTGCTGCTGTCAACATATATAATGACAAAGTTCCAAATTTTTTCTCTAGCTCTTTTTCCATTAAACCCAAAAGGAAAAGTTCTGGTTTCATTTTTAATCTCTATTTTCAAAAAAAATCGGTATTAAGATATGAATCCTACTCCATGTGTTACGTGGCAGGTGCCTGTCCATTTGAATCCTAAAGTCCCAGAGAAACTTAACGTCTTCGTTTTCTACGATTTTCTCTATTTTATGGTCCCACCAGTTCTTGCTTGCAGGCAAATGGTATTTCTTGCAGATCTTCCAATGCACCATTGTTGCTACTTTGTCACGCCGTTGCTTATAGTCAGTGGGGGCAATCTTCTGGCAGCTGCTAAACCAAGTCGTCCACTGTTTATTATTATTATGGTTTGTCTCACAGCCGGACAGATTTTTAGAGTCTTTTTATCCACTCATCCAGTCCTTCCCAAGGCAGATGTGAATGTTTGGTGATATTAAACGTGTTGTCTCCAGATGTATGCTTTCCCAAATAAAGCCACCTTTTGCAATTGACCGATGGGGATCATGTCAAAGCTGATGGTTTGTAAATGTTACCACTTGCTTTCGTACTACTTTTATTTATTTATTTATTGAATTTATATTGCGGCCTGTTGGGGTCCACCAGCAGCCTGCGGAGTTGGCAGTGGACAACGATGAGGCTGAGGAAGAACAGGGGTCAGTACTGGAGGCTGGGGAAGGACTGGATAAGGGCTCTGCATTGGAGGCAGAGATGGGGCCAGGGCCATCTAGGTGGACTCCAGAGCCTCCAGAGGCTGACAGCAGAGAGGCAGAGGAACAGGAGGAGCCTGTTCCTAGTGCACGTATGAGAAGAGCTGCCAGAATACAAGAGCAGCTAAAGCAAAGAGGACGACTCGGGAGTAAGGCCAGGAGATGATTGGCCCTTCCCATAAGGCTTAAAATAACAGCAACGACTCTTGGGCTCTTTGTCGGAAAACAACGTTGATAGACTTGTTCTTGTCTTGCTGCACTTATCTCTGGTCGGCGTCTTCTGTTTCTGAACTTTTGCCAAGAGAAGCCGTTGGCAGTTTGCCTAATTATACCAAGGTTGGTGACTAGACTGAAGAATTTGTTTTGGTTTAGTTTGGACTACGCTGAGAATGAGTTAATTCTCAGCTGTTCTAATAGAGTCTGTTTGTTTTGGAACTGTTTGTGTCTAATACTTGAGCCTGGTAGCTCAGCAGACTAAAAGCATTGTGATTAACACCAGCTGTCTGCAATTACTGTAAGTTCGAATCTCCCCAGGCTCCAGGTTGACTCAGCCTTCCATCCTTTCTAAGGTAGGTCAATTGAGGACCCAGTTTGTGGGGGCAATAAGCTGACTTTGTATAAATATACAAAAGTATGAAGGCTGTTGCTTAACGCATTATAAGCCGCCCTGAGTCTCCGGAGATGGGCTGCATATAAATCAAATTAAATAATAATAATAATATCTACTTGGGCGTGGGTCACAACACTGCCTATTCGCCCATGGCAACTCAAGGCAGCTTACAGAATAAAAGACCACATTTAAAACAAAAAGAATCAAATAAATCGTACAGTATAACAAAATCACCCTGCAACTCCCAACCCCCGCCCTGGGAACAACACATCACATGAGACATTTAAGGGGCTCCATCCCGCTGTGGGTTCCCCAGGCTCGCTGGCAGAACCAGGTCTTCAGCGCCTTCTGGAAGAGTGTTAGAGTGGGGGCCATTCTAATCTCTGGTTGGATGATGTTCCAGAGAGAGGGAGTCACCGTGGAGAAGGTCCTGCTTCTGGGTTCCACCAGGTGTATTCCCTTGGGGATGGGACCCTCAACATTCCCTGCCTCCCCATTCTGGTGGGTCGGGTGAATGTGACCGGCAAGAGACGGTCCCTCAGATCACCTGGTCCCAAGCCATGAAGGGCTTTAAAGGTGACAACCAGCACCTTGAATTGCACCCGGAAGCAAATTGACAACTAATGTAGCTCCCGCAGGAGAGATGATGCATGTGCACACTGAAAGTCTGCACAAAACCATGCGGGCCGCTGCATTTTGCACCAACCAGAGCTTCCGGATGCTCTTCAAGGGCAGCCCCATGTAGAGCAAATTGCAGTAGTCAAGATGGGAAGTGACCAGGGCATGAGTGACTGCACGTAGGGATTGTTGGTCCAGGAAAGGGCGTAACTGACGCACAACCCACAGTTGCGCAAAGGCCCTCTGATTTTGCTTTCTTTTCTCACCAGTCGTTCTATTTCAATTTGCAGTTCTTTGCATTTTATTTCCTTATCCAGTTCCTATTATTAGTATCAAATTTATTTGCTGTCCTTTTCGCAGTGCAAGGCAACTCTGTTGGCTATGCCCAAAGGATTTTTTTTTTTTCAGCCTCCAATTCGGGAAAAATCTGGTAGTGCTAATAAAAGGTGAATATTTGTAGCTCAGGGTTGACTCCAGGTCCTCGGGGCTCTCTGAGCTTGCTGGTTTTCTTGCGGACATTTCATTAGGTAACATCATCAATGCTAGAAGGAAGAAGGAGGAGGAAGAAGAAGTAGGACCGCCTACTACCACCAATAGCCTCCCACCGGCCAGTATGCTCTCATAGAGAGGGGCTCCTCTGGGTGCCGTCAGCCAAACAATGTCAGCTGGCGGCCCCCAGGGGGAGAGCCTTCTCTGTGGGGGCACATACTATCTGGAATGAGCTCCCCCCGGAGATACAGAGGATCCCGGATCTGCGCACCTTCCGCCGCGCTCTTAAGACTTTTCTATTTCGCCAGGCGGGCCTGGCCTAACCACTCTCCATTTTAGTGTTAAATTTTAATTTGTTTTAAATTATTTGGGGTGTTTTAATTCTGTCTGGGCCAAATTTATTTAATCTGTTTTTAGTTGGGTTTTAAATTTTGTATTTATGTATTTTTTATTGTTGGCTGTACACCGCCCTGAGTCCTTCGGGAGTAGGGCGGTATATAAATCCAATAAAATCAAAATCAAAATCAAAGAGGAGGAGGAGGAGAAGAAAATGCATTGCTTCCCAGTCCATTTCAAGGTGCTGGTTGTCACTTTTAAAGCCCTACATGACTTGCCTCCAGAAGTTCTGGATGCTCCAACACTGGAGGTTTTCAAGAAGAGGTTGGACTTGTCGGGAATGATAAGGGGTTTCCTGCTTGAGGAGAGGGTTGGACTAGAAGACCTCCAAGGTCCCTTCCAACTCTTTCATTCACAACCAGAAGTTATCCCGTTATCCTATTATTCTCTGATGGTTGCCTAGGTAACAACTCTTCTTTTTGTCCTCCCCAAAGTTACCCATATCTGGGGGTTGGACTAGAAGACCTTCAAGGCAGGGGTGAAATGCTCCCGGTTCAGACCGGATCGCCCGATCCAGTAGCGATGGCAGTGGGTGGTTCGGAGAACCGGTAACAAAAATCCGTGCCCCTCCCCCCCCCATGCACAGCTGAGCCGCGCGATCATCAGAGGCTTTTTTTAAAACTTTCAAAAGTGTTTTTTCTACAACCTCTTCGGCCAAAGAGGTTGTAGAAAAAATTGTTTTAAGAGGTTAAAAAAAAGCCTCTGACGATTCCAGCTGAGCAGCTCGATCGTCAGAGGCTTTTTTTTTTAACTTTTTTTTTTAATTGAAAAAGTTTTACAAACACAAATTTTTCCCTCCTCCTTCCCCTCTCCAATCCTCCCCTCGCCCCCCATGACTTCCCAAGGTGAAATCCCAATCATACCATATCATATAATACCCCCCTACAATTCTGCCCCCTGTCTATACTATAAATATCTTCATGACATTCAACTAAAAGCTATCTGATACTTCCTTGTTTGATATTTATTCTGCACATAGTCTATCCATTTCTTCCATTCCCACACAAAAATTTCTTGAGTCCGGTCTTTTAGATATGCTGATATCTTCGCCATTTCTGCAAAACTGGCCACCTTCAAAGTCCATTCTTCAATAGTAGGCAAAACATCTTTTTTCCAATATTGGCCAATCAGTAATCCAGCTGCTGTAACCATATATAATATCAATTTTGTTTCAGTCAATGAAAAATCCTTAACTATGCTTTAAAAGCAATGTTTTTAAAAGTAAAAAAAAGGATTGCATGCCACAGCTGACACCCCCCCTCGCGTGCTGTTCTACTTTTTTTTTCTTTTTCTTTTTTTAAAATTTGATTTATATGCCGCCCTTCTCCGGAGACTCAGGGCGGCTTACAATGCACTAAGCAATAGCCTTCATACTTTTGTATATATTTATACAAAGTCAGCTTATTGCCCCCACAAACTGGGTCCTCAATTTACTCACCTTAGAAAGGATGGAAGGCTGAGTCGACCTTGAGCCTGGCTAGGATTGAACTCGCAGAAATTACAGGCAGCTGGTGTTAATTGCTGCCTTTAGTAGGAGGCATTAGCCCCCTACGCTACACAGGCTCCTTACTGCATGCCGCATACGCTACACATACTTACCGCATGCCTCCTTTTGGCGTGCCCACCTTGCATTTGGTGCGTGGTGTGCATGCACAGCCAGCGAACTGGTAGTACACCAGTTCAGATTTCCCCACTGCTTCAAAGTTCCTTCCAACTTTGTGATTCTGTTAATCTGAATTTAAGGGGATTCGGACCTAATCCTTTTGCAGTTGTACAGTGACTCCAGGCTAACTCCTCCCTCGATCCCTTCTCCTTGCCAGGCTGGGTGCTTCCCAGCACCCATCCACATAGCTTTCCTAACAGATCTATGGAGATTGTCAGCCACTGCCTTCTTCCCAGGCTAGCCTAGAACATTTGAGGATTTCCTGATTTTTCTCATCCTGGTCTGATCTTGCTCAGCCCCTGAGTCCAAACAAAGTTGTCCGAAAGAGATAGAACACGTTAACAAAAACTTGGTGTCAGGGTTCCAAGTAATACACCCATAGCAAAACAGAACTCCGAGGCAAGTAGATTCGTCAAAGAACAGGTTTATGGGACGTATCATATTGCCACAGATTGGTGAAAACCGACTCTGAAGTTTCCCGCGGTTTTCACCTAATTAAAAGTAAATGTTTCCCCCCCTTTTACAAACAATCAGTCAATGAGGGCCCTGTCCGGTTGCTTGGTAACTTTACTCCTCCTCTCTTCAGCCACCTGTGGGAATGTCCTTGGTTCCCAGAAAAAAAACTTTTGTTCTGGCTACAAAAAAACAAAACAAAACACAAAACCCCGCCAGCTATTTCTATTCCCCTTCCCTAACCCTCATCTACACAGAAGCCCCAATGATGGCCTCAGACAGGCCAGTTTCAGAGTTGACAATTGGACTCTCAGGGACCCCTCGGAGGGACGGCTATCAGCAACGGGTCCCGAGCAGCAATCTGGAAATGGTGAAACCACAAAATCTCCTTTATCTCACCTCGGTGGCTCTTGCTAGCATAAACTCTGCCCTTCCTCCCTCCTGCCCTGATCTAATTTGTCTGGAGCTTTGCTCAGCAGTCCTGTCTGAAAAGCCGTTCTGCTTGCTTGTCATTCTGGGCAAGATCGATTTTCAGCAATGTAGGAAAATTGTCCGCCTTTTCCCGCCAGTGGAGAGTTGGTAATAAATCTTCCTGCGGAAACTTCAGGCCGGAATAAATCTTCACACAGGAGGAACTGTGGACCGGAGGACTCAGTCAACACAACCTCCACAAAGCTGAAAATACAGAGCCGTGCTTCTCTCTTCCCTCCTTCATGGAGGTCTGGAGAAATTTCACACGCATCTCTGTAATGGTTTAACAGATGAACAGAGTTGGGAGGGACCTTGTAGGTCATCTAGTCCAACCTCACCCCCACTCCCAAGCAGGAGCCCCTACATTGCTTCAGAAAAAGAGAGAGAGAGGGCAAGTGGGCGAAGGCAAGGAAGGAAGGAAGGAAGGAAGGAAGGAAGGAAGGAAGGAAGGAAGGAAGGAAGGAAGGAAGGAAGGAAGGAAGGAAGGAAGGAAGGAATGGATTAGGGAAGGAAGGAGAACAGAATAACAGAGTTGGAAGGGACCTCGTGGGTCATCTAGTCCAACCCCCTGCCCAAGTAGGAGACCCTACATCGAGAGAAGGAGAGGATGAGCGGGCGAGGGAGGGCGGGAGGGAAGGATTAGGGAAGGAAGAAAGAAAGAAAGAACAGAATAACAGATTTAGACGGGACCGTGTAAATCATCTAGCCCAACCCTCCCCCCCAACCCTCCCACGCAGGAGACCCTACACCATTTCTGACAGATGTCAGTCCAGCCTCTTCTTGAAAGCTTCCAGTGATGAAGCTCCCACAACTTCCGAAGGCAACTTCTGTTCCATGGGTTGATTGTTCTCACTGTCAGAAAATTCCTCCTTATTTCCAGGTTGAATCTTTCCTTGATCAGTTTCCATCTATTATTCCTTGTCCGGCCTTCGGGTGATTTGGAGAATAGCTTGACCCCCTTCCTCCTCTCTGTGGCAGCCCCTCAAATATTGGAAGACTGCTATCCTGTCTCCCCTGGTCCTTCTCTTCACTAGACTAGCCAGGCCCAGTTCCTGTAACCGTTCTCTGTATGTTTTAGCCTCCAGTCCCCTAATCAAATAGTACACGGGAATGAGCCTTGGAAGACTGAGTGAAGAAATGTTGCATAGGGCAGATGTCCCCAACCTTTCCAGCTCAGTGGCCCAGCCTGGCACAAAGGGTATGGGGGGCACGTGAGTGGCACTCATCCACGCGCACACACAGCTCCATTTGTGCAAACGGTGCACATGGGTGCCCTCCCTACGCTACAGAGCTTCACGCACGAGCGGACAGTGCTTGTAGTCACATGCAAAGCTCCCCTGGCACGAGGGGCAGGCATTTGTCCTCAGGCGCGAAGAAGGGTGGTTGAGTGGAGGGCGCTTGCGCTCGCACGAATGGAGGTGTGCACCCAAGTGCGCACTTGCCTGCCACTTGCACGAGGGGAATTTCACATATGTGCACTTGCCCCTTTCTCCCGCGGCCTGGTTTCGAACACATTCAAGAGAGAAGCAACCTGGAATTGAGGACAAACTTCCTAACAGTGAGGACAATTAACCAGTGGAACTGCTTGCCACCTGAAATCGTGGGCGCTCCATCATGGGAGGTTTTTAAGAAGAGACTTGTCTGAAACAGTCTAGGCAAGGTCTCCTGCCCATACAGGGGGTTGGACTAGAAGACCTCCGAGGTCCCTTCCAACTCTGCTATTCTGAGGCGGCTAATTTAAGCTGAAGGTTGGAGTGGGCCGGGGTTATTGAGTCATTTGTTCCTATGCAGCTGGACTTAACACTTAAAAATCAATTAAATGCCTTGACTAACCGTCAAGGCATTTAATTTCTGCATTCCTCGCATGTTGTCATCTGGCAGGCTGCCCGTGGGAGTCTCTGACACACTCCTTATTCTCTGGTAGTAGTAGAATTGTGACACGATAGGCAAGCGAGTCTATTTTTGCCCTTCCGGTTTTTGAAACTCCCTGCAAATAAGGAGAGTCGCATGAGCGAAATTAAGGCTTTGATCACTTTTCCTCTTGGAAGTGTGAGACATGCAGGCAGCAAATCCAGCGGCCCAGAGGGAGGGCAAAAAAACCCCTCACTCTTTTGAATTCTGTAGAAAATTGTAGATTGTGTCTTGAGGTGAGTGTTGAGGAATTCGCAGAGCAACCCTTGAATAGCAAGGGTGTCCACATGAAAGCGACTGAGAGCAGTTGTGAATAATCACAGCCAACACACAGATACACTGAGTTGTGTTTACTTACAGGAAATAGTAATAAGGCACAGTCCATTAAACAGTCCAGGTCATACACAGATAAAGCAATAGATAGTTAAACAATAGTCTAGGGATATTCTAATAACAAAGTCTTCTTACCAGTCGTCGTAGTCATACACAATAAACAGTTGCAAACAGTAGCAAACACAGCAAATAGCAGTAATGATCAGCAAAACGCAATAATGGTCAGCAAAGATCAGCAAAGAGAAACCATGTTTCAAGCTCCCTCTTAAGGACATTGGCTTCAGAGCTAACCAATCAGGGAACAGTACAATGCAATACAGCAATACAGTCTTAAAGCTATATTGAGGTTTTATATATCGCCAACCCAACAAGTTAGGTAATCATCATTTCCTAACAGCGAGCATCTGACCTTCCAGTCTGTCCTCAGAATACAGAATAACAGAGTTGGAGGTCTTCTAATCCAACCCCTACTCAAGCAGGAGACCCTGTACAATTTTAGACAAATGGTTGTCCAATCACTTTTTGAAAACCTCCAGTGTGTTGTGGTCCGCCAGCAGCCTGTGGAGCTGGCAGCGGAGTCGGACAGTGAGGACGCTGGGGAGGAACATGGGCCAGTCCTGGAGTCTGGGGAAGGCTCGAACGAGGACTCTGTGTCGGAGGCAGAGATAGAGCCAGGGCCATCTGGGAATGATGCGTGGCCTCCGGAGCCTCCAGAGTCGGACAGCAGAGAGGCAGAGGAACAGGAGGAATCTGTTCCTAATGTGTGAATGCGCAGAGCTGCCAGAAGGCAAGAACAGTTAAAAGAAAAGGGACGACTCAGGAGTAAGGCCTGGAGATGATTAGCCGCTCCCATAAGTCTTAAAAGAGGAGCAAAGGCATATGGGCCCTTTGCAGGAAAGCAACGTTGTTAATTCTGTTCCCAGTCGGCATCTCTGTTTGATTTTGGACTCTGTGTGTCTTTGCCAAGTGTGTCTTTGCCAAGTGTGTCTTTGCAGAGTGTCAAGGGAGATAAAGGTGGGTGATGATCCCGGAAGGACTTCTCCCGAAGGACGTTTTGCAACTAATTGGGACTCAGCCGTGAATGAACGTAATTCACAGCTGTTGCAATAAAAGAGGTTTTTGGGACGACTGGTGGGTTTTAATGACTCAGGAAGCCTAGGTCACAACACAGTGATGGAGCAGCCACAGCATCTGAAGGCAAGCTGTTGCTCTGATCAATTAAGAGAATAATGGAATACCAGAGTCAGAAGGGACCTTGGAGGTCATCTAGTCCAACCTCAAGCTCAGGCAGAAAAGAGGAATCCTACTATTTCAGGCAAATGGTTGTCCAGTCGTTTCTTAAAAACCTCCAGTGATGAAGCACCTGTCAGTCCTGGAAGACATCTTTTACTTCTGAAGTAAAAGTCCTTTTACACTTTCTGGAGACAAAGCAGTTCCGTAGGCTAGTTGTTAGGAAGTCTCTCTGATCTGTCCCCCCCCTTCAGAGACCCACAAAAACACAGCCAGCCGAGGGTTAAGAATCACTTGGCACACTCCGCAGTTCTTATCTCAACCTTGGCAGCGATATGCACACCGTCTGCCAAGGACTTTATTAGTTTACACAAACAAGAAAATCACCTACGTAGCTTTGCCATTCATCTAGCTTCCAAGACTACGAGGTTGCTCCGTTTGTTTAGCTTTGTTCGTCACAAACTTCTTGACCCACCGTACTGTCTTATATAGATAGGCTTTGGGTGTGGTCCAGTGAGTCATTGATCCTGTGACTCCAATCCAGTGACTGTCTATTTCCTCATACGCCGCAGCTGCAGTAACCTTTTCTCTCGCCTTCTTTGGCGTGCGTCCAGGAATGACGTCTCTCCCTCACTCTCATCTGAGACACCTGTTTCCCCACTACTTTGCTCTCTTTCAGCTGGCACCTGAGATGGTGCCAGAGGGGGGTGGGGGCTGGGAGATCTGGCTGGCTCCTCTTCCTCCTGCTCAGAGCTTCCTTCCTCCAATGGGATAGGCTCAGAGGACGGGGCCACAACACTCTCCTTAATTCCAGGGTTTCTTGTGGAATTCCAGGATTGCTTTCTATGCATCGCTTCTTGGCTTGCCTTCTGGTGCTTTGGAAAATGTACATTTCTCTTGTTTGGATGAAGTATGTTCAGATCCATTTGCTCGACAGCGGTCAATCTCCAAGGCCCTGCCTAAAGAGGTGAGAAGAACCGTGGCACGGACCAACAGCAGACCAGGGCAGGAGATACTACCTGCTAGTAGGAGTAAATAACCTACAAGGTCCCTTCTAACTCTGTTAATCTGTAAGTAGAGGGCTTCTCTGTTTTATATCCCTCCTCCGCTTAGGGTATTTCTTCCTTATATCAATTGGCAGGTCACCCGATTTTTGCTCTTGGTTTCTGATTCATTCATAATAACTCTTGTGGTGATCGGAGATCTGGTGGCCTGGTGGCCTTCAGAATTGTCCTTTAGAAAGTAACCACAAGATTTCCAAGCCGGCTTGGACTGCTCTGTGGCCAGGCCTGTTTGCAAAGGCTTAACATTCAACTCACGTTTCTTTCTCGTTTCCCCCCCCCCCCCCAAACACAATAGATCATCTGGAATTATCGAACTGAATATTCATCCTTTCTTCATTATGGAAATGACAGTAAATAACCTCGCAGATGTTTAAAGATTTGCTGACCTCGTCTTTCCGGGCAAGCTGACTAAAATTAATAATTTGCTTTTCTTTAAATATTTAAAGTTGCGTTTGGTCCCCTGGTTGGGGAATTTTTGAAATGCAGCAATTTTCCCCCACCCCCCAATGCAAATGCACATTTGAAGGGGGGGGGGGAAAGGGGGAGTTTTTATCACGGACTGGAAACTTTTCAGTCCAGTTTTAGCTACGATGCGGAAAATGATTTGCAATTGCTATCTTTTGAGGTGCTTTTCTTCCCCGGCTCTGGAATTTCTCTGCTGACTTTCTATCCAAGTCTTAACCAGATTCGGCCCTGCTGAAATATATTTAAGATCAGCCTGGCTCACCTAAGTAATTCTGTCCAGTAATGCAGTGGTATCAGTAATTCAGTCCACAGAATGACATTTCTATGAGTTTGATCCTCTGTGGTTGATCTCATTGCCCATTAAAAATTGACTTGCCTTCAGAAGTTGTGAATGCTCCAACACTGGACATTTTAAAGAAGAGACCAGACAGCCATTTGTCTCCTGTTGGAGCAGGGGGTTGGACTAGAAGACCTCCAAGGTCCTTTCCAACTCTGTTGTTCGGTTATTAATCAGATTGGAGAGCAGAGAGTTGCATTAAGCCCTTAAAATGAGAATAAGGAGAATAGGGAGCCTGGATAGCTCAGCAGACTAAGCATTGTAATTAATATTCAGCTGTCTGCAATTACTGTAAATTCGAATCTCCCCAGGCTCAAGGTTGACTCAGCCTTCCATCCTTTCTAAGGTGGGTAAAATGAGGACCCAGTTTGTGGGGGCAATAAACTGACTTTGTATAAATATACAAAAGTATGAAGGCTATTGCTTAACGCATTGTAAGCCGCCCTGAGTCTCCGGAGAAGGGCGGCATATAAATCAAATTAAAAAAAGGAAGGAAGAAAGGAAGGAAGGAAGGAAGGAAGGAAGGAAGAAAGGGGAAGGAAGGAAGGAAGGAAGGAAGGAAGGAAGGAAGGAAGGAAGGAAGGAAGGAAGGAAAGAAAGAGAAAGAAAGAAAGAAAGAAAGAAAGAAAGAAAGAAAGAAAGAAAGAAAGAAAGAATGAAAGAACATTCAGCTGTCTGCAATTACTGTAAGTTTGAATCTCACCAGGCTCCAGGTTGACTCAGCCTTCCATCCTTTCTAAGGTGGGTAAAATGAGGACCCAGTTTGTGGGGGCAATAAACTGACTTTGTATAAATATACAAAAGTATGAAGGCTATTGCTTAACGCATTGTAAGCCGCCCTGAGTCTCCGGAGAAGGGCGGCATATAAATCAAATTAAAAAAAGGAAGGAAGAAAGGAAGGAAGGAAGGAAGGAAGGAAGGAAGGGGAAGGAAGGAAGGAAGGAAGGAAGAAAGGAAAGAAAGAAAGAGAAAGAAAGAAAGAAAGAAAGAAAGAAAGAAAGAAAGAAAGAAAGAAAGAATGAAAGAACATTCAGCTGTCTGCAATTACTGTAAGTTTGAATCTCACCAGGCTCCAGGTTGACTCAGCCTTCCATCCTTTCTAAGGTAGGTAAACTGAGGATCCAGTTTGTGGGGGCAATAAGCTGACTTTGTATAAAATATACAAAAGTATGAAGGCTATTGCTTAATGCATTGTAAGCCGCCCTGAGTCTCCGGAGAAGGGCGGCATATAAATCAAATTAAAAAAAGGAAGGAAGAAAGGAAGGAAGGAAGGAAGGAAGGAAGAAAGGGGAAGGAAGGAAGGAAGGAAGGAAGAAAGGAAAGAAAGAAAGAGAAAGAAAGAAAGAAAGAAAGAAAGAAAGAAAGAAAGAAAGAAAGAAAGAAAGAAAGAAAGAAAGAAAGAAAGAGAAAGAAAGAATGAAAGAACATTCAGCTGTCTGCAATTACTGTAAGTTTGAATCTCACCAGGCTCCAGGTTGACTCAGCCTTCCATCCTTTCTAAGGTAGGTAAACTGAGGATCCAGTTTGTGGGGGCAATAAGCTGACTTTGTATAAATATACAAAAATATGAAGGTTATTGCTTAACGCATTGTAAGCCGCCCTGAGTCTCCGGAGAAGGGCGGCATATAAATCTAATTAAAAAAAATAAATAAGGAGACCCACTCTGATCCATCTTGACCCCCAAACCTTCCTGGATGACTCTGGCCCAATTCCTTTCCCTCCCTCCCTCCCTCCCTCCCTCCCCCCCCCCCCCTCTCTCTCTCTGCCAGCCTACCTCACAAGGTTGTCATTGTTTTGTTTTGTTTTTGGAAAAAAATTTTTTTTTAAAAAAGTTGTCATTATTGAGGGGAAATGGGAGGAGGGAGCATTGCCTTCAGCTCCTAAATAGGTTGGATTTAAATCTAACAAATAAAGCAAATAATGTTTTGGGCTTAAAAAAAGGGGGGGGATGGGAAATGTGACCATTGCTGAGTTCTGTTACATTATGCAGGCAGCCCTCGACGTACAATCGAGTCCCAAATTTGTGTTGCTAAGTGAGACAGTTAAGTGAGTCTTGCCCCATTTTGCAACCTTTCTTGCCGCCGTTGTTATGTGAATCAGCGCAAGTGTGAAGTTGCTAACACGGTTGTTAAGTGAAACCGGCTTCCCCGTTGCTTGCCAGAAGGTCAGAAAAGGGGATCATGTGACCCCAGGACACTGCAACCATCTGATGTTTGATTGTGTGACCCTGGGGATGCTGTCTGGTTGTGTGAAAAACAGCCACCAGTCTTTTTTCAGGGCCGTTCTAACTCCAAACAAATGGTCGTAAAGCCGAGGACCATCTCTAGAAGGACAGAAGGCTCCTGTTTTGTTTAAGGTAGCAACAGCGCTTAAGACTTATATACCGCTTTACAGTGCTTTACAACAGGGGTGAAATGTAAAATGTGTTACTATCAGTTCTGTGGGCGGGGCTTGATGGTGGTGGGGTAATGTGACTGGGTGGGTGTGGCCAACTTTTTTTTTTTTAACTTTTCAAAGCATTTTTTCTAATGCTTTGAAAAGCCTCTGGCGATCAGGCAACTCAGCTAGGATCGTCAGAGAGGCTTTTAAAAAAATATCTCTCTGATGATCAGGCAACTCAGCTGGTATCGTCAGAGACTTTCCAAAGCATTTTTTTTTACCACCTCTTCGGCCAAGAGGTTGCAGAAACAAATGCTTTGAAAAGCCTCTGACGATCCCAGCTGAGCCGCGTGATCATCAGAGGCTGTTTTTTTAAAATTTTAAAAGCATTTTTTCGTCAGAAGAGGTTGTAGAAAAAATGCTTTTAAAACTTTAAAAAAACCAGCCTCTGATGATCGTGTGACTCAGCTGAGCATGGGGGGCGGGGTGCAGGGATTTTTGCTACTGATTCTCCGAACCACCCGCTGCCATCGCTACCGGATCAGGTGATCCAGTCCAAACTGGGAGCATTCCACCCCTGCTTTATAACCCTCTCCACAGAGTCATCCTCTTGCCCACAACAATCTGAGTCTTCACTTCCATGCTTGGAAGGCTGGAAGGCAGAGTCAACCTTGAGCCGGTCAGGATTGAACTCCTGACAGTTGTCAGAATGCAATACTGCATTCTAAGCACTGCACCACCACAACTCAAAGATAGCTAGATAGCTAAGTAGGTAGGTAGGTAAGTAAATATGGATGGATGGATGGATGGATGATAGGCAGACAGAACTTAGCAATAGAATTTAGAATTATATACCGCTTCACGGGGCTTTTACAGCCCTCTCTAAGCGGTTTACAGAGTCAGCCTCTTGCCCCCAGCAATCTGGGTCCTTGTTTTACTGACCACAGAAGGACGCAAGGCTGAGTCAACTTTGAGCCAGTCAGGATCAAACTGCTGGCAGTGGGCAGAGTTTGCCTGCAGTACCGCATTCTAACCACTGTGCTGCCATTACTCAGACTTAGATATGAGAGAGAGAGGGAGAGATGAACGGATGGGTAGATGGATGATAGACACAACTTAGCAATCACACTTATATACCGCTTCATAGTTCTTTTACAGCCCCCTCTAAGCGGTTTACAGAGTCAGCCTCTTTTCCCCAACAATCTGGGTCCTCATTTTACCCACCTCAGAAGGATGGAAGGCTGAGTCAACCCTGAGCTCCATCAACATCGAACTCCAGACTGTGGGCAGAGTTATCCTGCAATGCTGCATTCTAAGCACTGTGCCACTGTGCCCACCCTCCTCTCCCTCTCTCTCTCTCTCTCCCTCTCTCCCCACTCCCTTTCTTTCTCTTGCTCCCCGCTCTTGCTCAAAGCCAACTCCTCCACCCTCCGGGAACTCCAGCAGCAGCTGAGCAAACTCTGGTTCTATTTTCAACCCAGATCTTCGCTGGATACGTATTTCAGAGGCTGGACTCTCTCGGCTGCGTCTCTCAGTCCCACGCCCGAATGACTTCCAAATGTCACTTGTGTAAGCTCCTTCCGTGCCGTTTTCCATGCCGGCCAGCAATTGAAATCTGGCTGCAGTGGGAAGCATGGGGTGATAGAGCTAAGAAAAGCTAGAGGTGTGACTATCCAGAGATGATGGACCTAGGACAGTGATGGTTAACCTTTTTGCTGTCGTGCGCCAAAAGCATGGGGAGTGTGTATGTGTGTGTGTGGGGGGGGTGTCACACACATACACACACGTGCCCACACCCATGGCTTAGGACCTGGATATCTACAGGACTGCCTTCTGCTACCAACTGCCTCCCACAGGCCGGGACGCTCCCACAGAGAGGGTCTCCTCAGGGTGCCGTCGGCCAAACTTTGTCGACTGGCGACCCCCAGGGGGAGAGCCTTCTCTGTGGGGGCTCCTGCCCTATGGAACGAATTGCCCTCGGAGATACGAAGGATCCCCGACCTCCGTGCCTTCCGTCGTGCCCTTAGGACCCTGCTATTTCATCAAGCTGGTCCGAGGGAGCGATGAGTTTTTAATAGGTTTTAACGGGTATTTTAGTTTTGGGGTTTTAAGCATGGCCTAATTATTTAATCGTTTTAATTGCTTTTAACTTTTGTGTCTTTATTGTTTTTATTACGGCTGTACACCGCCCTGAGTCCTTCGGGAGAAGGGCGGTATAAAATTGTAATCAAATAAATAAATAAAATAAATAATTCAATGTGCCCTGCCCCCCTGCACATGCGCACATGACCCCCCCGTGCTCCCCCCGTTTTTGGCACGTGATGGCATGGTGGGCACAGTAGGCCCATTTTTCGCCCTCCCCAGGCTCCAAAGGCTTTCTTGGAGCCTGGGGAGGGCAAAAACGGCCTTCCGCACCAACCGGAGGCCCTCCAGAAGTTGGAAACAGCCCATTTCCTGACTTCCGGTGGGCCGGGAGCCCTGAAAATCAGCTGGCCAGTGTGTGCATATGCATTGGAGCTGGGCTAGGGCAATGCTCCACGTGCCACAGTTTCGCCATCACGGACCTAGGAGCTGTGTTGCCCCTTCCAGGAAATGCAATCTTGATTTCCTACAGTGAGGCATCCTTGGCCAAAAGTCTACACGAGGATGATGAGGATGAGGATGAGGTTATCCATTCAGTCGTGCCTGACTCTTGGCGATTGTAAAAGTCGTAAAATGGGGCAAAACTAGCTTAACAAATTGTCTTGCTTAGCGCAGTGGTTAGAGTGCTGTACTGCAGCTCCTTCAGCTGACTGCTAGTTCAGCAGATCAGCGGATCAAATCTCACCGGTTCAAGGTTGACTCAGCCTTCTATCCTTCCGAGGTGGGTAAAATGAGGACCCAGATTGTTGGAGGCAATATGCTAGTTAGTATACTGCAAATGATTGTAAGCTACTCAGAGTCCTTGGAGAGCGGGCGGCATAGAAATATGATAGATAGATAGATAGATAGATAGATAGATGATAGATAGATGATAGATAGATAGATAGATAGATAGATAGATAGATAGATAGATAGATAGATAGATAGATAGATGATAGATAGATAGATAGATAGATAGATAGATAGATAGATAGATAGATAGATAGATAGATAGATAGATAGATAGATAAACAAACCTAAGCTTTGGGCTCCATTGTGGTTGTATGTCGAGGACCACCGGTAAAGACTCTTAAGAGAGAGAGAGCTTTGCAAGATGTTGTTTTGGGGCCTAATACAGGTAGTCGTTGACTTACAACCACAGTGGAGCCCCAAATTTCCGTTATTAAATGAGGCAGCTGTTAAGCGAGTTGTGACCGATCTTACGACCTTTTTGCCATTGTTAAGTGAATCCTGTGGGTATTAAGTGAATCTGGCTCCTCCCACTGTGTTCTGATCTGAGTCACACTGGCGAGGCGATTGTTAGTTCAAGTCAGTTTATTACTCACTCACACAGCGTGCAACAACTCACCAATGGGTCTGGTTAAGCTCCGGCCCATTTTCCCTAAGTAATTTCCTTAAGAAACTAATTAAGGAGAGAAGCAACTTAGAACGAAGGAGAAGTTGTGAATGCTCCAACACTGGAAGTTTTTAAGAAGATGTTGGATGACCATTTGTCTGAAGTGGTACAGGGTTTTCTGCCTGAGCAGGGGGTTGGACTAGAAGACCTCTAAGGTCCCTTCCAACTCTGTTATTCTATTCTGTTCTGTTCTGTTCCGTCTCGTCTCGTCTCGTCTCGTCTCGTCTCGTCTCGTCTCGTCTCGTCTCGTCCCGTCCCGTCCCGTCCCGTCCCGTCCCATCCCGTTCTATCCCATCCCATTCTATTTCTTTATTCTATATATTAAATATAGTTAGGAGAGCAAGCTTTGATCCTATTTATTTATTTTATTTATTTATTTATTTGATCAAATTTTTATACTGCCCTTCTCCCGAAGGACTCAGGGCGGTGTACAGCCCATTAATAAAAATAACAGAGACACAAAAGTTAAAAACAATGAAAATAGATTCAATAAATTGGCCGTAATAGTTAAAATCCCAAAGCTAAAATACCCATTAAAACTCATCATTCCGTCAGACCAGCTTGTTGGAATAACAGGGTCTTAAGGGCACGATGGAAAGCACGGAGGTCGGGGATCCTACGTATCTCCGGAGCAATCCTATCCGTTAAGAAAGCTTTTGCATCCATTCGTGGAATTTAATAGAGCCATGCTGAAAAATCCTATTGAAAGTGAATTTAGCTGCACCCGAGTCCCTTTAGCAAATCCCCCCGCCCTTCTGCTTCCTTCCTGCACTGAGATACCCATTAGCATAACAAGCTTCTCTCTCCCCTTTGCCTCCCTACCACCACCGTAAATTCCTGTAACAGCCACTCCGGATTGTATCATCAGGGCTCATAATCCCAGCACCAACTGCTGTGTTTCTGCACGGGCCGACACGGCCTGAATGCTAAGCTCCCATCGCTTACCTGGTGATCCCAAACATTAGATCAATGAAGGGTCTGCAGCACTTCCTCCGGCTGCTTTTGAGTTGCTCTGCCCCCCCTCCCAGCCTTAATTAAGGATTAAGCCAGCAATGGCAAGCTTGGATGAAGAATAAGCTAGAAGCTTTCCCTGCAAGTTTTTTTTTCTGCCTCCCTCTGCCCAAACTCTAGGATTTATCTCCCTTTATCTTGACTGAATGATAATCTTTTGACTGGGCTTAACAAGGAAGCTCAGAGACCACCCACAGTCCTCCTCCCTGCAAGCTCCAGTACCTTGTAGCACTGATGATGTTACCTAGTTGGGTCATGAAATGTCTGTAAAAAAAACAACCAAGCTCAGAGACCACCGACCCCACAGTCCTTCTCCTCCTCCTCCTCCTCCTCCTCCTCCTCCTCCTCCTCCTCCTCCTCCTCCTCCTCCTCCTCCTCCTCCTCCTCATAACAGGAATGGAAGCAGGGCCTTCTGTCATACTGACTTTCAAGAAATTTCGAAGAAACTTTGGAAAAAGTCCAGAGAAGGGCAACTAGGATGATTAGGGGCCTGGAGACTAAAACCCTGCAGGAACTGGGTTTGGCCAGTCTAAGGGGGGACATGAGAGCAGTCTTCCAGTATTTGAGGGGCTGCTACAAAGAGGAGGGGGGGTCAACCTGTTCTCCAAAGCACCAGAAGGCAGGAGAAGAAGCAACGGATGGAAACTCATCAAGGAGAGAAGCAAACTAGAACTGAGGAGAAACTTCCAGAGGACAATTAAATAGCGGAAAGACTTGTAGCTGCTTCACCAGGGGAGGTTTTTAAGAAAAGGTTGGACAGCCACCAGTCTGAAACGGCATAGGGTCTCCTGCTTGGGCGGGGGGGTTGGACTAGATGACCTCCAAGGTCCCTTCCAACTCTGTGAATCTAATCTGGAAAGACCTCCAAAGTCCCTTCCCACTCCATTCTGTGTTGTGGCCCCGTCCTCTGAGCCTATCCCATTGGAGGAAGGAAGCTCTGAGCAGGAGGAAGAGGAGCCAGCCAGATCTCCCAGCCCCCCCCCCCTCTGGCACCGGCTCAGGTGCCAGCTGAAAGAGAGCCAAGTAGTGGGGAAACAGGTGTCTCAGATGAGAGTGAGGGAGAGACGTCATTCCTGGACGCACGCCAAAGAAGGCGAGACAAAAGAGTATTGCAGCTGCGGCGTATGAGGAAATAGTCCTGAGTCACTGATTGGAGTCATGGGATCAGTGAGTCACTGGACCACACCCAGAAGCCTGTCTATATAAGACAGGCCAGTGAGTCACGAAGTTCGTGACGAACAAAGCTAAACAAACGGAGCAACCTCGTAGTCTTGGAAGCTAGATGAACGGCAAAGCTACGTAGGTGATTTTCTTGTTTGTGTAAACCAATAAAGTCCTTGGCAGACGGTGTGCATATCGCTGCCAAGGTTGAGATAAGAACTGCGGAGTGTGCCAAGTGATTCTTAACCCTCGGCTGGCTGTGTTTTTGTGGGTCTCTGAAGGGGGGGGACAGATCATTCTGATTGATTGAAATTATTAACGGCGCAGCTCCCGGTGTCTCTTCAATGGGGACATGTAGTGTTTTACACGGCCTCTTCTCCCTCCTCTCTGCTGCATCCTGAGCCCTCTCTTACCTGCTGCCTTATTATTTTTCACCAGACTTACATCTTCGACTTAAGCATCAACAAATACGAACCCATTTGCCACCAACCGGTGGTAGCCAAGAAACGGAACAAAATCACCCACGTCCAGTTCAACGCCATCTACCCCATCATCATCGTCGGGGATGACCGTGGCCACGTCACCTGCCTGAAACTCTCTCCCAACCTCCGTAAGATGCCCAAGGTAAGTGACTTCGTAAAGGGGGTCACACCTGCTCAGGTACTCTCCACCTGGGGGAGTTTCCTGATGGCCTTCGTTGAGGTTGGAGGTGGAAAATGGCGCACGGTGCACTTTTGATGCTTGTCTGCACGGCTGCTTATCGTGGTACTCAGCTGCTTTGAAACTCATCAGATTTGGTACTCAAGGCATGCTCACGAGAACATTTTGTCCTGATACTCGTCGTTTGTTTGGTAGTCAACACGCAAGCTAGAACTTGTCGGTGTTGGTGGTTGTCTTGTGACTTGTTACACTTTCCAGCCATTGTATCTTTTTACAAATATGCATTGTCTTTGGTTTGGGAACACGCTAAATTCATTTTCATTAGTCCTTATGCGAAGAATTTGTTTGGTACTCGTCATTTTTGGTACTCATCACTCCTCCCGGAACCAATTAAGAATAAGTATCAAGATACTACCGTATTTGCATTTTGAGCTTGTTAGAAGAATTTGAGGTCCCGGTCTGAGCTGGAGTTGTGGAAGAATGAATCAGAATGAAATCCGGACACACGGCTTGAACAGGCAAAAGTTTATTCGAGAACATAAAGACAACCCTGGAAGGTAGCTACAGTTTGGGATGGAGAGGCTGTTAGTATTTATAAGTTTCAGTGGTCCTTTTGTGAGGTGTGGGTACATGTGAGAACGTGCCCTCTGTAATGTTTAATTTTGGGACCATGCAGCTTTGGTGCAAATGTTCTAATCTTATTTTATTTATTATTATTAATTTATTAATTTGATTTATATGCCGCCCTTCTCCAGAGACTCAGGGCGGCTTACAATGCGTTAAGCAATAGCCTTCCTACTTTTGTATATATTTATATAAAGTCAGCTTATTGCCCCCACAAACTGGGTCCTCAATTTACCCACCTTAGAAAGGATGGAAGGCTGAATCGACCTTGAGCCTGGCTAGGATTGAACTTGCAGAATTACAGGCAGCTGGATGTTAATTGCTGCCTTTAGTAGGAGGCATCAGCCCCCTACTCTACTGAGGCTCCTTTTGCTAAATGTGTAGCTCTTTTCCCTTTGATGCACGTCAGTGTGCCAATTTCAATTGCCACCTCTCTGTAGGTGCATTTTCTCTCTGCTTTTATGTGTGCAGGTTAATTAGTTAATTAATTACAAGAGGAGGAAGTGGATCAGTGATCTTTGCAACACACTTTTCTACTTTGGTTATTGTGGGTCATGTTGATGATCAAAACGAGGGTCAGAGACAGCACAGGACTAATTTTGAATTAAAGGTCTTTCTTCAATTATTAAAATGCATTCCACAATCTTCTCAAACTGAAGTTGGTGATCTTATTTTGGCCCACCAACATGAGGACTTTAAACACAAGGAAACTGGCCATGAAAGGTAAGGTTCTACATTTAGGCAAGAAAAACCAAATGCCCAAGTAGAATATAGGATAGGGTCTCCTGCCTAAGCAGGGGGTTGGACTAGAAGACCTCCAAGGTCCCTTCCAACTCCATTATTCTAATTCCAATTCTAAAAATTCTGGTATCACTATTAGATGTCAGCAGAAATATCTTGGCCACTCTCTCTCCTGCCATCTAGTGGTTGTCCATATTTTTACTCCGGATACAATACTGTATGCCTCGTTTTGCTTTTTTGAGGTTCTGAAACTGCAAATTAAAAGAAAATCAATAATTGAACTTTCATATAGGAAACATAAATTGCTCAAAAAAAAAAAGTATCACCAGTATGGTGCTCTTTTGGACATGCAGCAAATAGGGGCCAAAGACGGACGAAAACTTTGCAATTGCAATGCGGTTTTAAATAGAAAAGAAAACATAAATAGATAAAATAGGATTATTGGTAATCCTTGACCGTTCAAAGTTACAACGACACTGAAAAAAGTGACTTATGACTATTTTTCCACACATACAACTGTTCCAGTATCCCATGGTTGTGTGATCAAAATTCAGTTGCTTGGCAATTGGCATGTACCTATGACAGTTGAAGTGTCCCGGGGTCACGCGATCACCTTTTGCGATCTTCTCACCAGCCAAGTCAATGGGGAAGCCAGATTCACTTAAGGACCGTGTGACTAACTTAACAACTGCAGTGATCCCCTTAAGAGCTTCTGTATTGGAGACAAATTCCTTGTGTGTCCAGTCACACTTGGCCCAATAGCAATAGCATTTAGATTTCTATACCGCTTCACAGTGCTTTTACAGCCCCGTCTAAGCGGTTTTCAGAGTCAGCCTCTTGTCCCCGAAAATCTGGGTTTTCCTCATTTTACCCTCCTCGGAAGGACGAAAGGCTGTCTCAACCTTGAGGCAGTCAGGATCGAACTCCAGACTGTGGGCAGAACTAGCCTGCAATACTGCATTCTAACAATTGTTCCAACAATTCTCTGATCGTGGGGTTGTATAGTTTTTACAATTTGAATGGTTTTTATTGTGGATTTTAATTTATTTTAATTATGTTTATTGTGATTTGTATTGGTGATTGTTGTATGTAAGCCGCCCTGAGTCCTCAGGGAGAATGGCGGCATATAAATCACTAAAATAAATAAATAAATAAATAACAGGAGGGAGGGAGGGAGGGAGGAAGGGAGGGAAGAAGAAAGGAAGGAAGGAAGGAAGGAAGGAAGGAAGGAAGGAAGGAAGGAAGGAAGGAAGGAAGGAAGGAAGGAAGGAAGGAAGGAAGGAAGGAAGGAAGGAAGCAATAGCACTTAGACTTATACCCTGCTTTACAGCCCCCTCTCTAAGCGGTTTACAGAGTCAGCCTATGGCCCCCAACAATCTGGGTCCTCATTTTACCCTCCTCGGAAGGACGGAAGGCTGACTCAACCTTGAGGCAGTAAGGATCGAACTCCAGACTATGGGCAGATTTTAGCCTGCAATACTGCATTCTAACCACTGTGCCACCAGGATCCTTCCTTCCTCCCTTCCTTCCTCCCTCCCTCCCTCTCTCCCTCCCTCCCTCTCATCTTCCCTACTTCCTCGCATCTTCCTTCCTTCCTTCCTTCCTTCCTTCCTTCCTTCCTTCCTTCCTTCCTTCCTTCCTTCCTTCCTTCCTTCCTTCCTTCCTTCCTTCCTTCCTTCCTTCCTTCCTTCCTTCCTTCCTTCCTTCCTTCCTTCCCTTTTCTCCCTTCCTATCTTAGCACATAGCAATAGCACTTAGACTTATATACCGCTTCACAGTGCTTTTACAGCCCTCTCTAAGCAGTATAAAATATTCCATTCAATTCAATGCAACAACTGGGGCGAGAAAGGTCGTAAAAATGAGGCAAAACTCACGTAACAACCATCTCACTTAGCAATGGAAATGTTGGGCCGTACTGTGGTTGTAAGTCGAGGACTATCTGCACCGGCCTGCAAAACGAACAGCAAGCAGGATTTATATCCATGGACTATTTTTTGACCTTCTATTTGTCCCCTTCCAGAGACTGAAAAGCAGTTTGCAATAAATAATGCATTTTAACAGAAGGGAGGCCTGTAAACAACTAGTTGGAAACGTTTCCTGTTCTAGCTTAGCGGGATTCTCGGAACGAGATCCTGTTCTGCATTTCTGGAGATGCACGGCGCTCAGGATTTCAGTGATGTTGCAAAACCGCATTTGAAGGCCATAAAGGACGGTTGTTATACCAAGGGTGTTGATGTGTGGCTGGGCTTTTTTTCTGAGTCATCCAGACAACAATCAAATCTCGCCCTTCCAATTTCTCTCCACGCTGCCCTGAAAAAACACCCCAAATAATCACATTCCATGAAAGGATGGTGGATTTGGGGCAGAAGGGCAGGGACCCTTGTTTAATACAAGAGATTAACAGTTGGAAGGGACCTTTTAGGTCATCTAGTCCAACCCCCCATCCAAGCAGGAGACGCTGCCTACACTATTTCTGAAAATGGCAGTCCAATCTCTCTCTCTTTTTTTTTTTAGTTTGATTTATATGCCGCTCTTCTCTGGAGACTCAGGGCGGCTTACAGTGCGTTAAGCAATAGCCTTCATACTTTTATATATTTATATTTATACAAAGTCAGCTTATTGCCCCCAACAAACTGGGTCCTCAATTTACCCAGCTTATAAAGGGTGGAAGGCTGAGTCGACCTTGAGCCTGTCTGGGATTGAACTCGCAAGTAATTGCAGGCAGCTGGATCTTAAATGCTGCCTTTGTAGGAGGCATTACCCCCCTACTGTTCTGGCCCCGTTCCCAGAAATAACCCCCCCCCCCCAGACAATCAGAGTCTAATGAACTGGCAGGCAACCAAGTAAGCTGATAACAACGTTTGGCAGCAATCCGCAGCTGCTTGCCAACGTCTTTATTAATAAGTCAGTCAAATACACACCACCAAAATGTTCAGAGCTGAGACGCAGGGCCGATTCAAAACCGGGATCCATGAATCTTTGTTTTGTTCGTCACAAAGATATAGGCTGCAATCCCTCTCTTATATAGCCTGTGAGGCGTGGTCCACCAGCTAATCACGACCACGCCTTTTCCTCTGCTGGGCTCTCCTGTCTCTCCGACGCTGGCGAGGATCCAACCAAAACTCACTCCCCTCATCAATGTCCTCCTGTGGCTGCAGGGACGAGCTTGGCTCTGGGCCTATCTCCTGCTCTTCGGTGTCCTCCGGAGGCATTGCCAGAGAGGAGAGTCCTGGAGAAGGAGGCCTTGCCAACTCCTCTCCCTCACTCTCAGAGTCCTCCCCTGCTGATGACGCAGGCTCAGGCAACGGAGCCACAACACCTACGCTACTCAGGCTCTTCTTGAAAGCAGGGGTGAAATCCCGCAGATTCTGACAGGTTCTGGAGAACTGGTAGCGGAAATTTTGAGCAGTTCGGAGAACCGGCAAATACCACCTCTGGTTGGTGCCAGAGTGGGGTGGGAATGGGGATCTTGCAGTATCCTTCCCCTGCCCCGCCCACCAAGCCACGCCCACAGAAACAGTAGTAAAAAAATGTGGATTTCATCACTGCTCGAAAGCCTCCGGTGATGAAGTTCCCACAACTTCCGAAGGCAAGTTTGGAAGTGGGGCTGGTCAGAATAACAGAATTGGAAGGGACCTCGGAGGTCTTCTAATCCAATCCCTATATAATAAACCCTACTTCAAACCCTACACCAGTGATGGCTAATTCTATGCGCCCCGTGCATGCATGTAGCCCCCCCCCCCCACTCCCAGCACGGGATGGCCCGGTAGGTTCGTTTCTCTCTCTCACCTGGCTCCAGAGCCTCTCTAGGAGTCTGGGGAGGGCAAAAACAGCCTTCCCCACCCCCCGGAGGCCCTCCGGTGGCCAGGAACAGCCCATTTCCCAACTTCCGGTGGGATAGGAAGTGACATTTTTGCTGTCCCCAGCCTCCAGAAAGTCCTAGAGTGGCGAGAGAGAGAAACGGGCCTTCCCCACCACCCTCTAGGCGAGTGTTTCTCAACCTTGGCAACTTGAAGATGAGTGGACTTCAACTCCCAGAATTCCCCAGCCAGCTGGCTGGGGAATTCTGGGAGTTGAAGTCCACTCATCTTCAAGTTGCCAAGGTTGAGAAACACTGCTCTAGGCCCTCCGGAGGCAGGAAACAGCCCGTTTCCCTACTTCTGGTGGGCCCAGAAGGCCCGAAAATCAGCTGGCCAGCACGCATGAGCTGAGCTTGCGTGCCCACTGATATGGCTACACGTGCCACTGATATGGCTACACGTGCCATTTCCAGTCTCTTCTTGAAAACCTCCAGTGTTGGAGCACCCGTAACTTCTGGTGGCAAGTTGTTCCACTGGTTAATTCTTCTCACCATTAGGAAGCGTCTCCTAACTTGGATCTCCCTCTGATAAGTTTTCCTCCATTGTTTCTTTATTGAAAAAGTTTTACAAATACAAATTTTTCCCCTTTCCCCCCCCTTCCCCTTCCCCTCCCTAACCCTCCCTGACCCATCCCTCCCCACCCTTGACTTCCCTTATAACCTTAACAATTACAGTTCATTTTTAGCTCCCCAAATATTGAAAGGTGAAATCCAAATCATATCATGTCCTACAATTCCCCCCAGCTATTCTACCCCCTGTCAATACTAAAAATTTCTACATAACATCCAAGTAAAAGCTATCTGTTATAGTACTTTGTACTACACATAATCTATCCCAAATATTAAAAAGTGAAATCCAAATCATATCATGATTCCCCCCAACTACTCTGCACCCTGTATATACTATAAATTTCTACATAACATTCAGCTAAAAGCTATCTGATACTTCTTTGTTTGGTATTTATTCTGTACATCGTCTATCCCTTTCTTCTATTCCCACACAAAAATTTCTTGAGTCCGGTCTTTTAAATATGCTGATATCTTTGCCATTTCTGCCAAACTGGCCACCTTCAAAGTCCATTCTTCAATAGTAGGTAAAACATCTTTTTTCCAATATTGACCAATCAATAACCTAGCTGCTGTGATCATGTATAATATCAGTTTTGTTTCGTTCAATGAAAAGTCCTTAACTATGCCCAATAAAAACAATGGTGGAGAAAATTGAAGTTTCTTCTTCAAAACATTTTGCACCCTCCATTGTTTCTTGTCCTGCCTTCTGGTACTTCGGAGAATAGGTTGACCTCCTCTTCTCTGGGGCAGTCCCTGTTTTTGAGGGGCTGCCACAAAGCAGCGGATGGAAACGCATCAAGGAGAGAAGCAACCTAAGAAGTAAGGAGAAATTTCCTGACAATTAGAACAATTAACCAGTGGAACAGCCTGCCTCCAGAAGTTGTGGGTGCTTCACCACTGGAGGTTTTCAAGAAGGGACTGGAGAGCCACTTGTCTGAAATGGTATAAGGTTTCCTGCTTGAGCAGGGAGCTGGATTAGATAAAAGACCACCCAGGTCCTTTCTAACTGTGATTCTGGGTTTGCTCTGGAAATTGGGGTTTTCTGCAAAGGAAGCCCTCCTGGTGATTTTAGGTCTTGCATAAAGGCTGGTGCACGGATGTTGTCTGCGTGATCCTTTAATGACTGGGAGGAAACGTGCAATTATCCATGACACAGGCTTCTCTATGAATGAATGAATGAATGAATGGCTGTACCTTCCCACATCTTGTGGCCTTTTGCTTCGGCAGAGTTTAGCAGCACTTAAAAGTCTGCCAAACGGCAAAGTAACGGCACCTGGTCGGTGCTGAAGAACTTTCCTTCAGAGATAAAGTCTTTTTTTTTTTTTCCATTTCAGTTTAACGGTGGCATGCCGTTTTTGTCAAGAATTGTTCATTTGTTTTTCCATTGTTAATTCTGCTGTTTTTCCATCTTGTCTATCGTTTTGGTTTTACCATAGACATTTCAATTGGCTGTAGGATTTGATGGAATCCTGAGTAGTTTTGGATTTGGAAGTAGACAAAATGAATGGATGGATGGATGGATGTTTGGATGGATGGATGGATGGATGGATAGTAGAAGAGAATGTGATCATACTCGCTTGTACCTGATGATCCCAGGCTGGAGATGCTATCAAAATTTTGTCCTGATGCCTGGAGGCTGTGGGGATTGGATCAAAACCATCAGCCTTAACCTAAACTCTAGCAAGAACAAGACACTATATATACATTGAGGTTCCTCAACATCTTCTGTTTTGTGTTTTCTGGATGGTGCTGCACTGCCTTGGAAAGAACAGACCCATGTCTTGGAGGTCCTCCTGGACTCCATCCATCCATCCATCCATCCATCCATCCATCCATCCATCCATCCATCCATCTATCTTCTTAACCATCCATCCCCCTCATTTAGGGGCCAATTTAAAATAAAATTGTGTGGAGCCTTCTTGGGACTGCTGAAAGGACTCCGTTGTGGAGTTGTGCTTTTTGCAGGATGTTTTTGCCCTGTGTGCAAGAAAGCTCCACACCCATTTGCTCCACACCCATCCACCCACCCACTCATCCATCCATCCATCCATCCATTTACCCACTATATCTCTCCATCTACAGAAAGGATGGCAAAAGCTGGGGGCGGAGTTAAAAGAGGAATCAGCCTAGAATCCAGGGGTGAAACGTTCCTGGTTTGGAGAACCGGTAGCGATGGTGGCGCGAGGCTCCGCTCACCCGCTCGGCTGTCATTACTTCCTGGTTTTAAGTAATGTGTTTTTTATCCTCTGCGCATACACAGAAGGGGTTTTTTTTTCAATTTGATTTATATGCCGCCCTTCTCTGGAGACTCAGGGCGGCTTACAATGCGTTAAGCAACAGCCTTCATACTTTTGTATATTTTTTATACAAAGTCAGCTTATTGCCCCCACAAACTGGGTCCTCAATTGACCCACCTTAGAAAGGATGGAAGGCTGAGTCAACCTGGAGCCTGGGGAGATTCGAACTTACAGTAATTGCAGACAGCTGGAGTTAAATTACAATGCATTAGTCTGCTGAGCCACCAGAGCTCCTTTTTGCGCATGCGCAGAGGTTCTGCGTGTGCATGTGATGCATGCGAGTGAAGCGAGCACACGCACATGGCATGTGCACTTCCCAACCGGTAAGATACATAAGTAGATTTCACCTCTGCTAGAATCCCCACGTAGTCACAAGTCCGTCAGGAGAAGGGCGGTATACAAATTTAATAAACTAACTAAACTAACTAACTATGGGTGGTGGGGGGAGGAATCTCGATCCAGTCAACTCAGCGGCTGACATTCTCTACAGGGCTGGTCCAGAAAGATGCTGGGCAGAGATGGTGTGGGATGTGCAGATCAGAGGTGGAATTCACTTACCCTCCCTACCGGTTTGCAAATGTGAGTGCAGGCACCACCTCTGCACATGTGCACGCCCTTCTGCGCATGCAGAGTAGTCGCACATTACATACAGGCGGGTGGGCGGAGCCTCCCGCAGTCGCCATTACCGGTTCATGCGATCCAGAGAGAACCGGCTGAATCCCACCACTGGTGCAGATAACCAACAATGTGAATTGGTCTCTCCACCCGTCATCCTTAGTGAAGCCTGCAAACCAGCATCTGCATTTCCTGCATCGGATGATGAGAGCACATCTTTCTCCTTCTGTCTTGGCCGCTTTTTTACAGAGGCACAATTGAGAGCATTTTAACAAACCTCATCCCTGTTTGGTTTGGTGGCAACAGATAGAAAGTCCCTAGAGAGAGTGGTGAGGACAGTGGAGAAGATTATAGGAAGCTCACTTCCCGCCGTTCAGCATGCTGCTTATAAGGGCTATGTGCTTAGAGCTCCAAGCCTTGTTAGAGTCCCCCACACACCCACTCCACGGTCTGTTTCTGTTGTGAGGCCACACCTGGAATGCTGCATCCAGTTTTGGTCACCACATTACAAAAAAGATGTTGAGACTTTGAAAAAAATGCAGAGAAGGGCAACTAAGATGATTAAAGGCCTGGAGACTAAAACCTATGAAGAATGGCTGCAGGAATTGGGTTTGGCCTATCTAGAGAAAAGAAGGACTGGGGGGGGACATGATAGCAATATTCCAATATTTGAGGGCTGCTGCAAAGAAGAGGGGGTCAAGCTATTCTCCAAAGCACCAGAAGGCAATGGGTGGAAACTAATCAAGGAGAGAAGCAACCTGGAATTAAGGAGAAACTTCCTAACAGTGAGGACAATTAACCAGTGGAACAGCTTGCCACCAGACGTTGTGAGTTTCTTCATCACTGGAAGTTTTTAAGAAGAGACTGGACAGCCACTTGTCTGAAACGGTATAGGTTCTCCTGCTTGAGCAGGGGGGCTGGACTAGAAGACCTCCAAGGTCCCTTCCAACTCTATTCTGATTCTAAAACACGGGTCCCCAAACTTGCTGACTTTAAGATGTGTGGACTTCAATTCCCAGAATTCCCCAGTCACCCATGCTGGCTGGGGAATTCTGGGAGTTGAAGTCCACACGTCTTAAAGTCGCCAAGTTTGGAGATCCCTGTTCTAAAACTTCAGAGCATCTATCTGGGCTTCAGTCAAGGAAGAGCATTGTTAGCAATCTAATCTGCCTCCTTCCAAGGAAGAGCCACACCTTATCTGTGCATTATCCCAAAATGTCTTCCTTGGGGTAGATGAAGGTAATTCTAACTTCACCCGTCGAGGGGGTGAACGAGCATCCTTCACCGTCATTACCTGGATTAATGCCCGATTGCAATCATGGCAACCACGGTGTGGCCGTTCTTGACTCTATTTTGCCAACAGCTCTCTGAGCAATTTGGCATCTCCTTCTTGGAGAGAGATTTATATTGCTCATATCACCCTGGCTCGTTCTTGTGTGACTCACAACGCCATCGAGCCGCGATGAAAAAGCTATAAATATAATGAGCAACAAGGAATTAGCCCTAAGACTATCTTTGAGTGCAAAGTGGCCTATTTGGAAATCGCAGGGGTGAACCAAAAGGAGGAAGCTTGACCTGGAAGAGTCAGGTTGACCTGTCCATCAGGACAAGGCATGATGAGGATCTCTCCGTGGGGTTCCTGGTCATTCCCAGCCTTTGATCCAGAGTCTAGAGTTGTTTCTCAGCACAGACCAAGTTCTCTTGTCAAATTCAGGTGAGGGAGTTTACTGAAGACTCTTTAGAATGGGGTCCTTCATGCTCCCTGAGCTTTTCTTGCAAACATGTTGTGGCCCAACCAGGTAACATCATCAGTGTTAGAAGGGAGACTGGTTAATGAAGGCGAGAAGAAGAAAGGGAGGTGGAGGAGGAGAAGAACTGTGGGGTTTTCCATATTCTTTGAGCTTGGTGGCTTCCATGACCCAACCAGGTAACATCATCAGTGCTAAGGATGAAGGGTTTCTGAGGAGGAGCAGGAGGAGGAGGACTGTGGGGTGCTCTCTGAGCTTGGTTCTTTTCATGCAAACATTTCATGACCCTATTAGGTAACATCATCAGTGCTGAGGGTGAAGGGTTTGTGGGGAGGAGGAGGAAGACTGGAACTGTGGGTTTTTTGATGCTCTTGATGGTTTTCTTGCAGACGTTTCACGACCCAATTAGGTAATGTCATCAGTGCTAGCTAGGGAGTGAGGTTTTCTGTCATTATATATCATGGTTTGCCCTATCAATATTGGTGGGACTGTGGCTTTCTTCTCCGTGCTTCCTTGATTAGGGTTGTCTGCTTGGTTATTTGCCTGGAGTTAATCCCTGCTTATCTGGGTGCTGGCTGCTAGAGACGATGTATTATAAAGTCAAAAGAACAGAGAGCAAACCCCACTTCCCTTGCAGCACTGATGATGTTAGCTGGTTTGCTAATTTCTCAATGCTGTTGTAACTTTGAGACGAATGCTTATAAGTTGAGGACTATCTGTAGTGTCATTCCTGAGAGGTTATGGGTGTGCAGCTCTGCCCATAGCTCACCACAGCCCAAGAAAAGTGCCATTGCAGCTTGAGAAGACTCTCTCTGAAGGTGTCACCATTAAAGAGAGGATGTCCTATGCCTGTCCTTCAGAGGTCTCCTCCTATAAAGCAGAAGCTCCTGGTAGGAGGGAATTAAGCTGTGATTTAGAGAAAAGAAGGACTAGGAGAGACATGATAACAATCTTCCAATGTTTGAGGGGCTGCCACAGAGAGGAGGGGGCTCAACCTATTCTCCAAACCACCAGAAGGCAGGAGAAGAAGCAACGGATGGAAACTCATCAAGGAGAGAAGCAACCTGGAATTAAGGAGAAACGTCCTAACAGGGAGGACAATCAACCAGTGGAACAGAAGTTGTGGGTGCTCCATTACTGGAAGTTTTTAAGAAGAGACTGGACAGCCACCTGTCTGAAATGATAGAGGGTCTCTTGCTTGAGCAGGGGGTTGGACTAGAAGACCTCCAAGGTCCCTCCCAGCTCTGGTATTCTGTTCATTAAACAGTGGGACGGTTTGTCTTCAGAAGCTGTGGGGGCTCCATCACTGGTGGTTTTTGAAGAGATTGGACGATGCACCTGGCCTGGATTGGTGGCTCAGTGGCTAAAACGCTGAGTTTGTCGATCAGGAAGGTCGGAAATTCAGTGGTTCAAATCCCTAGTGTAGGTCTCCTGCGTGAGCACGGGGTTGGACTAGATGACCTCCAAGGTCCCTTCCAGCTCTCTTCTCTTCGGAAATCTGCTTTCTCACCACAAAACAGGGCTTGTGATGGTTTGGGGTTGGACTAGATGACCTCCAAGGTCCCTTCCAGCTCTCTTCTCTTCGGAAATCTGCTTTCTCACCACAAAACAGGACTTGTGATGGTTTTGTACATTTTAACTGCCACCTCCTTACCAATGTTTGCCAGCTGGAGTCAGTCTCCGGGCCTCGGGGAATCAAATCTGTTTTGGCCTCGGGGCAAATAGACCTGCTATTCTTGTCTGAAACCCTGTTGTGTTTACATGTGTTTGTGTGTTTGTGTGTTCATTTTGTCACCTCAGGCCAAATCAGCCTCAGGGCCTATGAACGAAGGGCTTTCTTGTGGGCGCTGCCAATATTTCCTTCAAAACAACAGGGAAGGTTCCAGTTAGAGATTCAAAAGCCAACTTTATTTCAGTTTTGAAATATTTTCTCCTCATAGACTCGCATCTCAAACCGAATTTAAAATATCAATTATATCTGTGTTTGTCAACCTTGGCAACTTGAAGATGAGGGGGAGGACTTCAACTCCCAGAATTCCCCAGCCAGCCATTCTGGCTGGCTGGGGAATTCTGGGAGTTGAAGTCCCCCCCCATCTTCAAGTTGCCACGGTTGAGAAACACTGAACTATATGATTGAATCATTTTATTGGTTTATCACACTTGTATCTTAACCACAATTGAAGCAAATCCTTGGTAGTTTACAGAAGGTAGAGAAAACAATAGCATCCATGGCAAAAAATAAATCAAGGAAACAATTGAAGGGAATGATGATGTTACCTAGTTCGGTCAAGGAAACAACTACATCAGAGACCCTTAAGGATTCCACAGTCCTCCTCCTCCTCCCACCCTTGTAACACTGATGATGTTTCCTAGTTGGGTCGTAAAATGTCTGCAAGGAAACAAGTAAATCAGAGACCCTCAAGGACCCCACAGCCCTCTCCTCTTCCTCCTCCTTCACTTTGCAACCCACCCAGCCTCCAGCACTGATAATGTTAACTGGTTGGGTAATGAAACATCTACAAGGATACAACTAAGCTCAGAGACCCTCAAGGATTCCACAGTCCTCCTCTCCCTCCCCCCAAGCTCCCCTCCCCTCTAACACTGATGCTATTACCTAGTTTGAGTCATGAAACATCTCCAAGAAAGCAAGCAAATTTAGAAACCACTAAGGACCCCACCGTTTAGCCCCGAGCTGCAAATATTCTTTCCCATGGGTGTTTAAAATCTTTTCATTTCTTTCTTTCTTAGTTCTTCTTCCTGGGCTATCTCTGTAGCAAGAGCAAGGCCTCTGGCATTCTCTCTTCCCCCATGGGCCGCTAAAAAGCTGAGTTTTAGCTTTTTTGTCATATTTTTTTTCCTCTATTTAATCTCCAACAATTGGATATGTGTAATTAGTCGAGATGAGCAAATGGCAAATTTGCATTCCAGAGCTTGTTAAATGAACACAAGGATGAATGGCTGGCGGGTCCTTTAATGATCACAGGCAGCTTCCCGCTGGCTCATTCATCTGTCATTGTACGTTTTGAATTCCTGGTGCTCAGAAAACTGGCTGCGCCACACAACCACAGGTTATGCAAGAACCCCTAGGGGCATTCTTTTTACCGAGTCAGAGACTCATTGAGGTCTTTGAATCCTACCCCTGCTCAATGCAGAAATCCCAAGTCAGGGAGTTCGTCCCACTTTAGGCATGCAAGCCAGCTACGGGACTTAGGGCCAATCACTCTGTCTCTCAGCCCAACCCTCCTTACCAGGCTGATACAAGTGTGTGTGTGTGTGAGAGAGAGAGAGAGAGAGAGGGGGGGGGAGGGAGGGAGAGAGAGATATGATAGGGAGATAGAGAAATAGATAAATATAAAGATTATAAAGATAGATATGGAGATAGATAGAGATGGATGGATGGATAGATGGAGATAGATGATAGATAGATAGATAGATAGATAGATAGATAGATAGATAGATAGATAGATAGATAGATAGATAGATAGATAAGAGAGAGATGAGAGAGAGAGAGAGAGAGAGAGAGATGGGTAGGTAGGTAAGTAGGTAGGTAAAAGAGACAGACAGACAGACAGACAGACAGATAGATGAGAGAGAGATGAGAGAGAGATGAGAGAGAGAGAGAGATGGGTAGGTAGGTAAGTAGGTAGGTAAAAGAGAGAGAGAGAGAGAGAGAGATGAGAGAGAGAGAGATGGGTAGGTAAGTAGGTAGGTAAAAGATAGGTAGATAGATAGATAGATAGATAGATAGATAGATAGATAGATAGATAGATAGATAGATAGATAGATGATAGATAGATAGATAGATAGATAGATAGATAGGAGAGATAAGAGAGATGAGAGAGAGATGAGAGAGAGAGAGATGGGTAGGTAGGTAAGTAGGTAGGTAAAAGATAGAGAGAGAGAGATGAGAGAGATGAGAGAGAGAGAGATGGGTAGGTAGGTAAGTAGGTAGGTAAAAGATAGGTAGATAGATAGATAGATAGATAGATAGATAGATAGATAGATAGATAGATAGATAGATAAGAGAGATAAGAGAGAGATGAGAGAGAGAGAGATGGGTAGGTAGGTAGGTAAGTAGGTAGGTAAAAGATAGAGAGAGAGAGAGAGAGAGATGAGAGAGAGAGAGATGGGTAGGTAGGTAAGTAGGTAGGTAAAAGATAGATAGAGAGAGAGAGATGAGAGAGAGAGATGAGAGAGAGAGAGAGATGGGTAGGTAGGTAAGTAGGTAGGTAAAAGATAGAGAGAGAGAGAGAGAGATGAGAGAGAGAGAGATGGGTAGGTAGGTAAGTAGGTAGGTAAAAGATAGAGAGAGAGAGATGAGAGAGATGAGAGAGAGAGAGATGGGTAGGTAGGTAAGTAGGTAGGTAAAAGATAGGTAGATAGATAGATAGATAGATAGATAGATAGATAGATAGATAGATAGATAAGAGAGATAAGAGAGAGATGAGAGAGAGAGAGATGGGTAGGTAGGTAGGTAAGTAGGTAGGTAAAAGATAGAGAGAGAGAGAGAGAGAGATGAGAGAGAGAGAGATGGGTAGGTAGGTAAGTAGGTAGGTAAAAGATAGATAGAGAGAGAGAGATGAGAGAGAGAGATGAGAGAGAGAGAGAGATGGGTAGGTAGGTAAGTAGGTAGGTAAAAGATAGAGAGAGAGAGAGAGAGATGAGAGAGAGAGATGAGAGAGAGAGAGATGGGTAGGTAGGTAAGTAGGTAGGTAAAAGATAGAGAGAGAGAGATGAGAGAGAGAGATGAGAGAGAGAGAGAGATGGGTAGGTAGGTAAGTAGGTAGGTAAAAGATAGATAGATAGATAGATGATAGATAGATAGATAGATAGATAGATAGATAGATAGATAGATAGATAGATAGATAGATAGATAGATAAGAGAGAGAGAGAGATGAGAGAGAGAGATGGGTAGGTAGGTAAGTAGGTAGGTAAAAGATAGATAGATAGATAGATAGATAGATAGATAGATAGATAGATAGATAGATAGATAGATAGATAGATAGATAAATAGATAGATAGATAGTTAGATAGACAGACAGACAGATATGGAGATAGATATGGAGATAGATATGGAGATAGATAAAGATGGATGGAGATGATAGATAGATGATAGATAGATAGATAGATAGATAGATAGATAGATGATAGATAGATAGATAGATAGATAGATAGATAGATAGATAGATAGATAGATAGATAGATAGATAGATAGATACTGTAGGTAGATAGGTACGTAGGTTTGTAAATAGATAGGTAGACAGATTGGTTAGATGGGTGGATAGAAGATGGATGGATGGATGGATAGATACCTTACAAAGAACCAGCAGAGACTTAGGTAATTGCTGCCTTTTTTGGAGGCAAGTTCTGGCAAAAACAGGAGCCTCCTCCCTCCTTCAACTCTGCATTTGTCTCCTTTCTCAAAATCACCCGGTTTCAGCCCCTGCTTGATGACCCCCTTATTATCCCTCTCAGCCTCTCTCCGGCAGGAGGAGAAAGAAAAAAATGGGTCATCCCACCCAAGGACCATGTTACTTGCTTGTAAGGGAACCTTCCCCCTCTCGCTCTTGCTCTCTCTCCTGCCAAAGTGAATTTGCCCCAAATTAACATCCACGTCTTAAAACAATGAAACGGGAGGCAAGTTCGGGCGGATAAAACAGGAGTTGATTGAACGAAGAAGCTGCCCAGTGGAGGGTAAGTAAGTTCTATTCTTGGTACATTCCTGGGGCTACAATGCACAAAAAGAATTAGGACACCATTCTCATATGCTAATACTGGAGTTGCTTCCTCCCAAAAGCATCATTTTAAGCAAGTGACAGGATCCATTCGAACCTACAACGGCACTGAAAACAGCGATTTAGGACCGTGTTTCACACCAACGACCGTTGCAGCCTCCCTGTGATCAAAAATTCAGAGACTTGGCAGCTGACTCGTATTTACGACAGCCGCAAGTGTCCTCGGGGTCACCTGATCCCCTCTTGCGACTTTCGGGCAAGCAAAGTCCATGGGGAAGCCAGACTCACTTAACAACGGTGTGACTCACTGAACAACTGCAGTGCTTCACCTAACTGTGGCAAGAAAGGTCGTAACATGGAGCAAAATTCACTTACCGACCGTCTCCCTTAGCAACAGAAATTAGAGGCTCAATTGTGGTCTTGTATAGCCAAGAAAGAAGGCCCTTAACATACTTTCTCAGATTTACTTGGTACACAACCTACACTATCTATCTATCTATTGATCTATCATCTATCTATGTTATCATCTGTCTGTATCTGTCATCTATCTCTATCTAGTTATTTATCATCCATCATCTACCTACCTACCTACCTACCTATATATCTCTATCATCTATCATCCATCCATCCATCCATCCATCCATCCATCCATCCATCCATCCATCCATCCATCCATCCATCCATCCATCCATCCATCCATCCATCCATCCATCTATCTATCTATCTATCTATCTATCTATCTATCTATCTATCTATCTATCATCTTTCTCTCTCTATCATCTATCATCCATCCATCTAGCTATCTATCATCCATCCTTCCTTCCTTCCATCCATCCATCCATCCATCTAGCTATCATCTACCTACATATCTACTACGTACCTACCAATCTACCTACCTACTTTCCTACCTGCGTATCTAACTACAGTATTTCTCTCTCTCTCTTTACCTACCTACCTACCTATCTATGTATCTACCTACCTATCTACCTACAGTATCTATCTATTTGTCGGTTGGACTGTCTGTCTACTTTTTTTTAAAATTTGATTTATATGCCGCCCTTCTCCAGAGACTCAGGGCGGCTTACAATGCGTTAAGCAATAGCCTTCATACTTTTGTATATTTATACAAAGTCAGCTTATTGCCCCCACAAACTGGGTCCTCAATTGACCTACCTTAGAAAGGAGGGAAGGCTGAGTCAACCTTGAGCCTGGTGAGATTCAAACTTACCATAATTGCAGACAGCTGGTGTTTAATTACAATGTTTTTAGTCTGCTGAGCTATCCAGGCTCCTACTTACCTGGTTATAGGGATTCCTGCTTGAGCAGGGGGTTGGACTAGAAGATCTCCAAGCTCCCTTCCACCTCTGTCATTCCATATTCTAGTACCCTGTCTCACCTTCTCCCAAATAACTCCTGGCTACCAAAACACGGCCAGCTCCAGGTTTAGGTGTGAAATAATGCCTTGCTTAAATGGAAGAGAATCTGAATTGCGCAGGCACTAAATCTAGATTTAAGGGCGGAGAAACCATTGAGAGAGGCCTACATTAGGAAGGGGATCCTGGCTAGCTCTTTTCTCTCTTTCTTTGATGAAACAGTTTCCCATCTGCTCGCTTCTCCAAGGCGATGGGAGATGCTTTTGACTGACTAACAGCTCCTTGTTCAAAATGTTGGCAAGGCTTCAGGTCAGAGATGGGAAAAAGGATTTGGCCCCCTCCAAGGATGCCATCAGCCGCACCATAGAAACACAGGAAAACAACTGCAGGAAAAGACCCAGCTGTCCTCTCCACCTGTCCTTTATTAGTTATTTATTTATTAGTTCAATTTATATGCCGCCCTTCTCCAAAGACTCAGGGCGGCTTACAATGCATTAAGCAATTGCCTTCATACTTTTGTATATACCTGCTTAGTAGGGCTTTCGGCCCCTCCTAAGCGGTGTTCTTTTTTTTAATCAAAGTCAGCTTATTGCCCCCACAATCCGGGTCCTCATTTTACCTACCTCGGAAGGATGGAAGGCTGAGTCAACCTTGAGCCTGGTGAGATTCGAACTTGCAGTAATTGCAGGCAGCTGGTGCTAGTTAACAGCACTTTAGTCTGCTGCGCCACCAAGTTTGTTTTCTTTGTTTTTTAGTTTGCAGGTAAGGTCCTCAACTTATGACCCCAATGGAGCCCAAAATTTCGGTTGCTGAGTGAGACAGTTAATCGTTAAGTGAGTTTTGCCCCATTCTACAACCTTTCTCGCTCCCGATTCTTAAACAAGTCACTGCAGCAGTTATTATTTGTTAAGCAAATAACCTCGTTGTTAAGTGAATCCAGCTTCCCCATTGACTTTGCTTGTCAGAAGGTCGCAAAAGGGGATCAGGTGACCCCACCCGGGATGCTGCCACCGTCATAAATACGAGCCAGTGGCCAAGCGTCTGAATTTTAATCATGTGACCACGAGGATGTTGCAACGGTCATAAGTGTGAAAAAAGTCACTTTTCCCAGTGCCATTGTAACTATGAACAGTCACTAAATGAACAGTTGTAACTCAAGGACTACCTGTATTCTATTCAATCCATAAACGAAGTATTCTGTTGTTATTCAGGACAATCCAAAGACGGGAAAAGGACAGCAATGGATGCCTTAAGCTTAATTAACCCAGTTTTTCCTCTTTTAACCAATTTCCAAAAGCTCTAATCCAGAGTAAGGCATTCCTGGGCATCCCTTCCGCCCTTCCCGGATCCCAAATTGGTGTCCGATGGGAATCATGAAGAGATGTTGTTGACTCAGGCAGCTTAACCTGATTAAACATATATAGGCAACCAATTAAATATAAATCAATGTGTGCAGCGGCAGCCAAAAAAGCCAATGCAATCCTAAACTGCATTCACAGAGGGATACAATCAAGGTCAAGGGAGGTCCTAATACCACTCTATAAAGCCTTAGGAAGACCACACCTAAAATCCTGCATCCAATTTTGGTCACCACACTATAAAAAAGATGTGGAGACTCTAGAAAAAGTGCAGAGAAGAGCAACCAGGATGATGAGGGGACTGGAGGATAAAGCATATGATGAACAGTTGCAGGAACTGGATCTGGCTAGTCTAGTGAAGAGAAGAGAAGGACCAGGGGAGGCAGGATAGCAGTCTTCCAAAATTTGAGGGGCTGCCACAGAGAGGAGAAAGGGGGTCAAGCTATTCTCCAAAGCACCTGAAGGCCAGACAAGGAACAATGGATGGAAACTGACCAAGGAGAGATTTAACCTGGAAATAAGGAGGAATTTCCTGACAGTGAAAACAATCAACCCATGGAACAGAAGTCGCCTTTGGAAGTTGTGGGAGCTTCATCACTGGAGGCTTTCAAGAAGAGACTAGACTGCCATCTGTCAGAAATGGTGTAGGGTCTCCTGCTTGGGCGGGGGGTTGGACTAGATGACTTACAAGGTCCCTTCCAACTCTGTTAATCTGTTAAGCAGCAGCAAGGCCTCAAGCGGATGGCAGGGATTTGGGCGAGATAAGTCAATTAATAGGATTTGCTAAACCTGCCCTACAGCTAAACTGGATGAAGCTACTACAGAGAGGAGGCAAAGGAGGCAAAGGATGATCCCTTTACACCTTCTGTTTATTGCAGAAATGACTTAATGCAGAAATTAACGCCGCTCAGCCTAGCGCACAAGATTATGGTCGCTTTTCCACAGGTGAAGCGCTGCTCGCTTTGCGTCCGGGGCCTGTAGCCGGCAGGACGCTCACAGTCCCGATTCAGATGCAGGCTGCCATGTCTGACTCTTCGATCACCTCTGATGATCCCTATCGTATTTACCTGACACCTTGTGCAAACACAGTACAGGTAGTCCTCGATTTACGACCATCCCTTTAGCGACCGTTTCCAAATAGACACGTCAAAAGAGGGGACCTCACTCTTACTTGTTAAAGCAAGGATCAGCAACACAGCAGCCAAGCCAAGGAAAGGCTGGCTGGGCCGGTTACAATTTCATGCCTTTTATAAATGTTGTTGAATTTTGTCCTAATATAAAATATAAACGAAGAAGTGGTGCAGTGGCCTTGAGATGAAGATCTCCCCTCATAATCTGGAGGCTGGGAGTTCGATCCTAGGTAGAGGTAGATATTTCTCTCTCTGGGCACAACGGGAATGTACCTGCCAAACAGAACTCCGCATTAGCGACAGGAAGGGCATCCGGCCAGTAAACACTCAGCTCCATTCAGTTGCCCAGACTCCAGCCCGCAAGGGATTATGGGGTTGTTAAAAGAGGAGGATGATAAAATATAAATGAAGCTAAAGATAATAACTAGAGAAGGGAAAAGACGGAGGAACGAAACGTGGGGTAGAGGAGAAAGGAGAAAAAAAATCCCTGTTTCCCTGAAAATAAGACATCCCCTGATAATAAGCCCAATCAGGCTTTTGAGCACATGCGCTAAAATAAGCCTCCCCAAAAAATATTTAAACGCATGCGCAGCCGGTCCCCGCCATTTCCTCTGGTTAGAGTTAGGGAGACAGAGCTGGAAATCGGGTAAGACAGCAAGAGGAGCCCCGTCTTGCTCCATGCGCCCCAAAATAATAAGGCTTCCCCGAAAATAAGGCCAAGCACTTATTTCGGGGTTCAAAAAATATAAGACAGGGTCTTATTTTTGGAGAAACATGGGTGTGTGTATATATATTATATATATATTATATATATGTTTTCTGAGGTTTTCGCGGGTGTTTGTATGTAGGTCTTTGGTTATTCGGGCCTTCTCCCGCATAAAATTGGAAGTGTCTTGGCGACGTTTCGACGAAGTCTCATTCGTCATCTTCAGGCTGGTGTTCTCGGCTTCGTGCACGAAGCCGAGAACGCCAGCCTGAAGATGACGAATGAGACTTCGTCGAAACGTCGCCAAGACACTTCCAATTTTACGTGGGAGAAGACCCGAATAACCAAAGACCTACATATATATAATTATATATATAATTAGTAAGTACTAGCCATTGGTGTAACAACCAACTAATCATCAGAATCCAAAGTCAAAATTTTGATTTTTTTCTGCCTGTTTTGAAGTCTAGAAGCTGTCCCCCAACTAGAAACACATACATTCTTTTCCTTAATTAAAACAGTTAATTTTGCCCTCTCCGCCAGCTCCATCACTTTTTCCACCCGTTCTTCCGCTATGGGAATTGACATACGCAATTTGCGCATAAAAAATTCGGGCTGCAATCTGCATACATAATAAGAAAGATCCATTTTATTTTTCAAGATCTTTATCCAGCAGTCCTAACAGGAAAAGCTCTGGATTCAGTTGTACGTTTCTTTTGAAGTTGTTCTGAATTAGAGGATGAATCTGGGGCACAAGTCAACCACATAGGATAAACAAGAACAACAAAAAACCTTCTTTATAATTCTGTTTCCACATGGACTGGTCGTGATTTATGGAAGGGTCATTGTGGGAGACATGAAGGTCTTGGCCTGGGAGAGGAGGGATCCTGATTCCAAGGCAATGGGTCAATTCAACCCTGGGAGGTGGGTCTTGGAGAGAGGAGGTCTCCAAAGGCAGGATGGGAATATTACACATATAACAGGGATTGGGGGTGGTTTTCATAATGAGAGAAAGAGACAAAGGAAAAGAAAGTGAAAAAGAGAGAGAAAACAAGAAAGAGAGAAAGAGGGGAGAAAGAATGAGAAAGAGAGAGAGAACCAGAGATTCAGAGAGCAAAAGAATGACACAGAGAGGTTGAATGAGAGAGGGAACGAAAGAGAGAATGGGAACGAATGAGAAACAGAGTAGAGAGAGAACATGGGAGAGATAGAGAGAATAAAAGAGAACAGGTAGAAAGAGATAGAAAGAATGAGAAGCAGAGAGAAAAAGAATGAGAAAGAATGAGAAGCAGAGAGAAATGACAGAATGATGGAGAGAGAATAGGGAGAAAGAGAAAGAATGAGAAACAGAGAAAGATAGAAAGGGAAGGAGAGAGAAGGAGAAACAGGAGAGAGAGAATAGGAAAGAGAGAGAATAAGAGGGAGAGAGGGAGAAACAGAGAAAGAATAAGAGAAAAAGAATGAGAAAGAGAGATGGATGGACGGTCAGACGAACTGGGGAGCTCAGTTTGATCAACCAGAGTCCAGAAGCGTTTGCTGAGCAGGGAGGATCAGGGCCGGAGCTGAGTGATTCCCCAACCGTCCCTTGTTCAACTGTTGCCAGGAGAGGGGAAAAAAAGAGCAAATTTTTGGATTCACAGTTTGGCAGCTCGGGACCAGAAACCCTTTCCAATTAGCCGCCGATCATATCCAGAGGCTACCAGGCTCTGTCCGTGCTGAGGAAGAGATCCTCGGGAAAGGGGGAGAAGAGAGCAGTTGGGACTCGGAGTACGTGTGTGTTCTCAGCCGAGCGTCAGAAATCTGGTCCGCCCCCTCGGCTGGATCACAGCCCCCACTGGAACAATTGAGTGGCCCCAGATGTTTAATAGCTGCTCCATTAAGGCGGAGGGAAGGCAGAGGCAGAATGACAGGCTGCCTGTTAATGGCATGGCCGGTTCATTCGGTGCTTCATTATATCCATCCAGGTCAATCCACCCCCAATCAATCAGAATAGAGCTGGAAGGGACCTTAAGAGGTCTTCTAATCCAACCCCCACCCAATCAGGAGACCCTACACCAGAGGTCTTCGAACTTGGCAGCTTTAAGACTTGTGGACTTCAACTCCCAGAATTCTCCAGCCAGCTGGAGATAGATAGATGAGAGAGAGATGAGAGAGAGAGAGAGATGGGTAGGTAGGTAAGTAGGTAGGTAAAAGATTAGATAGATAGATAGATAGATAGATAGATAGATAGATAGATAGATAGATAGATAGATAGATAGATAGATAGATAGATAGACAGAGAGATGAGAGAGAGATAAGAGAGAGAGAGATGGGCAGGTAGGTAAGTAGGTAGGTAAAAGATAGATAGATAGATAGATAGATAGATAGATAGATAGATAGATAGATAGATAGATAGATAGATAGATGAGAGAGAGATGAGAGAGAGATGAGAGAGATAAGAGAGAGAGATGGGTAGGTAGGTAAGTAGGTAGGTAAAAGATATAGATAGATAGATGATAGATAGATAGATAGATAGAGAGATAGATAGATAGATGAGAGAGAGATGAGAGAGAGAGATGAGAGAGAGAGAGATGGGTAGGTAGGTAAGTAGGTAGGTAAAAGATATAGATAGATAGATGATAGATAGATAGATAGATAGATAGATAGATAGATAGATAGATAGATAGATAGATAGATAGATAGAAAGATAGATAGATAGATGATAGATAGATAGATAGATAGATAGATAGATAGATATAGATATATAGATGAGAGAGAGAGATGGGTAGGTAGGTAAGTAGGTAGGTAAAAGATAGATAGATAGATAGATAGATAGATAGATAGATAGATAGATAGATGATAGATAGATAGAGATAGATAGATAGAAAGATAGAAAGATAGATAAATGAGAGAGAGATGAGAGAGAGAGAGATGGGTAGGTAGGTAAGTAGGTAGGTAAAAGATAGATAGATAGATAGATAGATAGATAGATAGATAGATAGATAGATAGATAGATAGATAGATAGATGATAGATAGATAGAGATAGATAGATAGAAAGATAGAAAGATAGATAAATGAGAGAGAGATGAGAGAGAGAGAGGGGTAGGTAGGTAAGTAGGTAGGTAAAAGATAGATAGATAGATAGATAGATAGATAGATAGATAGATAGATAGATAGATAGATAGATAGATAGATGATAGATAGATAGAGATAGATAGATAGAAAGATAGAAAGATAGATAAATGAGAGAGAGATGGGTAGGTAGGTAAGTAGGTAGGTAAAAGATAGAATGCCCTATACCATCTCTGACAAATGGCGATCCAATCTCTTCTTGAAAGCCTCCAATGATGAAGCACCCACAACTCCCGAAGGCAACTTCCATTCCACTGGTTAATTTTTCTCACTGTTAGAAAGTTTCTCCTTCATTCCAGCAGACGTGGGTTTCGCATACCGTGTTTCCCCGAAAATAAGACCCTGTCTTATAATTTTTTTGAACCCTGAAATAAGCGCTTGGCCTTATTTTCGGGGAGATCTTATTACTTTGGGGCACGTGAAGCAAGATGGGGCTCCTCTTGCCGTCTTACCGGATTTTCAGCTCTGCATTTAAATATTTTCAGGGAGGGCTTATTATCAGGGGATGTCTTATTTTCGGGGAAACAGGGTAATTTTACCATCGGTTCAGAACCGGCTGAATAGCACCACTGAATTCCAGGTTGCTTCTCTCCTCGATGAGTTTCCATCCGTTGTTTCTTGTCCTGCCCTCAGGTGCTTTGGAGAATACATGGACCCCCCCCTCTCTTCTTTGGGGCAGCCCCTCAAACATTGGAAGACTGCTATCATGTCTCCCCTAGTCCTTCTTTTCATTAAACTAGACATACCATATTTTTCAAAGTATAAGATGCACCTTTTTGGCCCCTTAAAAGGGGATGAAAATTTAGGTGCGTCTTATACACCGAATGTAGCCTCCCCACCCACCGGCCCCCATCCTTTGGCCTCTGCCTCCCAGCAGTTACCTCCTTGCAGCAAGCAGCAAGAAGTCTAGCTCCTTTCAGCTTCAGCACACCCTAATTAGCACAAGTTGATTGGATTGGCCTCCCGACTCTCCGCTGTTTTGCTCTCCGCTGTTTTGCGGGGGCCTCCGCTGCTTGCTGCAAGGACGTAAATTGCTGGAGCAGATCAATAGACTAGACATAACCCAATTCCTGCAACCATTTTTTATATGTTTAAATTAACCAGCCACAAAAGACTGCAGAAAAAGCCCCAACGGGCCCGGATCACAGCCACTAGTCTTCCTCTCCTCCTGAGTAGGAGCTGCCATTGGTGCCAACCTGGGGAGGGGAGAGGGTGAGCCGAAAGTCATCCAGCCTTGGATATCTGGCACATTAATTGAGCAGCGTGTGCTAATCACTCTGCACAGATGCCAAGCACTTCCCGCTGGCTGGCACATTTCTCCAATCGGCTGCAGTTCCAGGTCACCCGGGCGCGTCCTGTGAGTTGCCATCTGTGGCAAAGGCGGGAGACATTGTGAGACAGGGGGCTGAAGCTGCGAGGGTCTGCCTGGCAAAGATGTTCGTGTTGTACATTTAATGGTAGAAGAGAGTAACTCAGGGTTGAACCGTGGGGTGCCTGGTGCTCTCTGAGCGTGGTGTTTTCCTTGCAGACGTTTCATGACCCAACTAGGTAACACCATCAATGCTAGAAGGGAAGGAAGTGTGTGGAGAGGAGGACTCAAGAATTCTTTGCTTTCTCTTGATTGCCTGCACATCAGCCCTGCAGGAACCCTCTGGGCAGAAATGGGACCGACCGAGATGTGGCAGAGTGCATGGTTGGGTGACACGGACCTTGTAAGATGAGGGTCTGAGCAAGGGGATTGGGATGATGAGGAAAGGTCCAGAATGAGCCTCACGCAGGCAGAGTCCTTCGCCCGTGTCGGCTGCCCTTTCGGTCACGCTCAGCGAAGCTGAGACGGAGGAAGGAAGGAAGGAAGGAAGGAAGGAAGGAAGGAAGGAAGGAAGGAAGGAAGGAAGGAAGGAAGGAAGGAAGTGGAATGGAGGAAGGAAGAAAGAAAGGAAGGAAGGAAAGGGAGGGAGGGAGGAAGGAAGAAAGGAAGGAAGGAAAGGGAGGGAGGGAGGGAGGGAGGGAGGGAGGGAGGAAGGAAGGAAGGAAGGAAGGAAGGAAGGAAGGAAGGAAGGAAGGAAGGAAGGGTGGGTACTTAGTGCTCCCTGGCTGTTTTGAAGTCACGTCCTCTTGAAATTGCTGTTGAGAAAGCACCCAGCAATCCAATTTTTTTCTTTTCTTCTGAACTGACCTTCTGCAGAAAAAAAATAACTGAGGGGGCGGGGGGGGGGGGGGGGGGAAACAGATGCAAAGGGTTACAGGCAGAGATGAGACAGACTCAACTGTCCCCAATGTCAGTGATGCAGGCAGGTGAATTTAATCACCTGGTGCATTCACCAAAGAAGACACCCCCCTCTCAGCTTTCAAGAGCTCTGCCATCGAGCTGAGCCCCTGTCCTTCAGGGAAAGCCTCCGAAAGCAAGACCCACCCATTCATTGAAGGATAGCCTGTGGCCTGAACCCATCCAGCCTTTGCTGGAACGGAGAGCTGGAGAGTTTTCTCACCTGGCATCGTGGCGGTGCCAGCTTTTGCCTTCCCTCTGCGTTTCTCGCCGTGCAGGTGAGAAATCCGAGGCACATGGAGAAGACCTCTCTGGAATGGAACCATTGCAACAGAAAAAAAGAAATTAGAGATTTCCTTTTTTGTCTCTGCATATCCGCTCCAGTCACGTGGCATCAAATTATACGCTCTGGTAATCAAGAGTAGCACGTTCTCCGAATAGGCTGCCCTCAGGGGTACGGCGTGGAATTGGGGGGGAAAAAGGATGGCAAAAGAGGAGAATAACACCCCTCTCTCAGATATGGCTGAGTCCAGTTTCCAGCTTTTGAATTTTGAAAACTAACCCTTGGTGTGGATTGGGAATAAGGGAGGGAGGGAGGGAGAAAAGGAAGGAAGGAAGGAAGGAAGGAAGGAAGGAAGGAAGGAAGGAAGGAAGGAAGGAAGGAAGGAAGGAAGGAAGGAAGGAAGGTGTGTGCATGGAGAAATGCAGGAACTAACGAATGCAACTCAGTGGAAGGAAGGCTGCTTGGTTTCCAGCAATCAATCAGAAAATAGAGCTGGAAGGGACCTTGGAGGTCCTCTATTCCAGCCCCCTGCTCAAGCAGGAGACCCTATGCCATTTCAGACAAATGGTTATCCAAACTTTCCTTGAAAACCTCCAGTGCTGGAGCATTCATAACTTCTGGAGGCAAGTCGTTCCACTGATTCATTGTTCTCACTGTCAGGAAATTTCTCTTTTATTTCCAGGTTGCTTCTCTCCTTAATTAGTTTCCATCCGTTGTTGTTTTTTCTTCCTGCCTTCTGGTGTTTTGGGAAATAAATTGACCCCCTCCTCTTTGGGGCAAGTATTTTCAAATACTGGAAAACTGCTATCATGTCACCCCCAGTTCCTCTTTTCTGTAGACTAGCCAAACCCAAATCCTGCAGCCGTTCTTCATACGTTTTAGTCTCCAGGCCTTTAATCCTCTTAGTTGCTCTTCTCTGATTTTGTTTTCCAAAGTCTCAAGGTCTTTTTTGTAATGTGGGGACCAAAACTGGGTGCAGCATTCCAGGTGTGGCCTCACTAAGGCTTTATAAAGTGGCACTAATACTTTACATCAGGGGTCTCCAACTTTGGCAACTTTAAGGCTTGTGGACTTCAACTCCCAAAGTTCCTCAGCCAGCAAAGCTGGCGCCCACAAAGACAGCATGCTGGAAAGCAGAAGAGCTGCTGGCGACAGTGTGCGTGCCCAGAGAGACGGCTCTGGGTGCCACCTCTGGCACCTGTGCCATGGGTTCACCATCACAGCCTTAGATCATTCCAGACAATGGCTGTCTAATCTCTTTTTTAAAACCTCCATGGATGGAGCACCCACAGGTTCTGGAGACAACTTCTGTTCTCCTGGTTAACTGTCCTCACTGTTAGGAAGTTTCTCCTTAATTCCAGGTTGTTTTTTTAAAATTTGATTTATATGCCGCCCTTCTCCGGAGACTCAGGGCGGCTTACAGTGCGTTAAGCAATAGCCTTCATACTTTTGTATATTTATATTTATACAAAGTCAGCTTATTGCCCCCAACAAACTGGGTCCTCAATTTACCCACCTTATAAAGGATGGAAGGCTGAGTCGACCTTGAGCCTGGCTGGGATTGAACTTGCAAGTAATTGCAGGCAGCTGGATCTTAAATGCTGCCTTTGTAGGAGGCATTACTCCCCTACGCTACTCAGGCTCCTTACTCAGGACTTACTCAGGTTGCTTCTCTCCTTGATTGGTTCCCATCCATTTGTGTGGGTGAACAAGTCCTCTGTCAGGTTTCGAGGTCGTCTCAAATAAATTGCATTTCAAACGAAGACTTTGATGAAAAAACTCTTATTTATTAAGCATGACATTTCTGGCTCCGACTCATTGTAGCCAACACTGACTTCCGACCCAAAAACCCTCCCTTTCCTTTCCCCACTCCTCTGCACTCATTGGCCATCTTCCAAATCACTCTACCCCTAATCTACTGCTCCAACTCAAAGGAATTTCCCCCCACCCATCCCATCTCCTAGGGGATATTATTTCCAGGGAAAATAAGAAGGTGAAAAGTCAAACATCTCTTTTCAGATGCCTCCGCTTCTCCTTCTTATGTCAGCATGAGCATAAATGCAGCTTGAAGTGCTGACATCCTCCTGATGTGGAGCCTCCATGGAACAGCTGCCCCACATGCTATGGCTCCTGGGGGGACAGGTCGGAATGAAAGACGGGGAAGCTGGGCTGGTTTTTAACCTTTATTGTGGTTTGCGATGGTGGTGAATACCTGTAGCTCAGGTGTAGGATGAGGGTGGAGGCTGGTTCTGTGAGCTTGTGGGTTGGTTTCCGACCATTTCATTACCAGGCTAGGTAACATTTTCAGCGGAGTTTCGAGAACATGAGTGTCGACTGTTCTGCTTGTAAGGACTTTGTGTGGTCAGTAGATCTTTTTTTTTCTTTTTTCAATTTTTATTTATATATACAGACTAAACAAACAATAAAACAGTAAAACAAACTAAACAATAAAACAGTAAAACATACAAAACATAAACGTATAAACACAAAATCACAAATTCAAATATTTATCCAGATTTTTGCAACTGTAGTCTGTAATCTTGTTTCATAATTTAACTCCTCCGTATTTGGTCTTTCCCTTCTATCTATCCTTCTGATTTATTATTGACTTGTGTGTGTACTATGTTTTCCTCTTTCTGTATTTGGTAGTTCAATTTACTTCCTGACCCTTTTTCTCTTTTCTATTTTCCAACCGACAATACCACCTTTTCCATACTAGATAGTAATCATGTTCCTCCCTATTTTGTAGTTCCTTAGTGAGTTTCTCTAATTCTGCACATTCCATGGTCTTGCTAATTACCCTATCTTCTGTCGGTATCTCACTACTCTTCCAGTATTGTGCGTATAGTATTCGTGCTGCTGTTATCATATGTATAATTAAATATGTTATTTCTTTTTCATATTGTCCATTTAGTATTCCAAGTAGAAAGGTTTCTGGTCTTATTTCTATCTTTTGCTGTATGGTTTCTTCTGTATGGTTCTAATCATTTGCCAATATTGTTTTGCCATTGGCAGGTCCACCACATATGATAGTAAGTGCCTTTATGAAGTTTGCATTTCCAACATGTTGATAGTGTATTGGGGAACATTCTTGCTAATCTGGCTGGTGGCAGATGCCACCTATAGAACATTTTGTAGAGATTTTCTTTGTACGATTTGAAGTGCTGGTGTGGGGGAGGGGATTGTGTGGGTTGGTTGAGGGTCGGTGCCATCTCTGGTTGGCTGTGTGGTTGATTTGGGTTCTGAGGGGCTCGGAGGCTGGTTGTCGGTCAGTGTCTCTGTGGATGGGATGGCTTGTGGAGGGCCAGGCTTCGATGAACTCACAAGCATGGCGAGTGGTAGAGTGGCCGATGATTTTTGAGTTGTAACCGAATTGGTGCCGTTTGGTGTCAGTGTGAGTGGACATTAAGGGTTTGGGATCCTGGCGTTTGACTGCCAGCCGGTGTTTGTGGATCCCGGTTTTTAATTGACGTGAGGTTTATCCCACGTAAAATGGGTTGCAATCGTTACAGTGAATTTTGTAAATTAAATTGATTCTTTCATCTTTCTGTCCTGGATAATCCCTGGCAGAGTGTGGCCGTGGCTATTGTTCTTGTTAGATGTGTGGCTGTTGTTATTTCTGGATGTTCGAGAATTCTGGCTGTCATTTCTTGTGTCTCCTTTTTTTTGCGTTTTCACCGATTGTGTCAACTTAGCCCAATTCATCACTCGGCAGTCCTGCACAAACCGACCCATGGAGTTAATTCCCTAACCAGGTGAACCACATTGAACAGTCCTGTTGTTGTTGTGGTGCCTCCTCTTCATCCCCCTCCATCAACCAACACACACACACGCACACAGGCTCTGTGATGCCAACTTTGCACAATCGTCCTTTGTTGTCTTTGCAAATGGGGAACGAGACGCTGGCAACTTTTGTGTTTGTCTCGTTGCAGGAGAAAAAGGGTCAGGAGGTCCAGAAAGGGCCCGAAGTGGAGATCGCAAAACTGGACAAGCTCCTGAATTTGGTGAGAGAACCGGCAGCCAAAACCAGCAAGTGAGCCACATCCAAGCTGCCCTTCTTCTCCCCGGCAGGGAAGCACCGGAATCCAGGCGCGAGAACGCTTCGTCCGGGACAGCGGCCAGAGGTGGGCGGCTGTGCCAAAGGGGCCTCGGGAAAGACATTTCGAACACAGAGAGTTTTTTTGTTCAAAGGTTTTGCATGCAGAAAAATAAAAGTGGAGATTTGACACCGTCCAGCTGCATAAATGTCCTCCTTTCCCGGAGGCCCAATTTTGCATAAAGAGCCAGTTTGCACGGGCACCAATCCCTGTGCTTTGCCAACCCTTTCCTCCCTGGGTTCAGGGATCTTGGCAAAATGGAGATCTGAACACTTGGAGAGATTTCTCTTTCTCACACTATCAGGCTTCGAGCGATCCCCCTCTCTCTCTTCAACGCTAAAAAAATCTCCTTGGATTCAAATGTCAATTTGAGTCAATTCTCCATCATCCAGGTCATGGTTGTCCGAAACGTGCTTTTTCCAAAAAGCAACTGGACTTTCCTGTCCAGCTTTTTTTTTCCCTTGAAAACGTTCGCTTCTCATCCAAGAAGCTGCTTCAGAACTTCAGTCAGAACCGAAGAAGCTTCAGCTTTTGAATTTTGAAAACTGACCCTTGGTATGGGTTGGGAGGAAGGAAGGAGGGAGCGAGGGAGGGAGGGAGGAAGGAAGGAAGGAAGAGGAAGGAGGGAAGATGGAAAAGGGAGGGAGGAAGGAAGGGGGAAGGAAGGAAGGAAGGGGAAAGAGGGAAAGGGAGAGAGGTGGGAGGAAGGAAGGAAAGAAGGAAAGAAATGGGAGAAAGGAAGGAAGAAGGAAGGAAGATGGGAAAGGGAGGTGGGAGGAAGAAAGGAAGGAAGGAAAGAAAGAAATGGGAGGAAGGAAGGAAGAAGGACGGAAGATGGGAAAGGGAGGGAAGAAGGAAGGAAGGGGGAAGGAGGGAAAGGGAGGGAAGTGGGAGGAAGGAAGGAAATGGGAGGAAGGAAGGAAGAAAGGAAGGAAAGAAAAAAAATGGGAGGAAGGAAGGAAGGAAGGAGGAGGGAAAGGGAGGGAGAGGGAGGAAGGAAGGGAAGAAGAAAGAAAGAAAGAAAGAGAGACAGAGAGAGAGAGAGAAAGAAAGAAAGAAAGAAAGAAAGAAAAAAAGAAAGAAAGAAAGAAAGAAAAGAGGACAGGGCGTGGAGAAATGAAGGACGTAAGGAATGCAGCTCAGTGGAAGGAAGGCTTCTTAGTCCCCAGCAATCAGTCAGAATAGAGCTGGAAGGGACCTTGGAGGTCTTCTAGTCCAACCCAGAACTTCAGTCAAAACCGAAGAAGTGAAACATTTTTGAGGGGGAAAAAAACACACACCAAGAACGTCCCGTTGCCTTTTGGGAAAAAAGCTCCTGTGTGACACCTGTGAGTGAAAGGACTTTTTGGTGGCCATCTCCATGTTGTTCTGTTCATCCTCCTCCTGCTTTGTCCCAGGCTTCTTTCAGGGTGAATTTCCCCCTTTTTTCTGTTTAACCCATAGCCCTTTGTGACTCCCCACCCCCGCCTAACTCAAGATGTGGGCAATTTTACGACCTATGGACTTCAACTCCCAGAATTCCCCAGCCAGCATGACTGGCTGGGGTATTCTGGGAGTTGACGTCCACAGATCATAAAATTGCAGTCGTTGCCATCAATTTTCAATGAAGCACTGAAAAACATCAATGCTGCCCTCAGGGTAAACCGTACTCGGATCAACCATTTAAGATATGCTGATGACACAGTTCTGCTCGCCAGTAAGCATGAAGACCTTCAGCTCCTCATCCACAGAGTCTCAGAAATACCTGAAAAATGCGGCTCGAAGCTTAACGGCTCAAAACCTCAAGCTCATGGCCTTCAGCAAACAACCCATTAATTGACCACCGATAAATTGGGAAGGCAAACCACTAAAAAAAGTCAAAAGGATCACGTCCCTCGGTTCCAATTTACATGAAAGCTGGGACGTGACCCCTGAAGTAAAGAGAAGGATAGAGAAAGCTCGAATGGCATTCATCAAAATGAAAAAAGATCTTCCGCAGTCAAGACATAAGACTAAGATTGAAAAACCAGGCTTGTCAGATGTTACATCTTTTCTATCCGGCTCTACGGAGTGGAGAGTTGGCCTCCGACAGAAAGCCACTTGAAGAGACTAAGAAGCATTTGAAATGTGGATTTACAGGCGGCTGTTATGTATAAACTGGGTTAACAAAATCAGAAACAAGGAGGTGATACCCACCTCCACCTGGGAAACCCAAGGGAAACCATCAAAACCATTAAAAAGCAAAAGTTAGAATATTTTGGACATGGGATGAGACATCTGGAAAAATATGGAATCCTTCACTTAATCCGCCAGGGAAAAATTGAAGGCAAACGAGGTCCAGGAAGAAGAACATTATGGCTTCAAAATCTACAGGATTGGTGTGGACAAAACTCAGCAGTCCTTTTTCGTGCAGCTGTTGATAAAAATGGGATCGCCAACATGGTCGCCAACGTCCCATGACAGATATGGCAGACAGAGGAGGAGGAGGAGGAAGAAGGAGGAGGAGGTGGAGAAGAAGAAGAAGAAGAGGAAGAAGAAGAAAAAAAAATTGGGGAAGGAGAAGGAGGAGAAGAAGAAGAAGAGAAAGAGGAAGAGGAAGAGGAGAAGGAAAAGAGGAAGAGGAAGAGGAGGAAGAGGAAAAGGAAGAAGAAGAAGAAGAAGAAGAAGAAGAAGAAGAAGAAGAAGGAGGAGGAGGAGGAGGAGAAGGAGAAGGAGAAGGAGAAGGAGAAGGAGAAGGAGAAGGAGAAGGAGGAGAAGGAGAAGGAGAAGGAGAAGAAGAAGAAGCAGCTATTCTCCATCTAAGCTTTGAGGGGAGTCATCCAAAGTCCTGTGGAGATGCAACAGAGGCCATCCCCATTAAAGGAACCCCAGATAGCTTGCCCCCTGCCCCATGGCTCCTCCCCATTGGCCCCCTCCCCTTCCCCAAAAGGGGTCTTGGCACAGGTGTGTCTTGTGGAGCTGAGCCCCAAAGCAAGATGGGAAAGCAGAAAGCAGAGCCAGCCGGCCCCTCGCTTTGGAAGAGACCCCCATAGACCCTCCCCTGCCCCAAGAGAGAGCTGGATGGGGGTTGCAACAGCCTTTACCCACACAGACACCCAGTGTGTGTGCCAGCCCTTGACTTACGACCCACAACCGAGCCCCAAATTTATGTTGCTAAGCAAGACAGTTCTGAACGTGAGTTTTGCCCCATGTTACGACCTTGCTGGACACATTTGTTAAGCGAATCACTGCCGTCGTTCAGTGACACAGTCGTTAAGTGAACCTGGCTTCTCCATGGACTTGGCTTGTCAGAAGGTTGCAAAAGGGGATCAGGGACCCTGGGATGCTGCGCCCATCATAAGTTGCCAAGTGGCTGAATTTTGATCACGTGATCATACGGAGGCTGCAATGGTTGTTAAGTGTGAAAAACGGTCATAAGTCTCTTTTCTCGGCGCCGTTGTAACTTTGAACGGTCCCTAAACGAACCGTTGCAAGTCAAGGACTTCCTGTACGCCCTTAATATGCCAAGAAGCTGCAGGTCCCTTTAAAAAAAACAAAAACACCCCCGTTTTGAAAAATCCAGATTTAATTTATTTTGGAGCCTGGATCCAAGGCAGCTTTGAATATTTTGGAGTTAAGTCCTTTATTAGCCAGGAAAGTCGGTCTTGGACAAGGAGGTGTAACTTCCAATTTGCCAACAGAGCGAGAAAAAAATGGCTGCCAAGATCTCTGCCTGAGGAAGACCCCCTCCGTCCTCCACCGGAGGCATGACCAGGATCCGAACCCGCCTCCCAGGCCCTCCACAAGGGCCCCACTGAAGACTGACAGAGCCAGCTGCTTCTAGATAAACAGAGAACAAAACCTCCTTCCTTTTAGCCCTTATACCGTTACCTAGTTGGGTTGTGAAAGGTCTGTAAGAAAATCAAGCTCCGAGCGCACCCAGGCAGCTCCTTCTCCTTCTTCCCTTTGGCCTGCTGAAGGGGTCTGTTTCCTGGAGCCCTCGGGCTGCTCCCAGCCAGATGGGAGGAGGGGGCAGATGACAGAAGGGACCCTCCCCCCAAGGCCTTGGAAACCCAGCCTCCCCAGCCCTTCAGCCTCTTGCCCCTCGGGCTTCTCTCCCCGCCTGCACTCCCCTCCCATCTCTTCCCAAACTAACCCATCGTCTCCTTCGAGGTAGTTAGCCCTGGACCCCGACTCAGCCTCCCCTGGCGAGGAATAAAACGTCCAAGGAAGGGGTGGGAGGTCTGGAATTAGCCCTGCCCTCCCTCCGGGTGGCAACCCAGAGAGGTTTCTTCCCCAGGGCCCACTCCTCCCTGATGCATCTCCTGCATCCAAGCTGTCCGATCTCCCATCCTTGGACCGGTTCTGCTCTGCTCCGAAGGCTGGCTGCCTTCAGGCCTCTCTCTGGCAGCTGGGAGGAGAGCAGGAGAACCTCTCCGGGGTCTTCAGAATCACCAAAGGCCGGCATCAGAGGAAGGACTCAGAGCTGCTCCTGCACGGCGGGGCTGGCCTCTGTCCTGAGAAGACCCATGGAGGGCCACCATGGCTATGAATCCTTGAAGGCCAGCAGATCAGCTCCGGGTGGTTTTTCCACCCAGCTGGTCCTCTCCTCCGTTCCTGAGTCTCATCCCCATTGCCCACCTCCATGGCACCGAGACCCTGCCGGTCCACCAGGCAAGGTGAAGGTGGCACCACCAAGGTTTTTTAGATTAGATTCAGAGTTGGAAGGGACCTTGGAGGTCATCTAGTCCAATCTCCTGCCCAAGCAGGAGACCCTACACCATTTCTGACAGATGGCAATCCAGTCTCTTCTTGACAGCCTCCAAGGATGAAGCTCCCACAATTTCCGGAGGCAACTTCTGTTCCATGGGTTGATTGTTCTCCCTGTCAGAAAATGTCTCATTTCCAGGTTGAATCTCAGTTTCCATCCATTGTTCCTTGTCCGGCCTTCAGGTCCCTTGGAGAATAGCTTGACCCCCTCCTCCTCTCTGTGGCAGCCCCTCAAATATTGTAAGACTGCTATCCTGTCTCCCCTGGTCCTTCTCTTCACTAGACTAGCCAGGCCCAGTTCCTGCAACCGTTCTCTGTATGTTTTAGCCTCCAGTCCCCTCATCATCCTGGTTGCTCTTCTCTGCACTCTTTCTAGAGTCTCAACATCTTTTTTTATAGTGTGGTGACCAACACTGGATGCAGGAATCCAGGTGTGGCCTTACTAAGGCTTTATAAAGTGGTATTAGTACCTCCCTTGATCTTGATTGTATCCCTCCGTTAATGCAATTTAGGATTGCATTGGCTTTTTTGGCTGCCACCGCACACTGTTGGCTCATATTTAATTGGTTGTCCACTAAGACTCCAAGATCCCTCTCATAGTTACTGCTATTAAACCTAGTTTCACCCAGTCTATGTGGGTCCTTTTTGTTTTTCTTGCCTAAGTGTAAGACTTTACTTTTCTCTACCTTGAATTTCATTTTGTTAGATAGGGGCCAGTGTTCAAGTCTGTCAAGATCCTTCTGGGTCTTAAGCCTATCTTTTAGGGTGTTAGCTATTCCTGCCAGCTTAGTATCATCTGCAGATTTGGTAAATTCCCCTTCTATTCCCACAATCCATGGCTGAGTCAAGGCTGCAGCAGGTACCTCTCCTCGTTGCCCCTCTCGTCCGACTCGGAAGGCAGACTCTGATCGGGGCAGGACGGGGTGCGGCAGGCCTTGCAAAGGATGAGTAGCAGGGCCAGGATGAGGAAAGCAATGACGCAGTTGAAGACGATGGCGATCACGGCCCCGGTGGAGAGGCCCATGCTGGGTCCTTCCGAACAGGTTCGGCGTCCCCCGGTGTGCTCAGAAGGTAGAGGCCTCCTTGGTGGCAGGTCCTCTTCAGAGGCCAGGATGGTTGCCAACTTATCAAGCCATCCGGAATTACGGAATAAGAGTTGGAAGGGACCCTGTTCCAGCAAGAGATCTTATGCCATTCCGGAAACAAACGGCTGCCCGATACTCTTCTTAAACTCCTTTAAAGTATAGCACGTTCTCCTGGGATGTTGAGGTGGCTCAGAGGACGAGCAGAAACAGAACAGGAGGATGGGCTACGGAGTAGTTCTTCTGCCCTCCTTCAGTCCCAGAGATAGCTAGACTCACCTGTAAGAAAAGAAAGGCTGAATTCAGAAGGATTCCCCATCTAACCGGGTTAGCTCGATGTTTCTGCTTTAAGCGGTGTGGACTTCAACTCCCAGAATTCCCCAGGCAGCTGCCTGGGGAATTCTGGGAGTTGAAGTCCACACCGCTTAAAGCGGCCAACTTTCAGAAACACTGGATTAGATGCGGAAGTGTTTCAAATCACATCGGCTTTGGATGGGACAGCATTCTCACCCGGGTTAAATCAACCTCTACCTACTCAATTCCAGCCACTGGCTTTCCAGATCTGACTTTGCACTCTGCACATGTTTCTTGCCGCGTCACCCTGGGCCCCATGTGCACAGCACAGGGCCCTGAAATCAAACTCGTTTTGCCCCCTCGACCTGTACGCTGAATCTCAGACACTCCCCAGTACAGGAAGAGACACTGGGGTACATGGGTTGACCATGCAAAGACTAATAAGAATAACACTGGAAGGGGCCTTGGAGGTCTTCTAGTCCAACCCCCTGCTTAGGCAAGAAACCCTATACCTTTCAGACAAATGTTTGTCCAATCTCTTCTTAAAAATTTCCAGTGTTGGAGCATTCACAACTTCTGGAGGCAAGTTGTTCCACTAATTGATGGTTCTCACTGTCAAGGAATTTCTCCTTAGTTCCACATTGCTTCACTCTTTTATTAGTTTGGATAGCTCAGCAGATTAAAAGCATTGTGATTAGCACCAGCTGTCTGCAATTACTGTAAGTTCAAATCTCACTAGGCTCAAGGTTGACTCAGTCTTCCGTCCTTTCTAAGGTAGGTAAATTGAGGACCCAGTTTGTGGAGGCAATAAGCTGACTTTGTATAAAATATACAAAAGTATGAAGTCTATTGCTTAACACATTGTAAGCCGCCCTGAGTCTCCGGAGAAGGGCGGCATATAAATCAATTTTTTGTAAAAAAAAAATAGTTTCTATCCATTGCTTCTTGTCCTGCCCTCAGGTGCTTTGGAGAACAGCTTGACTCCCTCATCTTTGGGGCAGCCCCTGAGATATTGGAAGACCGCTCTCCTGTCTCCCCTGGTCCTTCTCTTCACTAGACTAGCCAGGCCCAGTTCCTGCAACCGTTCATCATGTGTTTGAGCCTCCAGTCCCCTCATCCTCTTTGTGGCTCTTCTCTGCACTCCTTCTAGAGTCTCAGGATCTTTTTTATTTAATGGCAATGAAACCTGGAATGTAATATTCCAATTATTCCGAGTCTTTTACCACGTAGAGCCAGATTGTGGAGTTCACAAGGCTGTTATTGTAAAACCACCCGGAGAACGTGGTAAAGCCCTATGGGGCACTTTTGTTGATAGTTGCAAAGTCGTGTCTGACCCATCGCAACCCCATCGCGACTAACGTTCCTCCAGGCTTTCGTGTCCTCTATTTAGGGCACTATATAGTTGCTATTATAAAGTGATCTTAACGCTTCACGTGCTCTTGATTCTATCCTTCTGTTAGTGCATCTTAGGATTGTGTAAGAACTGAAGCCAGGACTCTTTGGCACAGATGCCACTAATCCGGGCGGTTCGTGTTTTTCGGTGAGGGCGCAAGCCGTTCCTGCCAAGGGCCTCTGCCACATGACCTCCCAGCTTTCCAAATACTTGTCAACACAGATCATCACCCTAGAAACATCCGTGGGGCCATTCAAAAGCCTGCTTCACAACGCAGCCTTTGTGTCAGTAAGCAAGAGGGATGCACAACACGAGGCCATCGTCCCTCTAACACACCCACACCCACACATTCCTTCTTCAATCCATCAGCCCCTTTGAGGGCCATGGATTCTCAATCTTGGCCGCTTGAAGTGGTGTGGACTTCAACTCCCAGAATTCCCCAGCCAGCCAGAGAGGGACGGCCTCAAAATCACCCAGAAGGCATGACTAGAACTCACCGTCTTCTGGTGATTAGCCCAACATCACCCAGATAGCTTTCATGCCTAAGGCAGGACTAGAACTCACTGTCTCCTGGTGAATGGTCCAGAGCCAGCCAGGTAACTTTCTGCCTAAGACACGACCAGAACTCACCATCTCCTGGTGATTGATCCAAAGTCACCCAGATGCTTAAGGCAGGACTAGAACTCACTGTCTCCTGGTGAATGGTCCAGAGCCAGCCAGGTAACTTTCTGCCTAAGACACGACCAGAACTCACCATCTCCTGGTGATTGATCCAAAGTCACCCAGATGGCTTTCATGCTTAAAGTAGGACTAGGACTCTGTCTCCTGTTGATTGGCCAGCTTTAACGCCTGGGCTGGGACTAGAACTCACGGTCTCCTGGTGAATGTCCCAAAGTCACCCAGCCAGCTTTCACACCTAAAGCAGGACTAGAACTCACAATCTCCTAGTAATTGGCCAAAGTCACACAGGTGGCTTTTATGCCTAAGATAGGACTAGAATTCACAGTCTCCTGGCTTTTAGCCCGGTGCCTTCACCACTAGGCCAAACTGTCTTCTGCATCACTGCCAGATGTGAAGGCAGCAGGAATCAAACTGGGATGGGAGGAGACCAAAAAGCCACAAGAAGCTCACCTTACAAGGAAAGTACGCCAGGATCTAACCCTCAGTGCCACAGCTCCGAGAACATGTCTCGTGTGGGCAGATTCGCCTCGGCTCTAGCAGGAAGAGCTCCTCACAAATAGAAAAATAAATCAATATACAAGACACTTTTTAAATTAAAAAAAATGTGCATTAAAAAGACACAAGGAATTTTTGGTTAAAAAAAGGTCTTTTTTTTTGGAATTTTGCGATTTAGCTTTTGAAGTTAAAACCAAGTTTTAAGAAGGAAAGAGCTGCTCACCAGGTAGTGAGAAGAATCTTTTTAGCCTGGATCTCCCGATACCATCCCTGGACAACATCAGTCCCTTCTTATTCTGTTATTCTCCAGAGTTTGGGTTGCAAAGGCCACAAATAAATATATGTTTTAATTTGGTGGCTTAAGATGGCCTTTATTTACTTGCCTTTATTGCATGCCTAAACCACCGAGAGATGCTGGAGGGGACAGGATGGGAAACAATGAAAAAAAAATACATTTTTACATGGATCGGGTCTTGGGGCTCAGATCTGCTATTTTTTCAAGTGCACGGACTGTTGCAAAATTGAGCGGGCAACGGGATCAATGGTATCCTACATCGGAAATCATGATTAAATCAATGCATTATTCTCAAACTCACTACCTCCCACAACTTAGGACAACAACTCTGAAGTTTAACACATTGTTTAATGCATTGTAAGCCACCCTGAGTCTCCGGAGAAGGGCGGCATATAAATTAATTTTTTTAAAAAAAGTTTATTTCCAGGGCAAACGCTCTCCTAACCTTGAGCATCAATAGATCTCAGATCTAATCTTGCAACAAGGACTGTGTCGGTTTGATTCCTGGCCCATCTCAACACAGAAACCCCTGCAAAGCCAGGGATTTCTTTCACTCTGTGTGACATTGAATGGCAGATAAGTTCTAGCCTGCATTTAGTTTTCAATGTACGACCACAATTCGGCCCAAAATTTGTTATTAAGTGAGCTTTGTTCCATTTTATGACTTTTCTTGCCACGGTCGTGAAGCGAATCACACGGTTGTTAAGCGAATCAGGGCTTTTCCCCATGGGCTTTGCTGGTCAGAAGGTCGCAAAAGAGGATCGTGGGACACTGCAACCGTCATAAGTACATGCCAGTGTACTTATGCGGGGAGCCAGCAATGGTCACAGGTGTGAAAATGGTCATAAATCGCTTTTTTGTTCTAACTGCAATTGGTCACTAAACGAACGGACTCTCTGTATTTCCAGTAAAACTAGAGGACTTTCTACTAAGCTGCCCCTGCAGGCGATCTCACAAAGACACACACAACAAAGACCAACACAAGAGTGACACTTGTGGCAGCATCCCCTAAGAATCTTCCAGCCCCTTCCCCATCATAGGACAACCCACTGGGGTCCATTTGGGTGCTAGCGGGGGGAGGAAATAAGGGGAGGGGGCGTCCGGTTGCAGATGTTCCGGTTTGCTCCCCTTATTCAGGCTGCAATCTGTAACTTTAAAGAAAGAAAAAAGAACCGGGAGGGGTGGGGGAATCGAGAAGGGTTGCTTGTGGACTAGCAACTTGAAGAGGTGTTCTCGAAGAGCCCAAAGCCTCTTGACTTAAAAGGCCCTTTTGCCCTCTTTGCAATATCTGCAAATCTCGTCAGGTGCAATTTGGGGCAAAACTCCCAAAAAGTTTCTGGGGCCGGTTGGCTCAGGGATCAGAAGGGCTGTGGCTGGCCCCCCCCCCCCCGCCCCACACACACATACACACACTCAGTCCCCATTTCCTTCTCCCAGCCTCGGAGAGGCCAGCGAGGGATGGGAGACCACGAGGAAATCCCAGCTGGAAGCATCCGGGAAGAAGGGTCCCCGAGGAAACAACCCGGGTGTCGGGGGGGGGGGGGGAGTGTCCCGAAATCCCAGAGGGGACCTTGGCGCAAAGAGGACCCCTCCCTCCCTCCTTCCCTCCCTCCCCTTTCTTTTCTTTTTGCAGCTGAGAAACTTGGCACAAACTTTGAGCCCCGACTCGTTTTCCGATCCGGCCCGACCTTGCAAGCGGGGCACCCCGAGATCCAGCAGTCGTGCCCCGCCAGGGCATTTGGGGGGAGGAGGGGGGGTGGCACCGGGATCCTCTCGGAGCCGCGACTGCAAGGCCAGCCCCCTGCCCGCCGAGACTTTCCAGCCACCAACCTCCCCCCACTCCCACCCACCCCACTCCCGGGGCATGGCCGAGCGAGCCTCCAGCAGCAGGCGCAGTCTACCTCCGAAGCTCCCCCGGGAAAGAACGCCGCTTCGGCGCTGGGTAAGTGGAGGTTTCCGGCCGAGAAAGGGCCCGAGCTTCCTCCCCGCGCCCTCTGCACTGGCTCAGAGGCACGCTCACCACTCCCCGCCTACTTACGGGAACCGCCGGTCCGAGAAGCCGCCGCTGCCGCCGCCTCGCCTGGCTGGGCCGGGTGGGGGGGGGGAGGGGGGGCGCCGCCGCTGGTCCCCGCCCCTGCCTGCCATTGGTTGCGACGAGCACGGGGAGCGCTGATTGGCCGCCCGCGCCGGCGCCCCCCCCCCCTCTCTGCACGTGAGCCGCCGCTGGTCGTGTGAACGCGCCCGCGAAGCCGCCCGGCCAGAGATGGAGACGGGGCTGAGGCTTCCCACCCGGCCCGGCCAGAGACGGAGACGGGGCTGAGGCAGCGGTAGCCGCTTCCCTGCACGGGTCCCTCAGGAGCCGCCTTTGCAGGGCAGGGTGCCCTTGAGCATGTGCAGAGTGCTGGAGAGGCCCGGAGGAAGAGGGAGGAGGAGAAGGAGGATGGGAGAGAAAGGAGGAAGAGGAGAAGGAGGAGGAGAACGGCCTTTAGGGTTCTTGGTGATCTCTGAGCTTGGTGGTTTTTTGGCAGACGTTTCATGACCCAACTAGGTCATATCATCAGTGTTAGAAGGGAGGAGTTCTGCAGAGAGGAGGAGGAGGAGGAATAATGTGGAGTCCTTGATGCTCGTTTGGTGGTTTTCTGGCAGACGTTTCATAACCCAGCTGGGGAACTTCATCTGTGCCAGAAGGGAGGGGGATTGTGGGGAAGAAGAGGAAGGATGGGGCCTCTTGGGCTCTTGAGTCATTTGCCAGCCGGGAGCATGGGTCTCCTCTCTGGAGGCATGCAAGGAGGCCACTCAGCCCTGGGGGAAGCCCCCTCAGAGCCTTGACTTTTTTGATCCCTGGAGGAGGGGGTGGGCATCCAAAAATAGCCTTGGGACAAGGGAGAAGTTCGCTGGAGGAGGAAGCCCTGGTTGGGGGGAACAAGCCCTCTGGGAGAGGCTAACCCGGTTACGGAACTAACCCCTTTTCTGGGTTTGCATCAAAGCTTGAAACGGGCATTTCCCTCAGGGCTGCAGGCTCATTCGGAGATAGGCGGAGCCTTGGCAAGGGTGGGGATGCAGCTGAGCATGCTGGGTGAAATGTCGGGGGTGGGAGGCCAGGTTTGTTGGGGGGCCACGCCCGGCGCTCCCTGTGGGCTCCAGCGGAAAGGGGATGGATGACCCTGGGTCTCCAGATGCAGCCAGGAACATTGGACCTACTTGAGGGCCAGGGCTGCGGTCAGGCACCAGAGGAGGAGGAGAGAAGTCCCTTCCTTCCTTCCCTTCCCTTCCCTTCCCTTTCCTTCCATCCATCCCACCCTTCCTTCTCACCTTTCCTTCCTTCCTTCCTTCCTTTCCTTTCTTTCCATCCATCCTTCCATCACTTTCCTTCCTTCCTTCCATCCATCCATCCCACCTTTCCTTCCTTCCTTCCATCCCTTTCCTTCCTTCCATCCATCCATCCCACCTTTCCTTCCTTCCTTTCATCCCTTTCCTTCCTTCCATCTATCTATCCATCCATCCCACCTTTCCTTCCTTCCTTCCCTTCCTTCCATCCCTTTCCTTCCTTCCATCCATCCCACCTTTCCTTCCTTCCTTCCTTCCATCCATCATCCTTCCATCCATCCTTTTCCTTCCTTCCTTCCCTCCATCCATCCATCCATCCTTCCTTTCTTTCCATCTCATCTTTCCTTTCTTCCTTCCACCCACCCACCCACCCACCCACCCTTCCTTCCATCCCTTTCCTTCCTTCCATCCATCCCACCTTTCCTTTTCTTCCTTCTATCCCTTTCCTTCCTTTCCATGCATCCAAACTTTTTTCCCTTCCTTCTAACCATCCATCCTTCCTTCCCTTGCTTCCATCCATCCCACCCTTTCTTCTTCCTCTCTCTCTCTCCCTCCCACCCACCTTCCTACCTTCTGTCCTCCCTTTCCTTCCTTCCCTCCCTTTTTCCTTCCATCCTTTCTCCCCTCCCTCCCTCCCCCTCCCTTCCTTCATCCTCTCCCCCATTTTCCTCCCTCCCCCCTTCCCCTCTCCCCTTTTTCTCCTTGCAGTGGCTCCTCCCCACATCACCTTCAGAGCAGAGGAGGGTCCCGGACCCCCGGCGGCACAGGGAGGAGAGTGAGGCTACCTCCCACTCCCACTCTCCTTTGTGGCCAGATCCTGAAAATCAGAGATCTTGCACGGCTGAGATCCGACTCAGTCGTTTGGGGGGGGTGTTTGCATTGACAGAGAAGCCAGGGGGAGACATGTGGGGTCTTGGTCTGTCTGTCTGTCTTGTCTGTCTGCAGGGAGGGAGTCAGGAAGCCAAAATGAGGGATTCAGTGGATAGAAGTGTGAAATTGAGGGTTTTCCTGAAAAAAGGGTCCTTGGCTTTCCAGGCTGCAGGAAAAGCTTTGAGTGGCCAAGGCCTCTGGAAGAGAAGCTCTTGACAAGGGGAAAAACCATGGAATGAAATGCCAGCGATTCCCAAGTCAGTAATTCGATGTGACATTGGCCTACTTTTCCCCACATGAGCACATTGACTCAAGCATCGGTCGGCCTGCAACGGCTTGGCTCCCCCCTTGAGGAGCTCAACCATCCCCAGAGCTGTGAATCGCATCCCCACCCCCTCCCCAAAAGGCAGATTTGGAAGATTAACAGGAAACTTGGATAATCTGAATGAATAAAACACAAGTCTTAATTTGTCTGACATGGTGTAGGGCTTGACTAGAAGACCTCTAGGGTCCCTTCCAACTCTGCTGTTCTGTTCTTTTTCTATTTTATTCTATTATTATTTGTCTGTTCTATTCTTTTCTATTTGTCTTTTCTATTCTTTTTCTATTCTTTTCTATTTTATTCTATTATTATTTGTCTATTCTAGTCTATTTGTCTATTCTATTCTTTTTCTATTCTTTTCTATTCGTCTATTTTTTATTTTATTCTATTTTTTCTATTCTACTCTTTTTCTATTCTTTTCTATTCTTTTCTATTATTATTTGTCTATTCTAGTCTATTCTTTTTCTATTCTATTATTATTCTACTCTATTCTATTCCATATTTCTATTTACTTCATTCTATATTTCTTTTCTATTCTACTCATATTTCTATTCTATTCCTCTTCCTATAAATAGACCGATGTGCCCAAATTCTCAATGGCAAAGCAAGCAAAGGGAACATTTGGTGTCTTGCAATCTAGCCACGTTTTCAGGTTTTTCCTGAGGACCAGATGGGGGGGCTGTGCATTCCACCAAGGGGGGGGGGGGGGGAGGGAGAGATCTTCCAAAGGCTGGGGGCTGTGGCAGAAAAGGCTCTTCTCCTAGACTCCCACCAGCAGCCATTCCTCTGCTGATGGGACCCCAAATATACTCCCTCCGTGAATGCGCAGGCCAGTCCTATTGGTATATGGGTCAACCAAGGGGCTTCAAAAGCCATGATATTCCCAGAGACCCTCTACGGAAGCCCAAGTTGGGACTCTGAAGAAGCAGCGTGGGAAGAAGGTCCATGGAGATTCTCCGTCATCCAGGACATGGTTGTCCCAAAGATGCTTTTCCCCAAAACAACAGGACTTTCTCAGCTGTCGTCTATGTCCAAATTGAAGAGCCCTCCCTCGACAGAGGAGGAGGGATGCGGTATTATCTGTCTCCTGTCTACAATTCAGTCCTTTTAGCAGTTCCACTCCCATTTGCACCACTCAGGTGACCTTGAGGAGACAGACAAACCTCCAGGTGGCCTCAACGACCCTCTCAAAGGATGCAAATGACCAGCTGTCAGCAAGGACTATAAATCCTTCCATTCCCCACCATCCAGTCAGAACTGAAGAAGCTTCTTGGATGAGAAGCAAAATGTCTTCAAAGAAAAACCAGAAAATCCAGTTGACTCTTGTGGAAAAAATAGCTCCTCTGCGACAACTGGATTTTCTTGGAGGTTTTTTTTTCCCCCTTGAAAAGGTCTCGCTTCTCATCCAAGAAGAGAACTGAAGTGAAGAAGCTTCTTGGATGACAGAAGCGAAATGTTTTCAAGGGGGAAAAAAATAATCAAAAAGTCCCAGGAAAAGCACCTTTGGGATACCATAAGAAAGAGTATATTGAGGTCTTTGAACTTTGAATCTGGGAAAAAAGAAACCTCTTTGAGCAGCCAAGAAAACAAATCTACGGAGTATCAAACAAATCTTATCAAAGTTCTCCCTTGAAGCAAAAATGACCCCAGTTGAAATGATCGTACAGGTACTCCTTAATTTATAACCGCTTGTTTAGTGACCGTTTGAAGTTACAACGGCACTGGAAAAAGTCACTTGGGACTGTTTTTCACACTTATGACTGTTGCCGTGTCCCTCGTGGTGTCACAAGATCAAAATTCAGATGCTTGGCAACCGATTCATATTTATGACGGTTGCAGTGTCCCCGGGGTCATGTGACCCCCTTTTCTGACAATATCAGTGGGGAAGCTGGACTCACTTAACGACCATCTTCCTAACAGCCACTGCTGTGATTTGCTTAACGACTGTGGTGAGAAAGCTTGTGAAATGGGGTGAAACAACAGCTGTCTTGCTTAGGAACAGAAATTGGGGGCTCAACTGTGGTCATAGGTCGAGGACTACCTGCACTTCAGACACCTGTTGTGAAGACCCATTTTTGGGGGAAAGTGTTTTGACACTGGAAAAAGAACGAAAGAGAAGACAGCCAGCAGCAAGAAGGATGGATGGACTCAAGTTACGGCCGATGGGAATTGTTAGAGGTTAAAAAAGAGCTTCAGGAAGAGTGTTATAAAACAGATAAATATTGCTAAACTTTTATCTATTTCTGTGGCTTTGGGGGTTCCTGCTTGCAAAATGTGCCTCAGCTGGCAGATCTGACTCTGCATCCAAAGCTTGGGGTTTTCCACCCAAATTGGACCCTGAAGAAACCCCCCCCCCATCAATGTGAGATCCGTGGGAACACCGCCTCTTTTCTCCTGCCGATCCATCCCCCAAAAAAATACTCCAAAAAGAGAATTGAAACGGTCTGTCATCAAACTGCACCCAGCTGTGGATTAATCCGTTAAGTGGATTCCAGAAGGTTCAACTTGGCTGAGATGATGTTCCCGTTTTAATTAGCCTGCAATTTTAGGAAAAGCGTTTTGCGTTTAGCTATTTATCAAAAACTGCCAAGGTCCAAGAACCTCTCGGGGGGAACATGGCTGCTGGGAGCCAAAAACAAAAGGCCATATATCACTTATTGTCTTCTCAGGACTATCTCTGCAACTCACAAGGGCATCATCCGAGCACGCGGTCTTGCCGTCTTCTGCGCGAGAGGCAAGCAAGGGAAAACAGATTTACTCAATTATGGAATAAAATGGGTGCCATTAATTGACCGGGCTGGTTGTATAGCAGGCTGAAATAAATTAGGGATGCTCAGCTTTTATTTCCTGGACGAGAAACGGCCTCCGAGGAATCCTTTCGGGAACCCAAAACTCTGATTGGTGAATCATTTGGGAGCATCGCAGCCAGGGATGCGTCTGAGCTATTTATGTGTCCTGCACATGGGTCCCGTGACTAATGAGTGCCACGTGGCGGATGGTGAAATTGCTCAAAACGTTGTGTTCCTCCCTTAAATACAGAGATCTTGCCCTGGGGGAGAGAGGGAGGGGGAGAAGAAGAGGACTGTGACATGCTCACTTTGCGCATTTTAGACATGTCTCCATCACTCTCGCTGGAAGCGCGACCGAATGGCGTTTTGGCAAATCCCTTTGAGGAATATTGTGTTCAGGGGTGTTTGGGTCAAAGAGCGAGGACGGTGCAGCATGAGAGAAAGGTGGCCAGTGGTGGGATGAGGAAGGATGCACGTGCCCCCTTGCAGTTGTCTGGCAGAAGCGGTGCACCCCTTCGGGAGGTGTGTGTGTCGTTTCTGCAAGACTGGGAAACGCACGGCTGCTTGTGAAGTCCTGTGAGACATCCTTGATCCGGGGGGGGGGAGAAATTGTCCCCCTCAGAACAGGCTCGCAATTTGGGGGTCCTCCTAGACTCACGGCTAAGATTAGAGCAACATCTGGCAGCTGTGGCTAGGGGGACCTTTGCACAGGTTTGCCTGGTGCACCAACTGCGACCCTACTTGGATCAGGAGGCTCTCCTCACAACCACTCATGCCCTTGTCACCTCGTTGTTACATTATTGCAACGTGCTCTACATGGGGCTACCCTTGGAGTGTTTGGAGACTACAGTTAGTCCAGAACGCAGCCGCGAGAGCTATTTTGGGTGCACCTAGATGCACCCACATTACACCAATTCTTCGTGAGCTGCACTGGCTCCCTATTGGTCTCCGGGCACAACTCAAGGTGTTGGTTATTACCTTTAAAGCCCTACATGGCTCAGGGCCAGGTTATCTTCGAGACCGCCTTCTACTGCATAGCTCCCAACGACCGGTAAGATCCCAGAGAGTTGGTCTCCTTTGGGTCCCATCAGCTAAACAATGCCGGTTGGCGAGCCCGCAGGGGAGGGCCTTCTCTGTGGCTGCCCCGGCTCTCTGGAACCAGTTACCTCCTGAGATCCGGACCACCCCCATCCTATTGGCCTTCTGGAAAGCGGTGAAGACCTGGCTCTTCCGGCAGGCCTGGGGCTCACTCTTGCGATCCGGCAAGATCCAGCCATGAATGGTGTGCCTGGGCTTTTAATGTTTTAATGTTTAAATGTTTTTATAATGTTTTTTTTAATGCATTGTAAGCCACCCTGAGTCTTCGGAGAAAGGTGACCTATAAATTAAACTAATAAATTAAACTAATAAAGGGGGGCTGGCGGTCACCTCCCCACAGATCCACCACGTAGGATGAGGAAGAGCAGTTGAGTTAGCTTCAGAAACTTCCCCCCCCAACACCCCCACCCCAGATCAACCTGAAACGGGATGGCCTCCATCTGGTGTGATCTGAGGAGGTTAAGAAAGAACAAAGGCTGTTCTTGGCTTGCTTAAACCTTGTTTCATATTCGGGTGTGTGTGTGTGTGGTTTCCCAAGGGAACACGCACACCAAGCACACTCAGGAAGAAGCCATCCTTAGCAAGGCCCGTCAGGACTTGGGAGCCTCCCAAATGGAGAACTGACCCCCACAGGATGCCCGATGATCAAGAGCCATCTTGACCCAACTGATGTTGCCTGAACTCATTGATGCTCTGGAGTTGCACAAAGTGTGGAAAAAGCAGAAGGGGGTTGGAATGGAATGTTAAATCTCCCCCAAATTCTACCGGCTAGTTTCTGGGTCACATGTGGAGCAAATGTTGCTGTCAGATTTGGTGCTCTCCAGGTTTGGTTATTTTCTTGCAGACATTTCATGGCCCAATTAGGCCACATCATCAGTACCCTTCCAAATGCACTGATGATGCTACCTAGTTGGGTCATGAAATGTCTCCAAGATAACAGCCAAGCTCAGAGGGCACTGAGGACCTTGTAATCCTCCTCCTCCCCAATTCTTCTAGCATTGATGAGGCTACCTAGTTGGGTCATGAAAACATCTGCAAGGAAACAGCAGGTTTCATGAAAGCACCAAGGACCCCATAGTGCTCCTCCTCCCCTATTCCACAAACCCTGCTACCTTCTAGGACTGATGATGTTCCCTAGCTGGGTCACGAAACGTCTGCAAAAAAGCAGCCAAGCTCAGAGAGCACCAAGGATCCAACAGTTCAACCTTCAGTTAGAGTTTCTCTTCATTGTAACTAACTGACTTGGTTAAACAATTGTACGGGAAGGAAAGGGGAGCAAAGGGGGAGCCGGAGATGGCCAGTTGGGTCCCTCTCCCCAGGCCCTTTGCAGAACACTTTTCACCACTCTCTGCCCTGCGAGGCGGTCCAGTGGGGCCGCCTCAGCTGATCTTCAGAATTTTTTTTTTAAAGTTGCATCTTGATGCCAGCTGCCCAAGAAGGGTTTTTATTCTGAAAGGCAGATCTAAAAATAACAGCTGAAGAACAAAATCATACCTGCGGAACAAATAATCTGAGCATCCTTCAAAGAATGAGCGCCGTCTGGGTTTACTGGGGTCCCACAGCTTTTCTTCCGCTGTTGCTTTGCTTAAAGCTTTTGTGAAAGCAGCCAGGAGGGAAGAAGGAAAAAAAAGGACCCAGAACAATGGCAGTCTCACAGACACACACACACACACACATTCCTCTCTTCAGGACCCCTTTCCAAGCTCATTGTTGAAATTTGGCAGCAACATGTGCTTTTCCACAGCCTTTGTGTGCTGTGTGCGTGCAAGTGCGTATGTATACGATTTCTTAAAAGGAGATTAAATTGCAAAGAGGCGTGTTAAAAGCTTTGTTAGGCTTAAGGTACGCATTCTGAATTAAAAACTGTCTGGTTCCTCCTGACGCAAGCAGGGTGAAAATATACAGCTCTTGTGATATTCCTCCTCTCTTTTGGAGGCCCCAATTCAATAGGATATTAAAGTTTTATACACACACACACACACACACAGACAACTCCCTCACCTTCCTCAGGAGCACCATGCGTATGCTCGGCCTAGCTTTGGTTGAAACTTTTCTTATACTTTAAGTGAAAACCTGTTTGGCTAGAGAGGCATTTTGATTCAGCGCAGTTTTATTATTCTGTGTTGGAATTACATTGATTTTTACAAATATTGCCTGGAGATGCACTTTGGAATGAAAAGGGCAGGTTCTAAAGTCTCCAAATATAATCCTTAATCAATGCGCAGTCTGGAAATCTTTCTCAGGGGAAACGTGGATGCTTTCAGACAGATCTAGCCAGGAGGTGAATCACTGTTTGTGTGGCTAGTTCGGCCAGAAAGCAGATTGGTCCTTGAGGGTCCGAACTGGTGGACAAGAAACACTTTCCATCCTCAGTTTCACCAGACGTGTCCCAACAACACAACATAACACAACACACGTGGCTTATGACCATTTTTCACATTTATGGCTGCTGCATCATCCCCATGGTCACCTGATCAAAATTCAGTTGGCAAAACCGGCATGTAGTTATGATAGTTGCAGTGTCCTGGAATCACGTGATCCCCTTTTGTGACCTTCTGACAAGCAAAGTCAATGGGGAAGCTGGATTCACTTAACAACTGTGTGCCTAACGTAACAGCTGAAGATGATTCACTTGAAAACTGCGGCATAAAAGGTTGTAAAATGGGGCAAAGCTCACTTAACAAACATCTCACTTAACAACGTAGGTTTTGGGCTGAATCGTGGTTGTAAGCTATATTAAATTCCGCCATTCAGTTCTCAAAGATCTCAGGGAGGTCTCCACCAAAGGTCCTAAAGGTCTTCTGGAATAATAAACTTGGATGTAACAACCTTACTTTCTAAAGAGACTGAATTCAGATCCAAGGTGTGAAAATTCCCCATGAATGAGATTTATTCTTGTGCACCTCTGCCAATGGCCTATGTGCTGGAGGTCTCAGGTTTCAGTCATGTCTCCCTTTTCCCTTGTCCTCCAGGCCGTACAGATTCATAAAGCCCTAGTAAGGCCACACCTAGAATTCTGCATCCAGTTTTGGTCACCACAATGTAAAAAAGATGTGGAGACTCTAGAAAGAGTGCAGAGAAGAGCAACAAAGAGGATGAGGGGACTGGAGGATAAAACACATGAATGGATGCAGGAACTGGGCATGGCTAGTCTAATGAAGAGAAGGACTAGGGGAGACATGATAGCAGTCTTCCAATATCCCAGGGGCTGCCACAAAGAAGAGGGAGTCAAGTTATTCTCCAAAGCACCCGAAGGCCACAGAAGGAACAATGGATGGAAACTGAACAAGGATAAAATCCAACCTGGAAATAAGGAGAAACTTTCTGACAATGAGAACAATCAACTAATGGAACAGAAGTTGCCTTAAGAAGTTGTGGGAGCTTCATCACTGGAGGCTTTCAAGAAAACTGTGCTGCCATCTGTCGGAAATGGTGTAAGGTCTCCTGCTTGGGCGGTGGGTGGGGTTGGACTAGATGGCCTACAAGGTCCCTTCCAACTGTTATTTCCTCCAATCTCCTGGTATGTTTTTTCCCTAAGACTTGCATCATTTTTGTTGCCCGTCTCTGGACTCGCACACGTTTTATCAGTATCTATTTTTAAGTGAGCTCTCCAGACTTGACACAGCATTCCAAATGGAGTGTAACTATAGCCCTATATAGCGGGATAAGAACCTCCTTTTCCCCAATTCTTTTAGTGCTACATCCCAGAATTTTGGCTGCCCTCACAGCTGCCTGGCCACGCTGCTGATTTTGCAGTCATCTGCTATAATCACCCCTGAATCCTTTTCTTCGGTTGTTCTAACACTGTGCTCCAAAAACTTACCCTGTCAAAGGATTCTCTCCCCCCCCCCCCCCCGTGAGTAATCCTACATTTAGGAATACTGAACTGTAGTTTCCATATTTCTGACCATTTTTCAGCAATGCTTTTCCATGTTATGATACTCCAGAAACATCAGCTCTACTACACACTTTTTGTTCTCAGCAAAAAGTAAAAATAAACCTTACATAGCAATATTTTTGTTATATCCCTCACACTGCACAGAACAGGACCTAGGACTGAGCCTTGTGGCATCACTTGTGAGTGGTCTATGGTCAGACAGTGCCCCGTTAACAATCACATTGCGATTTCTCCGAGCCAACATATCCGTTGAAACACCCTCTAGCTAAGCCCTGGCCTGTACCACCTTTTTATGAGCTTGCTATGTGGAAATGTATCAAATGCTAATTGTTTTCTAATCTCTTCTTGAGATTTACTACAATTCTTCATGAGTCCACCCAAGTGTGGGATGCTTTTTTATCCGTGCATGTGGCTGCAGTAAATCGCCTTGCTGTTCTCTTCTGCGCTTTCAGCCTGCATTTAAGACCAAGTCTCAAACTATGATTGTAGAAGCAGAAATAAATTGTTCCCAATTCTGCGATTTGACTGCCGTAAATCCAAACGTAACAGATTCAAGAAAGCATCGAGTTCAGCAAGCGACAGAGTAAGCAATGAACTGAATTTTAAAAAAGACATCAGAGAATCCACCAGGCCATTCATAATTTCAGTGGAAAGGAAATGTTAGATGCAGGGAGGCTTCTCTGGTTGTGATTATGGACAACGATGAGACAAGAACGCAGTTATTGTGATGGATGGATAAAGCACAGCAAATTTAACAGAATAACAACAGAGCTGGAAGAGACCTTGGAGGAATAGTGAGGCCAACCCCTTGATCAAGCAGGAGAACCTACTCCATTTTCAGACAAAGGGCTGACCAGTCTCTTGATATATCAGGGGACTGACAATGGAGCTGTGATTTCTTAAGTTACAGCCTTATCTTCTCACTAGCACCCACCCACCAAGGCCAAATGGCCAGATCAACAGAATTAACTGAATTAAAATGAGGCACCAGGTTGGGAGGAGCCGATGGAGGGTTTAATCTAATTTTCCTAAGACAATCTCGGCAGGAAAAAAGCCATATAAGTCCCTTGCTAGGGCTCTAAATAGGCACAAAGTTTGGTTGCATCTGTGTTCACTAGAATCTTCCTCTTGCACCCGTATTTTATCGTTTTCCATTTCTACAAATAAAACAGTGAGTCTCTAAAATCCTACTCAGCACTCAATCCAGGGGCTGTGTTTTTACAGTATGCACATTGTTGGTTAATTCAATGAACTGTGTGAACTTTGTGTGAACTCAAGATTCTTTCTACAGATACATTTCCAGCACTGCCTTTTGGCCCTAGATCAGGGTGGCTTCACCTGCTCAATTCCCTTGCCCTGGGTTCTGGTTGGCATAAGGAGATGTGGCACTCCTGACTGGATTCATGCCAAGCAGTTTCCTTCAGAGACTTCGGACTCTGCAACAAACTCCTCCTTAGCTCCTTCTCTGTTTTTTCCAGGGCTTGGTAGTTAAAGGTGGCTTTATTACAGCTATCAATCAGGGTTGTCCCTTGGCAAGGCCACCCAGGCAGAGTTAGCCTAAGTTCCAGGCTAAAGGGTGCCCTCTGGGGGAGCATCATCGCACAGTCACAAGTTTTCTAAATTCTTTTGCAACTGTGTTAAGAAAGGTTAAAAAATGAGGCAAAACTTATCAACTGTTTTGCTTAGCAACAGAAACTTTTGGCTCAAATATGGTTATAAGTCAAGAGATACCTGTAATTCTTATTTCTCAATTCTTTCTGTTCCCTCAGTAGTTTTTAGCTACACTTAGTCAACCTATGACTGCAAAATCTTTGGTACGTGATTTTGAAAATCCAACATCATGGGCCACCAATCATTATTAAGGAAATCTAGAAAAAGAGCAAGATTGTTTTTCTTTTGCAGAGACTACCTATCCTATACTCTGGATTCTAATGCCTGAAGCATTTACCTTTTGGGCAGGATCAACCAGAAAAGCATCCAAGAACATTCACATTGACAGAATTTTACAACATGCTTAACTAGCTCAATTCTGCGGTTCCACCACCATCCTAAACTGGATTTAACATCATTTTGTGCCCCTCAAAGTGCCCTGGAAACAGGCAAACTGTCTTTTTTTCTTTCAACTCCCCATCTCTTATCTGAAATTTGTTTCAGTGGTGAAATTTTATTTCACGACTGTGAGATAAAAATCACTTCATGAGCAGAGATGACATTACAATCTCAGCTTTCTTAGCTCAATCTGTTAGCTGCTGTGACTGAGCTAAGTTAAGCAGCAAACTGTTTGGAAAGTGAATGGAAGGCCACCCGAATATTCCAGGGCTATAGGCTAAACTTGGAACATACATCCCACAAATTATTTTGAGTGGTGGCCAAGGAAAGACCAAATCTCGTTTCAATTCAGAAAATTGTGGTTGGATGCTGAGAACAGAATGCTGCACATCTAAGGCTTTAGGCTCCTGGGGTTTTTTTTATGTTAATAACGAGATGCAAGCTCCCAAAGTACTAAGAAAGTGGGGGTTTTTAATGGTTTGATTGAATGCAAATAATCCATCAGTATTGTCAACACAGTCACAGATAAAATTCCTCCATGTAGGATCTCTGGAGCATCAATGCTGTCAAGAGGTAAATGAAGAACCATGAGCTAAAAAGGGAAAACGCTCTTCATAACATCTTTTACTTCCTCAGGCAACACTCAGGCAACACTTATGGAGGGAAACAGAATTACTAGAGATAAATATCAATTGTCTGAGCTAGCAACAACCTTTTCATAGACCAAAGCAGCCTTTTCAAATGTTGAAAAAAATTAACTATAAATAAATAAATTATACTAAAATAGTATTGTTGTACAATCTCTGTTTCTTTAACAATAAATTAACCTCAGCATTTTTCCAATCACCTTTAGACATACTAAGCTGCATGTCGGGCAATCAAGACGAGACAATCAATCAAAATCTCATCTTTATGCTGAATCAAATATGATGATCTCTTGACTACACATGAAGGCAGATGCTTGTGTTACAGCAGGGGGACTCCAAATTTGGCCACTTGTGGACTTCAACTCTCAGAATTCCCCAGCCAGTGCATGCACTGGCTGGGGAATTCTGGGAGTTGAAGTCCACAAGTGGCCAAATTCCTGCCCTTTCACAGAAGTAGATCCTAAGATTCGTGTAACACCCAACAGTCATCATCCACTGAGGGAAATAGGCAAACATCATAGCTACCCTCTTGTTAAACAGGCAGATTCTCCACATCTCCCTCAACCAGGAAGGCTCACTTTTTAATCATTATTGCTTCCAGAACTCAAAACAATCCACCACAGCATTTCTTTCCTTCTGACAGTAAGAACCATGCTGCCAGATGCTGATGATCAACCTGATCCAGGCAGTTCTGAAATCTCAGTCTCTTCCATTTCCTTTAAATCAGCCTCTCCACCAAGATTTCCAATTTTCCCCTCTCAATATGAAAAGCGGCCAGCTTTCTTTGGCTCAGTAGGTAATTCACTCAGCTTGACTGAGGCTTATCTTTTGGATTCTTCTCAAAAGGCAGAGGAAGGATGCTTTCCTGCATGGCCAGCCCCTCTTCCGCCACCTTTCTTCCTTTTCGGTTGACTTTGGGACTCTGAGTTCAGCGTTTCCAACCAGAAGGCATCGAAAGATCCAGGCGCCTGATAGCCTGGCTCCTGATGATCTAGGGGTTCTTTGCTCAACAAAACACAAATGGCAGGGATATTTCGCTTCACAGTCAAGGGATCCAGGCCAGCCTCTGGCACGATCGGTTCCCAGATCTCCTCTATTTGCTGAAAGAACACTTTTGTAATCTGATGGAGGTCCTTCAGCCTCCGCTTCATGATCTCCACGCAGGTGATGGTCTTGTTGATGGCTTTGCCAACCCCACTGAAGAGCATCTGTCTCGTCGTCTCTTGCTCCATCTTGCCAATGGCGTAGCCCATCAGATTCCGGATCTTGCTTCCATCCTTCACTTTCATTTCAATGATGTCTGAGGGCAAGTTGGTGAAAGGGAGAGGAGAAGGCTTCTCCACTACCTTGGACTTCTGGTAATTCTCCATGGTTTTCAGTGCTGTAAGGAACAAGGACAGAAACAGCATTTTAGGGTCTAATTATGCTGTAGGATTACAGGTGAAAGTCCTAGAAATCTGGGAATTTACCCCGCTGAACAGATCAAGGTTTATTTGGTCCCTTGTTCCATCTTCAAGGGTGATTAAAAAAAACCCTTCAGGCATGGGTCCATTGTGCCTGAAGGGGTATGCTGCGGACACTGTCGCTCAAGGCATTCCAGCTGGTGGGTCTAGAAGAGCCTTTTCTGTGGTGGCTTCTGCCCTCCGAAACATCATTCCCCACCCCCTCCACGTGAGATTTGAACATTCCTGAAAGGGCCTGAAGATCTGGCTCTACCAACCAGCCTGGGGCCCCGATGGGGACATCCCACTCTGTGGGGTGGTTAATGTTCTAAGATCCCACTTTCTCCCCATATGCCTTTTCTTCCCTTCCTTCCAATCTTGCACTTTTAACTTCATTCCAGTGCTAGTATTTATGGTTTTTATGCTTAAATGTTTTATCTTGTGTAAGCTGCTTAGAATCAGCTGTAGGCTAGATGGGTGGCATACAAGTTCAATAAATAAAAAAGGGAAGGACGTAACTGTGCACTGAAAAAATAATTACAGAAAACACAGTTTAGTAAAGTCAAGCCAAACCAATGTTTCAACTCAATCAAAGGTACTTTCATCACATTAAGCATTCTTATCTCTGCCCTCATTCACAACACATAAACCAGGGAAGGCTTCAGTCACTCATATGCTATTAAATGCACAACTTGCTTTCAGAAGTTGTGGGTGCCCCATCACTGGAGGCTTTCAAGGAGAGACTGGACAGTCCTTTGTTGAAAAATGGTATAGGGTCTCCTGCTCGATCAGGGGGTTGGACTAGACGACCTCCTAAGGTCTCTTCCAACTCTGTTATTCTATATAATGTTACTTATGTGCAGCAAGTGAATTTTAATTTTAAGCCACCCAAAGTCACTTTGCAGACTCAGATGAGGCAGAATGTAATTGCAATAAGAATAAATAATTTTTATTTAGCCTCAGAGCAGACAAAGAACTGTGTGCTGGTTTACTGTTAAGCATTCCTCATGAATATCTCATGTTCAACAATCAGCACTATGCAAATAAAGAAGAAAATGTTCCTTCATTTAAGCCATCAATTTTAATCAGTTGATGCTGATTAAAATCAGTGATCAATTAGTCACGCAGCCCCCACTCCTGCTGCCTCTCATTTCCTTTGAAAGAGTGGATGGGGGTTGGGAGATGACCATTTTTCACAATGCAGCCTCACCCATGGTCACATGTTCAAAATTCAGACTCTTGGCAACTGGCGTATATTTATATACCACCCAAATGGACCCCAGATGGTTGTCACGTGGGGGGAGAGGCCAAAAGAGCCTTAGTGGATGCCACAAGTGTCACTTTTGTGTTTGCCTAGTTGGTCTGTTGTGTGGATGTTTGGGTGGTTTAGGGGTGGGGAATTTGTGGGGAGGGTGGGAGTGTGTTTGGGGATTGTTATGTGTGTTGGACCTGGTCTTTGGCTGTTAAGTGAATTTCGTTGTATGGGTATACTGTGTATACACGTACAATGACAATAACATTGTTGTTGTTATTATTATTATTTAGAAAGTCTTCCAGTTTTACTGGAAATACAGATCGTCCTTGACTTACAACCATTCATTGAGTGACAATTCACAATTATAACACTGAAAAAAAATACTTATGTCCATTTTCACACTTTTACAATCATTATTATTATTATTATTATTTATTAGATTTCTATACCTTCTCCCAAAGGACTCAGGGCGGTGAACAGATTAAGATACATGTAAATATATTTCATAAATAGTAAATAATAAATTAAGTCAACTTGGTGTATCTACTAAGACCTTGGCATAGAATTTTGATGTTTATGCTAGCCCTGCTTGTTGAAATAGAAAGGTCTTCAGGGCACGTCGGAAAGTGCGAAGATCTGGGATTATTCGTATTCCAGGTGGTATTTTGTTCCAAAGCGTAGGTGCCCCCACAGAGAAGGCCCTCTCCCTTGGAATCACCAGACGACATTGTTTTAATGATGGTACCATGAGTAGGCCTACTCTGTGAGAGCGTATTGGTTGGTGGGAGGTTATCGGTTGCAGCAGGTGGTCTCGTAAGTACTCAGGTCCTAAGCCATGGAGCACTTTAAAGGTAAGAACTAACACCTTGAAGCGCGCTCGGAAGGCCACCGGAAGCCAGTGCAGCTCGCGTAGCAGAGGTGTTACATGCGAGCACCATGTTGCTCCCATAATTACTCGCGCAGCCGCATTCTGGACCAGTTGGAGCTTCCGGGTGCACTTCAAGGGGAGCCCCATGTAGAGAGCATTGCAGTAGTCAAGTCGGGAAATGACGAGGGCTTGAGTGACTGTGCGTAATGAGTCTCGGTCTAGAAAGGGACGCAATTGGCGAATCAGGCGAACCTGATAGAAAGCTCCTCTGGCCACGGCTGTTATATGATCTTCTAAAGACAGTCGTGCATCCAGGAGGATGCCTAAATGGCGAGCTTTCTCTGTGGGGGTCAATGACTCATCCCCAATAGTTAGTGATGGGACTAACTGGCTGTACCGGGACGCCGGTAGCCACAGCCACTCAGTCTTGGAAGGGTTGAGTCGGAGCCTGTTTCTCCCCATCCCATTGCAGCATTCCCGCGGTCACATGATCAAAATTCAGATGCTTATGACAGTTGCAGTATCCTGGGGTCATGTGATTCCCCTTTTGCGACCTTCTGACAAGCCAAGTCAATGGGGAAGCAGGATTCACTTAACAACCCCATGATTAGCTTAACAATGGCAGTGATTCACTTAACAACCGTGGCAAGAAAGGTCATAAAGTGGGGCAAAACCCACTTAACAGCCGTCTCGCTTTGTCTTCAAGGGGAAAAAAAAAATCCCCAGAAAGTCCAGTTGCCTCTTGGAAAAAAAGCACTTTTGGGACTTAGCAACAGAAATGTCAGGCTCAATTGTGGTCGTAAACTGAGGATTTTCAATACTGGTGAATTATGCCTTTGAAATAATATTAATTAGTTACCTTTTGTGCATGTTATTTAGATTGTAGTGAAACAATTCATTCATATTGCTACAGTGAAATAATATTACTTAGACTGCCCGTCTGTGCATATGATCTGGCTCGTAATTTTTGCGCTATATTATATAAATAGTCTTCATCGGGGAGCCACTTTTTTTGGGGGGGGGAAGGATTTCTCTCAAGGCCAGGCCGGCCCACCTCGCAGGGTTGTTGTTGGGGAAAAATTAAGATTGGGCGAATTTTCTACCTCGAGTTATCCCACATATATAAAAGGCAGGATAAAAATCTCATAAAGAGCGAGATAAAAATTAATAAATGAATAAAAACGCGCCTCACGGCCGCGCGCCAAACCACGGATTCCCCTCAGAGCCGCTGAGGGACTCACCCGGGCTGGCTCAGAAACATGTAAACGCAGCCCCGGACTCTCTTCGGCCCAACACCGGTCACCCTAGGCCTCGGACACCCACACCCATCATCCCCAGCCCGCAGCTTCCCCCACTCACCGATCGCCACCGACGCCGCCGCGCGGCAACCAAAATGGCGCCCTCCAGGTTTCCTCAGCGCGAAAGAAGGTCCGCGCATGCGCCACAACGCAGAGAGGGCGGGAAAGACGCGCGTCTGCGCAAAGAGGGAGGGCTGTCTTTTTCTTTTTTCTATTGGCCAGAAGTTGCTGTGGGCGGGATTCGCTCTCCCGGGACCGCCTCGGTCACGTGACTTTAGAAGAATGGCTTATTAAAAAAATTAAGCCAAATTTGGTTCCTCCTTAACCATTAAACGTGGTTTAAACGTGGTTTAACGTGGCTCGAGTTTTTCCCTCATGGTCCAGCCTGATTTCAAGCTGTTATATAAATCTGCTCAGGGTGTAGTGCGGTGATCGCTTTCATCAATATTTTTCTTTTTCTTTTTTCAAGTCTAAAAGACTGTTGCAATTGTATTTTCTGTAAAAGGGTGCAGCTCTCTTTGCAACTGTGGAATGATGGAAAAGGCCTTTCTTTTTCCAGGATGTCAGAAAAGTGCAAAAATAATATAACAGGAATAGGAATAATAGGAATAGGAATTAAAATTATAATTAGAACAGCTGCTTCTCTCTTTGGTTAGTTTCCATCCATTGTTTCTCGTCCTGCTATCTGGTGCTTTGTAGAAAAAATATAGGTGTTTCTATAGACATTTTGTGCTGGAGAAAGAATAGAATTAGAATTAGAATTAGAATTAGAATTAGAATTAGAATTAGAATTAGTAGAGTAGAGTAGAGTAGAATAGAATAGAATAGAATAGAATAGAATAGAATAGAATAGAATAGAATAGAATAGAATAGAATTGTTATAGAAATCAAGACTCACAAGATTTCTGTGGGTGATCAGAGAGGTTTATTGCGCAGATTCAGTGCAATATAAAAAGCAAAAACACTGAATGAAAAATAGAATCCTAGGACAGCTTTTTATACATACTTTTAACATCTTATGATTGATTACAATGCTGACAGCCCACCGCAACAAACCCACCCCTCTATTTCCTTGTTACTAATTCCTACAAGCATACTAATGTGTATTCCCACATTAAGAGGAACACAGGTGTTCTTGCAAACCTTATCTAAGATCTGTGGTTATATCTGTGGTTACCTCTGCTTGGCTAAGTGTGATCTTTTACTCCTGATAATGTTTCCTGAGCTTGACAGCTGTGAAAGGTTAGTTATTTCTGTGGTTTTACCTTTTGAACCCAATATTAAACAAAGGGGCCCTTCAGAGATCATCTAGACTGACCCTGTTTTATATCATTTTTTTTATATCCAATTCCATTATTCTACTTTAGAATAGAATAGAATAGAATAACAACCACAAATATGATTAGGGGACTGCACTGGAGGCTAAAACAGGAAGAACGGTTGCAGGAACTGGGTATGTCTAGTTTAATGAAAAGAAGGACCGGAGGAGACATGATAGCAGTCTTCCAACATCTCAGGGGCTGCCACAAAGAAGAGGGAGTCAAGCTATTCTCCAAAGCACCTGAGGGCAGGACAAGAAGCAACAACCAGTGGAACAACTTGCCTCAAGAAGTTGTAAATGCTCCAACACTGGAAGTTTTTAAGAAGAGATTGGGTAACCATTTGTCTGGAATGAGACAGGGTTTCCTGTATCATTCCTGCCTAAGCAGGGGGTTGGACTAGAAGACCTCCAAGGTCCCTTCCAACTCTGTTATTCTATTCTAAAATAAAGAGACAGAATCTGAATTTGTTTTGCTTCAATTGCAAAAGAATTGATTTTTTAAAAGCTTAAGTATAAGCTATATGGGTACTCATCGACTTAAAAAAACAGTTCATTTAGTGACTATTTGAAATTATAACATCCCTGAAAAAGTGACCGTTTTTATGACCGTTGTGGCATCCCCATGGTCATGCGATCAAAATTCAGACATTTGGCAATTGACTTGTATTTATGACCGTCGCAGCATCCTGGGATCATGAGATCCCGTTTTGCGATCTGACAAGCAAAGTCAACAGGGAAGGCGGATTCACTTAACAACTCTGGCCCAAAAGGCCACAGTTACAAAAAAAAGATGTTGAGACTTTGGAAAAAGTGCGAAGAAGAGCAATTAAGATTATTTAAATGTCCATTTTTGTTTTTTGGAAACAAAGGAATTGGGTCTGTCTAGTTTTTTTTAAAAAGGACAACTTTGGGTGACATGATAGCAGTGTTCCAATATCTCAGGGGTTGCCACAAAGAGATCAACCTATTCTCCAGAGAACTAGAAGGCAGGATAAGATGCAACAGATGGCAACTAATCAAGGGGAGAACCAGCCTAGAACTAGGAAGAAATTTCCAGATAATGAGAACAATTAACCAGAAGGAGCCTGGGTAGCTCAGCAGACTAATGCATTGTAATTTAACTCCAGCTGTCTGCAATTAGTAAGTTCGAATCTCACCAGGCTCAAGGTTGACTCAGCCTTCCATCCTTTCTAAAGTAGATCAATTGAGGACCCAGTTTGTGGGGGCAATAAGCTGACTTTGTATTAAAAAATATACAAAAGTATGGAGGCTATTACTTAATGCACTTTAAGCCGCCCTGAGTCTCCGGAGAAGGGCAGCATATAAATCAAATTAAAAAAAGAAGAAGGAAGGAAGGAAGGAAGGAAGGAAGGAAAGAAAGAAAGAAAGGAAAGAAAGAAAGAAAGAAAGAAAAAAAGAAAGAAAGAAAGAAAGAAAGAAAGAAAGAAAGAAAGAAAGAAAGAAAGAAAGAAAGAAAAAGATTCAGCTGTCTGCAATTACTTGCAAGTTCAAATCTCACCAGGCTCAAGGTTGACTCAGCCTTCCATCCTTTCTAAAGTAGATCAATTGAGGACCCAGTTTGTGGGGGCAATAAGCTGACTTTGTAAAATATACAAAAGTATGAAGGCTATTGCTTAATGCATTGTAAGCCGCCCTGAGTCTCCGGAGAAGGGCAGCATATAAATCAAATTTAAAAAAAAAGTTGTCGGTACTTTATAAGTGGAGGCTTTCAAGAAGAGACTGGTCAGCCACCTGTCTGAAATGGGATAGGGTCTCCTGCTTGAGCAGGGGGCTGGACTAGAAGACCTCCAAGGTCCCTTCCAGCTCTATTCTAATTGACTGATATTCTAAGATGATAAACTCCAGAGCGTGGAGCATCGTGGCTGATGCAATGTTCAATGTGCAAATTACAGAAAAGACTGACAATTTTCTGGATGAGGGTCATGAGAGACTCTTGTGAGATGGGATTGGCTTAGTGCTGCATGGAAACCTTTATGATGCGCTCAGAACCCCATCATATTAAAACCCTGCTTACGTTTGAAACCAGCCCAGGACCTGAGCTATTTCGTGTTTTCTCCCAATATGGCAGCTCCGTGTCTTGGCTTTTTCACCCTTCAGAGATATATCCTACTTCTCAGCAAAAATTCCCCCTTGATCTTAGTCTTCTTTATTATCTGGAAGATCCTGAAAACATTCACGGTGTGGCAAGTGACTTCCGAGTGGCTCCAAAAAAGCTTGAGATACTTCCTAGACCCCCGTCAATGGTTCTTCAAGGCAGAATCAGTAAGTTTTTGAGACATTTGTCCCACAGGGAAGAAAAGGTGACTCTTCGTAATAAGGTGAATTCGAGACCTGAGTTTTGGGTCAGTAGTTCAGCCTGATGAAGAAACTTGGTGTATAACAGAATAATAGAGTTGGGAGAGACGTTGGAGGTCTTCAAGTCCAACCTCTGCTCAAGCAGGAAAATAGCATTTCAGACAAATGCCTGATCCGTCTGTTCTTGAAAACTTCCAGTGATGGAGCACCCACAACTTCTGGTGTCAAACTGTTCCACTGGTTAATTGTTCTCACTGTTTGGAAGTTTCTCCTTAATTCCAGGTTGCTTCTCTCCTTGATGAGTTTCCATCTGTTGCTTCTTCTGCCTTCTGGTGGTTTAGAGAATAGGTTGACCCCCCCTCTTCTCTGTGGCAGCCCCTCAAACATTGGGACACTGCTATCAAGTCATCCCTGGTCTTTCTTTTCATTAAACTAGACATACCGTATTTTTCGAATTATAAGACACACCTCCTAAAAGGGGGTGAAAATTTAGGTGTGTCTTATACACCGAATGTAGCCTCCCCACCCACTGGCCCCCACCCTTTGGCCTCTGCCTCCCAGCGGTTACCTCCTTTCAGCAAGCAGCAAGAAGTCTAGCTCCTTTCAGCTTCAGCACACCCTAATTAGCACAAGTTGATTGGATTGGCCTCCCGACTCTCCGCTGTTTTGCTCTCTGCTGTTTTGCGGGGGGCCTCTGCTGCTTGCTGCAAGGACGTAAATTGCTGGAGCAGATTTTTTTTTCCCCCTTGTGCTAATCAAGCTATGCTGAAAACGAAAACGAAAGTAAAGCAGGCAGTTGGCTGTTTGCTGCAACGAAGCAAAATTGCTGGGAGGCAGAGGGAGATTTCTTTTTTCTTCTTTTCCTCACCAAAAAAGGTAGGTGCATCTTATAGTCCGGTGCATCTTATACTTCTTGCAAGCATTCTTTATGTCTCATTTAGCCAGGAAGACCTTAAAAAATGATTGTGAAGTTTGGAGGCCAGGTTGTCCATGAATGGCATCTATGGCCATTAGACATCTAATTAAATCAATAACGATAAAAGATCAGATCAGGACTGAATAGCTGGGCTGTATTTACATATGGCAGAAACTTGGCTAATCTTCCTTGGGGACTAGAAAATTGTATAAACCTGGATCATTCTGTTAGCTTTATTGTTCACTGTATTGTATGAATCAGACTTCAGTAGATCAGGAACTTGGTTAAGTTCTGCAGAAGGAACACAACTGGTGTGAGGCTGTTGTGAGGGATGAGTCGAAGTGCATCAAATAACCATTTCCTCTTGGGCAAAATATACTTTTTTTTTCTTTTGTCTCTTTCCAGGTTCAGCAGAAAAGCGAGACCAGCCCAAAGGAAACGAAAACCATCGGAAAAGGTTTTAAGTCTTCTCAAGCATTGAATCTACCAATTTGTTGCAGTAATCTTTTTCTTTCTTTCTTTCTTTCTTTCTTTCTTTCTTTCTTTCTTTCTTTCTTTCTTTCTTTCTTTTCTTTTCTTTTCTTTTCTTTTCTTTTCTTTCTTTCTGTATCATATCTGTCTATCCATCTCTATCTATCTGTCTGTCTGTCTGTCTGTCTGTCCGTCCATCCATCCATCCATCCATCCATCCATTCATTTCTGTCCATCTATCTCTGTCCATCTTTTATCTATCTGTCCATTCATCTCCATCCATATCTATCATCTATCTATCCATCCATCCATCCATCCATCCATCCATCCATCCATCCATCCATCCATCCATCCATCCATCCATCCATCTCTATCTATCTATCATCTATCTATCTATCTATCTATCTATCTATCTATCTATCTATCTATCTATCTATCTATCTATCTATCTATCTATCTATCTATCTATCTATCTATCTATCTATCTATCTATCATCTATCTAATCTACCATCTTTTCCCTCTCTCTCCCCCTCTCCCTCTCTCTCTTTCTTCTGTTGTGTCCAATTCTCGATAAGGTCCTGTAATTTTCTTGGCAAGGTTTTTCAGAAGTGATTTGCTATTCCCTGCTTCCGAGGGCTGAGAAAAAGTGGCTGGCCCAAGGCCACCCAACTGGCTTTGTTTGTACCCAAGACGGCATTAGAACTCGGGGTCCCTGTTTTTAGCCTGCTGCCTTCAGCATGACACCAAACTGGCTCTCAGAAATGTGGACCCCATCACAAATCTGCATGTCACCCTTGCCTAGGGGCCAATAGAGTCTTTGTTAGTCCTCTCTGTTTCGTTCCAACTTTGCTTTTCTCTAAAAACGCTACCCCAGGAGAGCTTACCTTGTATTAATCAAGGCCTATTTTATCAGAAAGAATCAACAGGACCTTATTCCAGGACTAACTCTTTAAAATGAAAGAGAGATGCAACATTTAATTTAAAACAAATGTAGGAGAATTGGGCATACAGGTAATGCTCAGAAACATAACTGAACCCACAGAGTCAGGTTTTTAAAGTCTTAGAAATGACTTAAATGGGTTGAGGCCATTTTGATCTCCAAAGGGAGGATGTTCCATTGGCAGAGGGCATCGCAGGAAAAGTCCGGTCCCTGCCATCTGATACTCTTTGGCTGACGGGATTTGCAACGTGCCTGTTCTCCTAGATCTAGTCCAGGGGTGTCAAACTTAATTTCATTGAGGGCCGCATCATGGTTGTGTTTGACCTCGGGGGTCCAGTGTGGGCGTGGCCAGCTCGATGTCACTTGTTTCGGGGGCACCTGTGGTGACCCAAGGGCTCTGCCAGCAAAATGGGCTCCCTTGCTCCGTTGTCAGCTGTGACGATTTCCTGCAACCGTCTGCCAGCAAAAACAGAGCTCCATTTTCTCTGTCAGAGGCCCCGCGGGCCACTCCTTCGCTGTTTCCAGGGCAGCCCCAGGGGCCAGTTCTAAGCATCCTGTGGGCCAGATCCAGTCCTCTGGCCTTGAGTTTGACACCCCTCATGTACTTGGACAGGTAGAGACTTTTGGAAAAAGACAAACATTGCTGCTGTGGGAAGAAAAATCCACTCCATTTCCAAGCCGGGAGAAAGGCTTTGGAAATAAAATGGAGGCTGATTGGAAAGAAGGACTCTGTTTATTGACGAGCAGAACCAACTACAGCATGTAGTTCTGGGACAGCTGACCAATTGATGAGTACATGGATTTTTATAGGGTTCTGAGATGCTCCAGGGGGTTGTGCAGGGAAGTGAGCCTTATGTCCTTTGCTACTCTAATGGTGGTGGTTTAATTCTATTACGTCCTAAAGGTCATATCCTGGACTTAGAATTTGGGTGGGTGGGGGATGTAAATTCTTAATCCCATCAGATGGAGCTGAAGGTGTTTTGTTTGTGAATAGGCTGGCCTGGATTTCTTAACAGGCACAAAATATCCATCTCTAAAGACTTCAAGCATCTGCTGGAGGCTGTTTTCCTATGGCAGGAAGACTGGGGCTGCTTTCTGCCTTTAAGAACACGTTTTCTCCATTTCTCCTTTGGTGAAATATAATATTCTGCCTCTTTTAATATTCCCCCAAATATTTCATTCTCCCGGGGGAGGGGGGCTTCCTACACTGCAGACCAGTCACATGCTAGTTTGCACAACAGCTCAGCATTTCCTGACCATGAAAACGATTACAAGTAGTTGTTGACTTGCAACAGTTCATTTAGTAACCATTCAGTTATAACAGCACCGAAAAAAATGACTTAGGACCATTTTTCACACTTACAACCTTTGCAGCAACTCCATGTCATGATCAAAATTCGGAGGCTTTGAGGAAGCCAGATTCACGTAACCACCATAATACCACTGAACAACTACAGGGACTCACTTAACAACCGTGGGAAGAAAGGTCATAAAATGGGGCAAAGCTCACTTAACAATCATCTTGCTTAGAAACGGAAGTGTTGGACTCAATTGTGGACATAGGTTGAGGACTATGTGTAATCAGTGGAAGGGTTTGCCTCTCAGAGTCGCGGATGCTCCATCGCCGGAGGTTTTGAAGAGACGGCCATTTGTCTGGTATGGAGTAAGGTCTCCTGCCGTGAGCAAGGGGTTGGAATAGATGACCTCCAAGGTCCCATCCAGCCCTAGGATTCTGTGATTCAGCTGAAGCATTCATCCCCTGCCCTTTTAGAGAAACAGTTTGCAAGCAGCCCCCTTTAGCCGAGCATTCAACAGAATAACAGAGTCAGAAGGGACCTTGGAGGTCTTCTAGTCCAACCCCCTGCTCAAGCAGGAGACCCTCTACCATTTCAGATAGGTGGTTGTCCAATATCTTCTTAAAAACCTTCAGTGTTGGAGCACCCACAACTTCTGGTGGCCAGTCGTTCCACTGGTTAATTGTTCTCACTGTCAGGAAGGTTCTCCTTAGCTCTAAGTGTACATCGTGTACACCTCTTCCCCTTAGCCCTGTTACGTTTAAATGGGGCGGGCAAAGAGGTCCTTCAAAGAGGTCCAATGTTAGAACGATTCTTCTCCTCTGCAGGGACCACAGAAGACGCTGCCCGTCGGACGCCCTACCAGCGTCTTCGTCAACTGCTCTGCAGAGAAGTGGCCTGCCAGGTGTGCAGGCGGGTAGCTCAGGAGGCCTGGCAGCTGATTTATTGGAAGCGCGCATATGGCAGTCGCTATGCCAAGTCCAGAGTCCTGCTTTCCCCCTGGCCCTGCCAGGAATCTAAAGTCTCCACCGTCACCTCAGTCGAGGAAGAACAGGAGTCCTGCATCTGGACCTCCACTGTGACTTCGGCCTGCGTGGGACCCGTTTGCTTTGGCCCAGAGGGCACGGCATCCACCGATACAACAAGCCAGCATGTGGCAAGTGTCCCCGGGGGGCAGAAGGCCTCAAAACCTACCCCCCAAGACCAAAAGACACAGGACAGTTTCTCTGGGGAGCTGGGTGTTTATATGGAGGACTTCTCAAGCTGGTCCTCCAGCACTTATGAGACCTCGTCCATCAGTACCTGGACGGACACTTCTGGCCACTCCACCATCATCTTCAGCAGGTTGAAGAGCCGCCGGTCCCATAAACAGCACAAAAGGTTCCTTCAGAAGCAGAAAAGCAGCAGAGGCTCACCCAAGCGAGCTTCTCCTGAGGCCGCCAAGATAGAAGAGATGTACTTTACGCCTGTGCCCGTCTCCTTCATGAAAGAAGCCATGATTCAGAGCTTAGAGTCTCACTGGGTAGCAAAGAGGCTCCAGCATCTTCTGGGGATGTCCTGGGTCCTTCTCCGGTCTCTCAGAAGCTTCATGCCCTCTGCTCCAGTTTCCTCCTTGGGGAGGCCCCTGGGGGTCACGATTGTGGTGAGAAGGCCTCGGGTCCTCGCCTTTGTGGCCGCCAAGACCAAAAAGAAGCTGGAGCTTCACCTGAAGAAGAGAGTCCATCTGAAGCATTGGCAGGTACCCAGGAGGGTCCAAGAAGCTCTCAGACACATGAAGCCGCCGCCTCCTCTGTCCAAGAGTGAAACTTCCCTAGTGCAAAAACCGGGCAGGAAGGCCAAAAGGTCAGTGGTCACAGGTCCATCGTTGCTCCAGAGATGGTTGGATGTCATCCAGATGAAGGTGAAACTTCACCTGGCTAAGAAGTGTGTCGAAATACAAGCGGAGGTGTTTCCGGAGGTGGCCCTCCGCTCCTGGAGATGCTCAGTCTGGTTGGCCAAGCAGCCTCTGCCCAAGCTGGTATCTCATACGGACAAACCCTCGCAAGCTCGCTTGGTCTTCCTCCCCTTCGTGCTCCCCCGGGACGCTAAGAAAATGGAGTTGGCTGTGCAGAGATGGCGCCTGTGTTCCTGTTGGAACCTGGGAAAGCGGTACGTAGAGTCCCTGGTTGCAATGGCCCCTCCTCCAGGTTCCTCCAAGCCCCTCCCAGGCAGGGGGGCAGCTTCCGAATTCTCAGGGGTGCAGACCCCGTTTCTCCAGCAGCGGGGGCGAGAAACCTTGGAAGCCCATGTGAGAAAAAAGAGACTGCAGCATGAGTGGGGCCTCCCCAGTGTGATCAGGAGATCCCTCAAGGCTTTCTTGCCAAGTGTGATCCCACGGGGTTCCGTCCTGCGGAAGAGCAGGAGCCGCATTGAAACTCTGCCACGGAAACTTGGCTTTCTTCCTGAGGACACCTGCATTCTCCTGGAGTTCCACCTTCAGAGGATGAAGCTCCAGCAAAGGTGGGGCTTGCCTAGAAGAGTCCTTGAGACCTACCGACGGCTGTTTCCAGAAGTTCCTTCTAAGGAGAAGAGAGTGGCAGTAAAGCCCTTTTCTCAGCGGCCTAGACTGGGAATAAGACCGCTGCCAGGATATCCCAAGCAGGAAGAGGAGAAGGCTAGGAAAATTCAGGGCCTTGAATTATGTCCAGCTCAGCCCTTCCTCATGTTAAAAACGAAGGTCTTGAAGAAACTGCAGGTCCATCTGACTAAGAAACATTTGGAGGTGTGCTTGCAAAGCTTTCCTGCTGCCCCACGAATTTCCTGGAGATCTTCCCGACGGTCTCAAAGGAGACCTCTCCCCAAGCTCATCCTTCCGGGTCTGAAGACCCCCCAAATCCGAGTCTCCTGCTCCTCCTGTGGCTTGGCAGCCATGGGTCGGATCGAATCGGCGTTGCAACAGAGCCGCCTGTCCTCTCTCTGGGGGCTCGGTCTCAAGTACGTGGAAGCTGTTACTGAGATGGCCACCGTCGTCCAGCAGGATGCAGAGAGGTCACGTCCACCTGATGGGACCAAGGAATTTGGCTTTCGGTTTGCAGAAGGGAAGACCCCATTCTTCCAGCCGTCGGCCAGGGAGGTCCTAGAGATGCACCTTAGGAAGAAAAGGATCCAGCACCAGTGGGGTCTTCCTTCTCTGGCCCAGAGATCCTTGCAGAGCTTCATTGGCCACATGTCCCCATTGCGTCCTTCGAAGTCTGTCACTCAAGCCTCCGTCCTCCCTCGAGAGCTACTTTTCCTTCCTCGGAAAGTCACCAACTTCCTAGAGTTCCACCTTCAGAGGATGAAGCTCCAGAAAAGGTGGGGCATGCCCAGAAGAGTCCTTGAATCCTGCAGACGCCTGTTCCCGGGGCTTTTCTACAAGGAGAAGACCACGCTGTTGGTGAAAAAGTATTCTCGGAAGCCCAGTCTGGGGATGAAAACACAGGCTGGGGGCCTTGTAAAACCTCGACTGGACATTCGAAAGACGCGAGGAGTCGGATTATGTCCAGCTCATTCACTTTGCAGGTTAAGCCTTCAGTCCTTGAAGAAGCTGGAGGTCCACCTGACTAAGAAACATTTGGAGGTGTGCTTGGAAATCTTTCCTGCTGTCCCCCGATTCTCTTGGCGATGTGTCTGGTTGTCTACAAGCAAGTCCCTTCCTAAGCTGATCCTTCCTGGTCTCAAGACCCCCCAGACTCGTAGGTCCTGCCTCTCCTTTGACTTGGAAGCCATGGGACGGATCGAAGTAGCTTTGCAGCGAGGTCGCTTGGCGTCCCTCTGGGGCCTGGGTCTGAAGTATGTGGAGACATTGGCAGCTATGTATCCTGGAGGACTTTCAGCCAAGTTCAAAGAGGTCCCCTTTGAGTTCTCAGAAGTAAAATTCCTGTTTTTCAAAAATGCGGTCAAAGAAAACTTAGAAATGCACGTTAGGAAGAAGAGACTACAGCACGAGTGGGGCTATTCTACCCTGGTCCAGAGGTCCCTTAGAAGCTTAATTGGAGAAGCACCACAACAGCACCGTGGTCTTCCAAAGGCTCTGACTCAGACTTCCTTCCTTCATCTAGAGTTGCGTTTCCTTTCTGAGCCTGTCAAACAAAACCTAGAGCTCCACATTCAACGGATGAAGCTGCAGCGAAGGTGGGGCGTCCCCCAGAAAGTCCATCGGTCAGTAAAGCTTTTTCACTCACTAGTTCTGGAGGAGAAACCTCAAGCCAAGTTTGGCCCTGGAGAAACTCAAAAAGTTCTCCTCCCAAAGAACGAGGGATGTCTGGAAGATCTCCTTAGATATACTCTGGAGACCCATCTCAAGAAAAAATCCCTGGAGATTAAATTCCAGTTAATAGGATATGGACCCATCAAGCGTACTTTTCTTCCTAAATGGTCTTCCGTGCCCTCGGAAATCAAACCCAGAACCTCTTGCTTGTACTTTGTGGAGCAGGACATTGTGGAAAAGATTAACTTGAACATTAAACGCAAGCATTTAACTCATCTTTGGGGCCTTCCCAGTATCTACACTAAATCCTTGAACAAGATGTTTGCAAGAAGTCCGCCACTAGAGATGTCCAAACTTAGGAGATGGACTCTGGAGAAGAACATTCGCCAGGAGAGTCAAGCAGCCAGTGCAATGGGTTCCAGAACAAAAGAACTGAGATTCTCAAGGAAAGGCCCATGTTTTGTCCAAATTGAAATTTTGGAACTTCTGGAGAGGCACATCCGGCGCAAGAAGCTACAGCATGAATGGGGCTTACCATCCATGGTTCAAAAATCTCTTCAGGCCTTCGCTGCACTCTCTTTAGAACCAGAACGGCTCTTGGAGGGACTTGGCATTGCCACCTCTGGATCGTCGGGTGCATTAAAAGTGACAATTAAAATAACCAAGAACTTGTTTTTCTTGGATGTTGCGATGCAAAAGTTGCTGGAGGCTCACATGAAGACCCGAACTGCAACCCATCGATGGGGTCTTCCCAAACGTGTGCAGGAATCATTGAAAATGTTTCTGCCCCCTGCTGCTGCTTCCCAAGTTGAGGGCGACCAGGGTCAAGCTGAAACCCCACGGCATGCCTACAATCGACTCTTCCAGACTGCCACAAAGCAACGGCACAAAGCAGAAATCGTACATCGTGTAACCACAGTCAAGAGGGCTCTCCCCATAGCTGACCACCTAGGAGAAATGTCCCGAGAAAAAACCTCGAGGTCTGGAAGAGAGACTCAGAAGAGGACACCTGGCAAAGAGACCACCCTGATGTTCGTTAAAGAGGAAGACTTGGAATTTATGGGATTACACGTACGGCACAAAAGGATCCAGCACGAGTGGGGATTACCAACTCTTGTGCAGAAATCTCTGCAGGCTTTTGCACCAGTCCCACCTGAGCTTCGGGAAAGGTCCTTGATGGGTCTGGCTCGTTCCAGAAGAGAAGGACCACCATGGCGGACCTCATCCTGGAAAGAAGCCACCATCAAGCCTATGAAGAACATCCACCAGAGGAAACCAGATGCAAGACCTAGTTCCACCTTTCCGGCGGCTACCATCAGTTCCCCCGAGGTGAGGCTGCTTTCCTACGTCCATACGTCCTGGGATCTTCTGGAGTTTCACGTCATCCACAAGAAGATCCAGCACGCGTGGGGACTGCCATCTGCCATCTTGAAATCTCTGGGCATTTTTGCTCCATTTCCACTCGACCTACAGAAACACATCGGAAGGAGAGCTCAAAGGAGTCCAGAAGACAAGGCAGATGTGGAAACTAAGGCCCAGCAGCTTTGGTTCCTCGACACAGGTACACGGCGACATCTGGAGACCAGCGTGAGAACCATGATCACAAAGCATAGGTGGGAGATTCCAAAACGGATTCAACATCTGTTTCATCCATTCCTCCCTCCTCGGCCATCTTCCCAGGTTTCAACACAGCCTCTCTGGTCTCACAGGTATAGATGGCGTCAAGACACATCACTTGCTCCCCAAATTTCGGCACCATTGCAAAAGGCAAAGCACCATTTGGGGGCAACGGAGATACCCCAAAGAGCATTACAGGTTAAGACTACTGAAACAATGAGTTTCTTATGTCCCAAAACGATGCTCTCTTTCCTCCCTGTTGAGGAGAGGGACCTTCTGGAATTTCACATCCAACAAAAGAAAATCCAGCACATGTGGGGCCTACCATCTATTGTGCTGAGATCTTTCCGTGTCTTTGCCCCGAATCTTCTTCAACCAGAGAGGACTAGTGGGAAGACCACATCTAGGAAACCCAGAAGGGAGACAAGAGACGTGCAAATCCTTACTCAAGACCTTGATTTCCTCAGCATTAAGGCAAAGGAACGCTTGGAGGCCCACCTGAGACATCGCACGTCAAAGCACAGATGGGGCCTTCCAGAAAGAGTCTGGCGATCTCTGAGGGCCTTCCTGCCACCCAAATCTCCTTCTCATCATGGGATGATTGGATCCCAGCATCTCTTGCCTTTACGACCCAAATCCTTACAGACAACTGAAGACATCTATGAACCAGTGATGTTTAAGCCTGAGCCCAAGCAGAAGAGTTTAGAAAAGCCCAAGAGCAAAGTTGGCAAGAGACAAAGAACAACAGGAAGGTCTAAACAAACTACAACCCAGACTTGTTTTGGTAGCAAAATGGTGCTCTCTTTCCTCTCAGAGAGCAGCCGGAACCTTCTGGAATTCCACATCCAACGAAAGAAAATCCAGCACACGTGGGGCCTACCATCGATGGTGCTTAGATCTCTCCATGTCTTTGCCCCGTATCTTCTTCAACCAGAGAGGACTAGTGGGAAGACCATGTCGAAGAAGCCCAGGAGGGACAAAATAGATGTGCAGATCCTTAGTCAAGACCTCATTTTCCTCAGCAATGAGGTGAAGGAACACTTGGAGGTTCACCTGAGACATCGTACGTCAGAGCACAGATGGGGCCTTCCAGAAAGGGTTCAGCGATCTCTCAGGGCCTTCCTGCCATCCAGAACTCCTTCTCATCCTGGGATGACTGGATTCCACCCTCTTTTGTCTTTACCACCCAAATCCTTACAGACAACTGAAGACGTCTATGAACCCGTGATGTTTAAGCCAGAACCCAAGCAGAAGACTTTAATAAAGGTTAATGTTGGCGATAAGAGACAGGTAGCAACAGAGAGGTCTCAGCAAACTAAAGGCCAGAGTTGCTCTGGGACCAAGACAGGACTCTCTTTCCTCCCAGAGGACAGCCAGAACCTTCTGGAATTCCACATCCAGTGGAAGAGAATCCAGCATGCATGGGGTTTGCCGTCAGCGGTACTACAGTCGTTGCAAGCTTTTGCTCCACATCTCTTTAAAGCTGAGAAGTGCACTACAGGGACGATGGCCAAAGTTCCCCCATGTGATGGAGGAGAAGTGCAAATCCTTAGTCAAGACCTCGATTTCCTTAGCGTTGAGGAAAAGGAACGCTTGGAGGCCCACCTGAGACATCTTACATCGGAGCATCGATGGGGACTTCCCGAAAGGGTTCAGCGATCTCTGAGGGCCTTCCTGCCCCCCACATCTCCTCCTTGCTCTGAGATGACTGGTTCCCTGCCTCTCTCACCATATCCACCCGCAGCCACCGACATGCAGCCTTTGTGGACTTCCAAGGGGACAGAAGATCCTCAGATCCTGCCACCTTCCTCTCCTTCTTCATACATCGCCAGGGATTACATGCCCAATGTTGGTAAACCTGAAAGAAGAGTCAGCTTCAAAAAAGTGAAGTTGGCAAATGGAAGAACCACGCCAAGGGTGAAGAACAAGGCGCCTCTTCCAGGCTTTAAGGCAGAGATGGTCAGCTGGCAGAAGGAAGACGGTTCTCAGAGGACAACCAAACAGAGAGGCACTGTAGAAGGGCTGACTTCTCCTCCAAAACCTTCAGCTACTAGCAGGGAACTGAAAAGGTCTCCTGAGATATCCATTTATCTCTCCTGCCATTCGTCAGCTTCCAAGGAAATCTCCATCTCCTCGTCAAACTCTGACAGACTACCAAAATGGTCAGAGAAAAAGAAGAAGAAGAAACAGAAGAAAGTCCACTGGAAGAGAGGGCAATCTCCGGTAATTGATTCCTCTCTACCGGCAGAAGACGATGAAGCCCAGGATTCTCCTTGGTCCTCAGGAGACGACATGGAGGAGTCAGAAGAGTCCTTAGGAGACGACATGAGCCATTCTTCTCTCCAAGAGCCAGAAGCTGCCAAGATGTATTGTAGGCCTTGGGAGGTTCAACCATATCGTGCTCCCACCTCTCAATTAGTCTCATATTTCTTCCCACACCATGTTCATGTTCCCAATTCCTCCTACGAGGATGTGGTAGCCAGATGTTACAGGCAGGTCAGGAAGGAGCGTCATGCAACACAGAGCAGCAGGCTACTAAGGAGAGGAAGGTTTATGTGGAGAGAGTTCCTTGGCCACCCTCTGGGAGAAGCAACCTGGTGCCAAGCCTTTTTTACAAGCCAAATGCTGGAACACTGGTCTTCTGAATGCGAGAGGTTCCTCTGCCTGCCGCATCCTTCATTCTCTAGACAAAACAGGTCCTCCACAGAAGACCATGGTGTTCAACCTCCCAAGGAGAGTAGAAAGGACCCCCTTCAAAAGCAAGACTCCATAAGGACAGATGTTGGACTTCAGGTCCATCATGAAAGTTGTAGCTTGACCCTGAAGGCAGATAGTAAGGAAGAAGGGAGGATGGAGAGTGTCACCTTTTCCATCGCTAAGGAGCGGAGCCTTTTGTCCCTGGAGACCACGTCCCAAGGCAGCCCAGAAGGTAAAGACGTGAGGGTCGATGATTGGGACCAGGGGAGAAGGTTGGAGGTGAAGTGCGAAGACCAGAACAAGGGGGCAGAAGAGTCCCTCAAAGAAGAGATGGGCAGCTGGAGATGGGCTACTTTCTCAGCAGTGAGACACGCTCCAAATTTAGCTGAGGACACTGCCCTTTCCTTGGTGGCCCCCTCAGAGGAACCAAGTGATCTGGTCTACAGCACAGTAGCAGAAGCAGTGGTGGGATCACCTGAAGATCATGGCGTCCTAAAGCCAGGTAAGATTCCAGACCGTAAGAATGTGGTCCTCTGGCTGAAAAAGCAGACTCCAGTAGACCTCACGCAAGCAGAAGCTATGGGGCAGGATGGTGGGGTGCAACACCCTCTCCCTAGAGGGATGAGGCCTATCAGCTGTTCACCTGGAAGGCCCCCTGAAGCCAGGAAGAAGAAACAGGTGAAGGTCAGCTGGTCTGCCAAGGAAATACGCCAAGAATGTTTTGTCGTGAGAAAGCTGGTCTTTGACCCAGAGCTCAGCCAGGCTTTGGAGGTTCCTAGACAAGGGGTCCACAAGACACCCCAGGAACAGAGGTCTCCAGATAGTGAGAAGATGACTATTTTGGGTAACATCCTGGAGAAAAAATTGAGCTTGCAACAGGGACTGTTCATTTGGAGACAGAGCCCGAGACCGAATGAAAAAGAAGGAAGGGGCCGAAAGAGAGATAAAAGGGAAGGAGGCAGAGGAGGACAGGCAGGGAGACTACCACAACCATCATCCATTTCCATGGACAAGCAGAGCTCCGTCCTCAGCACCATCCTGCAGGGGAAGCTCCATCTCTGCAGGGACATCCTGAAAGGAAAGCTCTGTTTCTGGAAGAAAAGCCAGGAGAAGCCAGGGGGGCTTTCCAAAACCAGAAGAACTGGGAAATCTGGTGGGGCAAATGGAAAAAAATTGGGGGGCGGCTAAGTAGGAGAGCTCTATTCTGCAGTACCTTTTCACCAATAAATCTTCATTTTTGGCAGCGTTGTGTCTAGGGTCTGCAGTGCCTGGAAGAACTTAACTTCACCCAGATTAATTTAGACAAGACCGAGTGGCTGTGGGTATTGCCTCCTAAAGACTATGTTGATTGTCTATCCTTAGTTCTGGGGGAGGAGAAATTGTCCCCCTCAGAACGGGCTCACAATTTGGGTGTCCTCCTAGACTCACAGCTAAGATTGGAACAACATCTGTCAGCTGTGGCTAGGGGGATCTTTGCATAGGTTCATCTGGTGCACCAATTGCGACCCTACTTGGATCGGGAGGCTCTCCTCACAGTCACTCATGCCCTTCTCACCTCATAGTTGGACTATTGCAACGCGCTCTACATGGGGCTACCCTTGAAGAGTGTTTGGAGACTACAGTTGGTCCAGAACGCAGCCGCGCGAGCTGTTGTGGGTGCACCTAGATGCACCCACATTACACCAATTCTTCGCGAGCTGCACTGGCTCCCTATTGGTCTCCGGGCACAACTCAAGGTGTTGGTTATTACCTTTAAAGCCCTACGTGGCTCAGGGCCAGGCTATCTTCGAGACCGCCTTCTACTGCATAGCTCCCAACGACCGGTAAGATCCCACAGAGTTGGTCTCCTCTGTGTCCCGTCAGCTAAACAATGCCAGCTGGCGGGTCCGCAGGGGAGGGCCTTCTCTGTGGCTGCCCCAGCTCTCTGGAACCAGTTACCTCCTGAGATCCAGACCATTCCCACCCTATTGGCCTTCTGGAAAGCGGTGAAGACCTCGCTTTTCCGGCAGGCCTGGGGCCGTTGATCTCGCTCTTGCGATCCGAAGAGATCCAGCCATGAATGGTGTGCATGGGCTTTTAATGTTTTTAATGTTTTTTTAATTCTTAAATAATGATTTTAAATGCATTGTGAGCCGCCCTGAGTCTTCGGAGAGGGGCGGCATACAAAACAAACAAACAAACAAACAAACAGAAAATAACAGAATTGAAAGGGACCTTAGAGGTCCTCTAGTCCAACCCCCTGCCCACGCAGGAGACCTTAACACCATTCTTGAAAAATAGCTGTCTAGTTTCTTCTTGAAAATGTCCAGTGATGGAGCATCCCCAACCTCTGGAGGACAGCTGTTTCACGGATCAATTAGCTGAATAATTGCAGGCAGAATAACAAAATTGGAAGGGGTTTTGGAGGTCCTCTAGTCCAACCCCTTGCCCGAGCAGGAGGCTTTATGCCATTCTGGGCCAAGGGCTGTCCAGCCACTTCTTGAAAAACCTCCAGAGATGAGCACCATAGGACTGGTCGCTCATCTGCTTCTCAGAAGATGGGGTGGGTGTCATTTTTTACCGCTGGTTGGGGCTGGTATACTGTAGATAGTTCTCAATATAGGACCACAATTGAGCCCAGAATTTAGTTGCTAAGCAAGGTGGTTGTTAAGGGAATCACACCCAATTTTTTAACCTTGTTTGCTATGGTTGTTAACCATCGCTGTTGTTAAGGGAGTCATATGGTTATTAAGTGAATCTGCTTCCCCCATTGATTTTGCTTGTCACAAGCTAGCTGGGATGTTTGCAGAAGGTGCTCCTATCACCCTGGGATGTTCTGAGTACATGCCGAAATTTGTGTGCCCAAATTTCCCCCAGAGCCACCCCTTTTTAATTTATTTATTTATATGTCGCCCTTCTCCAAAGACTCAGGGTGGCTTACAATGCGTTAAGCAGTAGCCTTCATACTTTTATATATTTATACAAAGTCAGCTTATTGCCCCCACAAACTGGGTCCTCAATTTACCCACCTTAGAAAGGATGGAAGGCTGAGTCAACCTTGAGCCTGGGGAGATTCGAACTGGTGTAATTGCAGACAGCTGGATGTCAATTATGGTGCTTTAGTCTGCAGAGCTAAACCAGGCTCTTCCTTCCTTCCTTCCTTCCTTCCCTCCCTCCCTCCTTCCTCTCTCTCTTTCTCCTGCCCTGCCTCCTTCCTTCCTGTTTCCTTCCTTGTTTCCTTCCTTCCTTGTTCCTTCCTTCCTCCCTCCCTCCCTTGTTTCCTTGTTTCCTTCTTTCTTTCTTTTTTTAATTTGATTTATATGCTGCCCTTCTCCGGAGACTGAGGGCAGCTTGCAATGCGTTAAGCAATAGCCTTCATACTTTTGTATATTTATACAAAGTCAGCTTATTGCCCCCACAAACTGGGTCCTCAATTTACCTACCTTAGAAAGGATGGAAGGCTGAGTCGACCTTGAGCCTGGCGAGATTCGAACATGCAGTAATTGCAGACATCTGGTGTTTAATTACAATGCTTAGTCTGCAGAGCTATCCAGGCCCCTTGTGCAGCCTCCATTTCCTCCTCTGACCCTTGAGCCTCTGGAGGCTGCTATCTCTGTTCTCTAACTCGGGGGTCCCCAAGTACAGGGCCCTGAACTGTTCACAACCGGGCTGTCCGAAGCGGCAGGCAAGCACGTGTGTCCACACATCCCCATTTGCACGAGCAGCGGGCAAGCGCCCGAGCACATGCTCCATTTCTGCGTGTAGCAGGCGTGCGTGCCACTTCATGCAAATGGAGTTGCATGAAACCACACTTAACCTGGCACTTGTGTGAAGCCATCCCCTCTTCCCCTTCCCCCTTTATGGACCGCCGATCCACAAAGCCGGAAAGTTTCGGGAATCATTTCTTAAGCTGCCTGTCAGCCTGGCCATCATCGTTTTCCTTCCAGCCGGCTGCCATGGAAACGGGGAGGGTATTTCGGAGGGGAAGCGTGCAGGTGATGTGAGGGTGGAATTGCTGACAACCGATGGGGAGGCCTGGACTCAGAGAGGGCAGCTTGAGTTGTTTAACAACTTCAAGGCCAACCGTCCTGGGAACGGCATGCATGAGGGCAGTGCGGAGCACCTGGACCAGAGACTTTCTCAAAGCATCTTCCTGGCTGATGATTGGACTATATTAGCCTGACTACTGGGGTGTAGGCTCTGGGGCCTATTTTCAACTTGTCTTTTTCCCGTCATTTGCTCCAGACCGTCCCAGCTTTTGCTGCATTCAGTTCTTTCTTAGTAAAAGTATCTTTTCTCTGAATTTATGGAGTCGAGGGTTTTCTTTCCTAGGAACTGATTGGAGGCAGCCTGACACAGCCTCTTCACCCAGATCAGAGCTATCCCCACTAATAAAGGCGAGATTTTCAGTCTTTCAAGAGAGACTGCAAATCTCACCTTTATTAGTGGGGATAGCTCTGATCTGGGTGAAGAGTGTCTTTCTGTCTTTCAAGAGTGTGGCAGATTTGTAAGGCTGATGTCAATCGCAATAGATTAGGGCAGTAGTGAAATCCAATTTTTTTTACTACAGGTTCTGTGGGCGTGGTTTTTTGGGCGTGGTGTGGCTTGGTGGGCGTGGCAGGGGAAGGATACTGCAAAATCCCCATTCCCTCCCCAGTCTGGTGCCAGCCAGGTATTTGCCAGTTTTCCAAACTACTCAAAATTTCTGCTACCAGTTCTCCAGAGCCTATCAGAACCTGCTGGATGAGGGATGTCAAACTCAAGGCTCGTGGGCTGGATCTGGCCCATGGGGTGTTTAGTTCTGACCCACGAGGCCACCCTGGAAACAGCGAAGGATCGGCCCATGGTGCATCAGCCTGTTGTGGCTCCGTTGCCTGAGCCTGCGTCATCAACAGGGGAGGACTCTGAGAGTGAGGGAGAGGAGTTGGCAAGGCCTCCTTCTCCAGGACTCTCCTCTCTGGCAATGCCTCCGGAGGACACTGAAGGGCAGGAGATAGGCCCAGAGCCAAGCTCGTCCCCGCAGCCACAGGAGGACATTGATGAGGGGAGTGAGTTTTGGTTGGATCCTCGCCAGCGTCGGAGAGACAGGAGAGCCCAGCAGAGGAAAAGGCGTGGTCGTGATTAGCTGGTGGACCACGCCTCCCAGACTATATAAGAGAGGGATTGCAGCCGTATCTTTGTGACGAACAAAACAAAGATTCATGGATCCCGGTTTTGAATCGGGCCTGCGTCTCAGCTTTGGTGGTGTGTATGTGACTGACCTATTAATAAAGATGTTGGCAAGCAGCTGCGGATTGCTGCCGACCTTTGTTATCAGCTTACTTGGTTGCCTGCCAGTTCATTAGACTCTGATTGTCTGAGGGGAGGTTATTTCTGGGCATGGGGCCAGAACACAGCCATGTGCCCCCCTCAGCTCAGTTTTCCCTGGCAGAGGGCTGCAGGAGGCCACTGTGGCTGAAAACCGGACCTGGAGAGCCATGTGTGTCCCCCCTCAACTCCATTTTTGCTGGCAGACAACAGAAACGAGAAAAGGAGAAATGTTCCCCCTTTTGCATTTGAGGATGCAAGAAGGGACAGGAAAGGAGAAAGGGAAAGAGGAAAGACAAAGGAAAAGAAGGGAAGATGGGAAGAGAGCAAGGAAGGAAAAAGAAGGAAAGAGGGGAAGGAAGAAGAAAGGAAGATTATAATGAGAGGGAGGGAGGGTCTGAGGGAAGTCCTGCCTTAGCACTTGGTCACCACCACAGGTGCCGACCCCCAACGAGTGATGTCGGACTGGCCACGCCTATCCTGACCACACACATCCAGACCCACCCCCAGGTCAAACACAACCCTGACGCAGCCCTCAATGACATTGAGTTTGACACCTCTGTACTAGATAGATCAGACCGAAACAGAATTGCAGGAGATCCAAAAACATCTTTATGGAGAATATCTCAAATGGTTACATCATGGCCATTGGACAAAAGTTTATTAAAACTGAAGATGTTTCGTTTTTTAAAAAAAATTAGATTTATATGCCGCGGCTTACAATGCATTAAGCAATAGCCTTCATACTTTTGTATATTTATACAAAGTCAGCTTATTGCCCCCACAAACTGGGTCCTCAATTTACCCACCTTAGAAAGGATGGAAGGCTGAGTCGACCTTCCTCGTTACTCATCCAAGCAACAACTTCTGTCAAAAGGAAAATCTGGGGTAGGCAGAAGGTGAGAGACTCATTAGAAAGAACCAATTCTCTTGCCATGTAGATGAAAGGAGTCCCCCCCCTCCCCCAAAATTGCAACTGGCTATAACAACATAATCTTGCAAAGTCTGTCTGTGCTGGATATTTTCCTCTTAATAATCCAGTGAAGTTATTCTCCGCCTCAGCAATTCTATGACCATCATTAAGTGTTGTATCTTATGATTTATGATGGATGTATTTTTACAATGACTATGATCGTGATGTATCACTTGTTGCTTGTATGCACACTGAGAGCTTATGCACCGGAGACAAATTCCTTGTGTGTCCAATCACACTTGGCCAATGAAGAATTCTATTCTAACTTTTAAGATGTGGGGAGCTCCCAGAATTCTCCAGCCAGCAAACATTTTAAAGTTGATCAGTTTAAGAAACATTGATTCAGGTAATAACGGAGGTGTTTGCAGACCAGCCAGACGGAATTCCTTGACCGATGGAGTCCATGCCATGCCTCTTTTGCTGGAAATAATGGGACAGGCCGATGCTGTTGAGGTGAGATGGCTCCTCATAATTTTGGCTAGTGCAACAGATTCATCTCTATTGGTCCCCGAAATCTTGGCAAGAGTAACTAATGGTTTGAGCAGCCCCAAGATGGACTACTGCAATGCACTACTATATAGCAATAGCAGTTAGACTTATATACCGCTTCACCGTCCTCTCTAAGCGGTTTACAGAGTCAGCCTCTTGCTCCCAACAATCTGAGTCCTTATTTTACCAACCTCGGAACGATGGAAGAACCGTGAGCCTGGTTAGATTTGAACTGCCAAATTGCAGTCAGCCGGCAATCAGCAGAAGTAGCCTGCAGTACTGCGCTCTAACCACTGCGCCACCGTGGCTCATGGGACAGTCTTTGGACATGACCCAACAACTCTTCAGGAACTATGTTGCAAAGACAATATAAGGTTGCAAATACACTTTTAACTACTTTCAGCCGATAATTGACAGCCAGGCTGGGATTGATTAAATCATGCAAATAATAGCAAACAGGGAAAATCCCTTATAATGCAAATTGCCCTGAGCATACAGATGTGGCATTCCAGAATCAGCATATAGACACATACCAAAGGAAAGATATTTGCAAACTAAGGTAAGTTTGCATCCCTACTGGAGCTGCATGTCCACCAAATTAAGCATGACAAAGGGCACATTCACACGCATCTCACAAAGGACCAACTTTCTTATAAATATTACCAACCTCTATGCTCAAAATTTTAGCTACCCAAAGGGCTGTTTCTATGCTCTCAAATAATAGAATTGGAAGGGACCTTAGAGGTCTTCTAGTCGAACCCCCTACTCAAGCAGGAGACCCTATAGTACCATTTCAGACAAATGGCTGCCCGATCTCTGCTTAAAAACCTCCAGTGTCGGAGCACCTATAACCTCCTTGGAGGCAAGCCGTTCCACTGGTCAATTGTTCTCACTGACAGGAAATTTCTCCTTAGTTCTCGGTTGAATCTTTCCTTGATTTGTTTTAATCCTTTGCTTCTTGCCATAACTTCTTGCACTTTGGAGAATAGGTTGGAACCTTCTTCTTTGTGGCAGCCCCTTAAATGTTGAAAGCAGTGGTGAAATCTAAAATTGGTTACTGCCGGTTCTGTGGGCGTGGCTTGGTGTGTGGGAGTAATGTGACTGGGTGGGTGTGGCCAATATATATATATTTTTACTTTTAAAACCATTTTTTTCTACAACCTCTTTGGCAAAGAGGTTGTAAAAAATGCTTTCAAAAGGCTCTGACGATCCCAGCTGAGTTGCCTGATCGTCAGAGGCTTTTTTTCTTTTAAATGCCTCTGACGATCAGGCAACTCAGCTGGGATTGTCAGGGGCTTTTAAAAGAAAAAAAGTGTTTGTTTTCTTTTAAAAGCCTTTGATGATCCCGGCTGAGTTGCCTCATCACCAGGGGCTTTTTTTTCTTTTAAAAGCCTTTGATGATCCCAGCTGAAAATGTAAAAAATGCTTTCAAAAGGCTCTGACGATCCCAGCTGAGTTGCCTGATCGGCAGAGGCTTTTTTTTCTTTTAAATGCCTCTGACGATCAGGCAACTCAGCTTGGATCGTCAGGGGCTTTTAAAAGAAAAAAAAGGGTTTTTTTCCTTTTAAAAGCCTTTGACGATCCCGGCTGAGTTGCCTCATCATCAGAGGCTTTTTTTTTTAACTTTTAAAAGCATTTTTTCGGCCGAAGTGGTTGTAGAAAAAATGCTTTTAAAAGTAAAAAAAAAAGCCTCTGATGATTGTGTGGCTCAGCTGGGCATGGGGGAGAGGGGCAGAGATTTTTGCTACAGGATTCTTCAAACCACCTGCCTCCATCGCTACTGGGTTGGGCGATCTGGTCTGAATCGGGAGCATTTCATCCCTGATTGAAAGACTGTTATCATGTCACGCCTGGTCCTTCTTTTCATTAAACTAGAACGACCCAGTTCCTGCAATGATTCTTCATAAGTTTTAGCCTCCAGTCCTCTAATCATGTTTGTTGAATAAACTTCTTCCTTTTCAAGCAGTGACTCTAGTATCATTTTTATGCGAATCCTGGCTCAGGCTGGACTAGAACGTTCTTCTGACATGCTAGTTGGGGATTATGAAAGATGGAGTTCAACCTCTTGAGGAGTTCCAGTTGAGAAGATCTTCCACATAGCCGAGTCCCACTTGCTCTAAGTCCGAAGGGCCACCAGAACCTCATAGCCAGACATGTGAATCAGCTGTAGGATTGCGACACAGCCGGTAATGCAAAAGGTGAGCTGGCCTTCGAAGGTTTCCACACCTACCACCCTTGTCACCATACTCCCAATCCTTGAAGAGCACCAGGAAAGCAGGTGTGAACTCCACTTCTACTCTTCAGTACCTGGGAAGCGGGGAAAATCCGGAGGATAGTAGGAAGTCAGGACTAAGCCAGGATGCCTCGCACAAGCTGCCTGCAATTTCCCCTTCGTGGTTTGGTTGAACGATTTCATTGTAAGTCTGGAAGGAGGAGAAACAAACCAAAGCATCAGAAATGGGACGCTCTCCAGAACACAAATTGGCTTGCAAATCTCTGCTCATCAGCAGCTCTGCAAGGAATTAGAGGTCAACCTCTTCTCCAAAGCCCCTGAGGGCAGGACAAGAAGCAATGGATGGAAACTGATCAAGGAGAGAAGCAACCTAGAACTAAGGAGAAATTTCCTGACAGGGAGAACTATTCACCAGTGGAACAACTTGCCACCAGAAGTTGTGAATCCTCCAACACTGGGAGTTTTTAAGAAGAGATTGGATAACCATTTGTCTGAAATGGTGTAGGGTCTCCTGTGTGGGCAGGGAGACCCCCATTCCAACTCTGGTATTCTGTTAGTCTGTTATTCTGTTACTCTTATTATTCTGTTTTTCTGTTTTTCTGTTGCTTTGTTAGTCTGTTGCTCTATTATTCTATTACTCTGTTATTCTGTTATACTATTCTGTTATTCTGTTACTCTATTAGTCTGTTACTCTGTTCTTCTGTTACTTTGTTATTCTGTTACTCTATTCTGTTATTCTCTTATTCTACTACTCTGTTACTCTTATTCTCTTACTCTATTCTTCTGTTACTCTATTCTGTTATTCTGTTACTCTGTTATTATGTTACTCTGTTATTTCTGTTACTCTATTCTGTTACTCTGTTATTCTGTTACTCTATTCCAGGGGTGAAGAAATGTAAAATTTGTTACTACCGGTTCTGTGGCCATGGCTTGGTTGGGGGGGGGGGGGGGGTTAATGTGATTGGGTGGGCGTGGCCAACTTTTAAAAAAAACTTTTCAAAGCATTTTTTCTAATGCTTTGAAAAGCCTCTGCTGATCAGGCAACGCAGCTGGGATAGTCAGAGTGGCTTTTTAAAAAATACCTCTCTGATCATCCCAGCTGAGTTGCCTGATCGGCAGAGAGGTATATTTTAAAAATTCTGTTACTCTATTATCCTGTTACTCTATTCTGTTACTCTATTATTCTGTTACTCGGTTATTCTGTTATTATTTTTTTGCTGAGATTCATGTTGAAAGAAGTCAGACTTTTGGGCAAAGATGCCAGTTTTGACAGCTTGCAGATCATCTGATGCCCATCGCTGTGAGCTGAAGGGTTGATGGCACCAACTGCTGAGCAGGGCAGCATAAATTCGTGAGCCATATGGCCTTGTTTTGGAGGCTGATACGGGTACTGCCTCACCAGCCAAGTGGTTGGAAGACCTCTTGATAAAACATTATGCAGAGATTAAATCATCTTTATTTCTGTAGCAGCTCTTGGGAGACTGGGAAATTCAACTCACCTGGGCTGGAAGATGAGAGTCAATTTAAGATGGCAAAGATGCCCCCTCTATTCCCACTCAAAGCTCAAAGGACTTTATTTTGGTCATTGACCAAGGTCCACTCAAAAAAAATGGGGTCAGCAGAAGCCAAGCTAAATGTTGAAAACCAGAGTACCCACCATTCCTGATGATAACAGAATAACAGAGTTGGAACGGACCGTGGAGCCCCTTCCAACTCTTTTTAAATAATCATTTATTGTTATTTACCATATTGATAGCAAAGAGGTGCGGTGGCCTAGAGGTGGAGCTCTTGCCTCACAATCAGGAGGCTGTGAGTTCGATCCTAGGTTAGATGCAGATATTTCTCTCTTGTTGTGGCTCCGTTGCCTGAGCCTGCGTCATCAGCAGGAGAGGACTCTGAGAGTGAGGGAAAGGAGTTGGCAAGGCGTCCTTTTCCAGGACTCTCCTCTCTGGCAATGCCTCTGGAGGACACCGAAGGGCAGGAGATAGGCCCAGAGCCAAGCTCGTCCCCGCAGCCACAGGAGGACATTGATGAGGGGAGTGAGTTTTGGTTGGATCCTCACCAGCGTCAGAGAGACAGGAGAGCCCAGCAGAGGTAAAGGCGTGGTCATGATTAGCTGGTGGACCATGCCTCTCAGGCTATAAAAGAGAGGAATTGCAGCCTGTATCTTTGTGACGAACAAAACAAAGATTCATGGAACCCGGTTTCGAATCGGCCCTGCGTCTCAGTTCTGTACATTTTGGTGGTGTGTATTTGACTGAACTATTAATAAAGACTTTGGCAAGCAGTTGCGGGGATTGCTGTCAAGCTTTGTTATCAGCTTACTTGGTTGCCTGCCAGTTCATTAGACTCTGACTGTCTGAGGGGGTGGGGGGTATTCCTGGGAACGGAGCCAGAACTCTCTGGCAACAATGAGAATGTATCTTCTGAACAAAACTCCTCATTGGCAACAGGAAAGGCATCCAGCCAGTAAACACTCAGCTTCATTCAATTGCCCGATTCCACCCCACAAGGGATTATGGGGTCGCTAAAAGAAGATGATGATGGTGTATCATATTTGAGGGGTTCCTACAAAGATGAGGGGGAGGGTTCAAACTATTTTCCTGGATCCCTGGGAGAACCACACACTTACATCAACTTTTGAAGTTTGCAGCACCTTTGTCTCAACCCTTGGCACAGCTGCCTGACCCCTTCATCTCTCAGGCTGTTATCCCCAAGGTTCAGCTCCAAGAGGGTCTCGCTGGTTTCCAAGACAGAGGACAGGTCTTCACAGGCACCGGCGGTCAGGCCGCAGGAGTGTAAGCTGCAATGGAAGACAAGGACACCTGTGGGCCCATCATGCTTGGGAGATCACAAAATCCCTCATCATGTTTTCAGACAGATCTCGCTGTTCTGCCCCCAACCACACACACACACACCAACAGACGTTCAAGAGTTAAAGACCAAACCAGCCGGCAAAATCCTTTTCCTTAAGATAACGGAACTTGGCAACAACCTAGTGGCTGCCTGCCAAGAGTTTATTATTTACAAAGAGGAGAGATAACTTCTCCCCACTTCTGATACTTCAAAAGAAACAGCTCAATATTTACGGAGTCAATCAAGTTCAGAGATAATCCAGCAAAGTCTATAGTCAAAAGTCCGGCAATGTAGAATGGCGTGGAAGCTTTCAGCTTTGTTGGTCACAAGGTTTGACTGGCCACCACGCTCCCTTTTATATCCTGTGGGGTGTGGTCCAGTGACTCAGCCTAATCTCGGGTACGCCCTTTCTTCTGTTTCGTGTGGTTAGCTCTGCGACGCTGCCGAGGATCCAGCCAAGACTCATTACCCTCTTCACTGTCCACCTGTGGCTGCATGGACGTGCTTGGCTCTGTGTCTATCTCTTGCCCTTCGGTGTCCGCCAGAGGCATTGCCAGAGAGGAGGGTCCTGGAGAGGGAGGCCTTGCCAACTCCTCCCCCTCACTCTCAGAGTCCTCTCCTGCCAATGACACAGGCTCAGACCACGGAGCCACAACACTCGCCAGGAGGTGAGTCTCTATTTGGCTAGTTGCCCAGAAAGCTTGTTGGTTCTTGGGGGTCCAAACTGGTGGACAATAGACACAGGCGTCCCCTCTGCTGTGCCCTGACACTTTTCATCCTCAGTTTCATCAGTTGTGTCCCAGCAACACAATGTAACACAATGCACGAGGGGAAAGGAAAAACCCTCCAGGTGGAACTTAAAACCTGAGCAAGGTTGACTAAGGTTTAATGCTCTTTTGCAAACCAAACAAGGAGCCCTCATAATGTGGAGTTTCAGGTGCTCTGCAGGTAGTCCTCGACTTGCAACAGTTCATTTAGTGACCATTCGAAGTTACAAAGGCACTGAAGAAAGAGCCTTATGACCGTTTTTCACACTTATGACCATTGCAACATCCCCATGGTAACGTGAACAAAATACGGAGGTTTGAAAACACATTTGTGACAGTTGCAGAGCAGTCCTTTTGCAACTGACAAGCAAAGTCAGTGGCAAAGCCAGATTCACTTAACAACCGGGTGCCTAACTTAATGACTGCAGATGATTCACTTAACAAACATAGCCAAGAAGGTCATACAAATGGGGGGGGAGCGGTGGGTAAACCCAACAAATGTCTCACTTAGCCACAGAAATTTTGGGCTCAATTGTGGTCGTAAGTCGAAGACTCCCTGTACAGGTTTGTCCTCAACCTACAGCCGATTCATTCAGCAACAGTCCCAAGTTACGATGGTGCTGAATGGATGATGGATGGAGTTCCAGCCATCCCGGAATTCCAGATTGCAATCTGAGTCAACCAGTGGTGGGTTGCTCCCGGTTCGCACCGGTTCACAAGAACCGATAGTAAAAGTTTGTAGTAGTTCGGAGAACTGGTAATAACATTGGCTGGCCACGCCCCCAAACGCCTCCAGCCCAGTCGCTGCTCGCTTGCCCCGCCCACCTCATCAGAGGCTTTTTTTTTTACTTTTAAAAGCATTTTTTCTACAACCTCTTCGGCCAAAAAATTGCTTTTAAAAGTTAAAAAAAAAAAGCCTCTGATGATCCCGCGGCTCAGCTGGGATCATCAGAGGCTTCTGAAAGCATTTTTTCTGCAACCTCTTAAGGGTGAAGAAAAAATTCTTTTAAAAGTGAAAAAGTTGGCTACGCCCACCCAGTCACATTACCCCCCTGCCAAGCCACGCCCACAAAATAAGCCATGCCCACAGAACCGGTAGTAAAAAAATTTTAGAACCCACTGCTGGAGTCAACCCATTCTCCAAGGAATCAGAAGGCAGGACAAGACGCGACAGATGGAAACTAATCAAGGACACTTACATGAGCCTCTGTAGCCGAGAAGAGGGAGGCTTCAGCCCTTGGCACAGCTGCTTTGCTCCGTTGTCACCGAGGGGGTTGGCCCCCAGGTTGAGCTCCAGAAGGGAAGTGCCAGATTCCAGGACTTGAGAAAGGGGCCGACAGATGGCAGCTGTGAGATTGCAGGAGGGCAGCCTGTAGGAAATGGAGAATTGGGGCGGGGTGGGGAGGATTTGCACCGGGATTATAGAATCATAGAGTCCTAGGGCTGGAAGGGACCCTAGAGATCTTCTACTCCAGCCCCTGCCCAAGTCCTTATACCGTCTCAGACAAATGGCTGTCCAATCTTTTCCTGAAAGCCTAAAGATGATTGATTGATTGATAGAGATATAGACCATATTTTTCAGAGTATAAGACGCACCTTAGTTTTTGGGGAAGAAAATAAGAAAAAAGCTGATTGGTGGGTGGATTGGCCTCCTGGAATATCCCCAATCAGCTGTTCCCAGTAGTGAATTTTAGCAACAGGTTCATTGGTCGTGAGTTCCGTGCCTCGCTTTTTTTTCTGCCTCTGAAAGCCTCCAAAACAGAGCTTCAGAAAAAAAGGCTTTTTTTTCTGAAGCTCTGTTTGGAGGCTTTTTTTCTGAAGCTTCTTTCAGAGGCTTTTATTCTGAAGGACTATCTGTACTCTGTTCAATCTCCTTTCTTTGGAATTGGTATATACTATAGATTAACCTGTTGGTTATTGTGTCATTCTCCAGATTTGTTAGCATAGTTTGGTTAAAACCTTTACTGATTCTTCTTTTATTGCTTGCCACATTATTTTAGATAAAAGCCTTTCGGAGGCTTTTTTTCTGAAGCTTCTTTCAGAGGCTGAAAGAAGCCTCTGAAATCTCCGTTTGTGAGGCTGGGCAGGGCTACATTCGCAGTATGAGATGCACCCAGATTTTCACCCTCTTTTTGGGGGGGGGGGGGAAGGTGCATCTTATACTCTGAAAAATACGGTAAAGATAATAGAGACAGTCAGACAGATAGATGATGGATGGAGAGAGGGGGGGGAGAGAGAGGGAGAGAGAGAGAGAGATCATAGAATTGGAGGGGACTTAGAGAGATCTCCCCGTTTAACTTCCTCCCCAAGGCAGGAGACCTCCTGGACAAATTGTACAATCTTTTCTTTAGAACCTCCAGTGATGGAATATTCTGGAGGCAAGCCATTCTGCAGAGTAATCATTTTCACTGCCAGGGAATTTCTCCTTATTCCAGGGTTGGATCACCTTCTGCCCAGCTTCCATCCCTTACTTTTTTTCCCCCTGAGTCATCCCCTCATCTCTATGACAGCCCCTCAAGTTCTGGAAGGCAGTTCTCATTTATTTATTTATTGGTTAGATTTATATCCTTCTCTTTGTTACACTAGACATAACCTAATTCCCTTAACCGTTCATCCTACAATTTAGTCTCGGGACCCCTGTTCGACTTCGAGGCTCTCCTTTGCATTCTTTCTAGGGTCTCACAATCTCTATATTTATTTATATTTTATTTATAATTTTATTTCTATACTGCCCTTTTCCTGAAGGACTCGGGCGGTGTACAACCAAATAAAACACAATATATAAACATCATAATTTAAATTTAAAATTATTAAAATTATACTTTTGGCCAAATTAATTAAACCCCAAAGTTAAAAATTCCAGATTTAAAAGTTCAATTACAAAGATAGCCCGGCCTGTCGGAAAAGCAGGGTCTTGAGGGCACAGCGAAAAACACAGAGGTCGGAGATTGTGCGTATTTCCGGGGGGCAATTTGTTCCAGAGGGCGGGGGCTCCCACAGAGAAGGCTCTCCCCCTGGGTGTCGCCAGCCGACATTGCTTGGCCGACGGCACCCTGAGGAGTTCCTCTCTGTGGGAGCGAGCTGGCTGTTGGGAGGCTATCAGTGTTGTGGCCCCGTCCTCTGAGCCTATCCCTTTGGAGGAAGGAAGCTCTGAGCAGGAGGAAGAGGAGCCAGCCAGATCTCCCAGCCCCCCCCCCTCTGGCACCGGCTCAGGTGCCAGCTGAAAGAGAGCCAAGTAGTGGGGAAACAGGTGTCTCAGATGAGAGTGAGGGAGAGACGTCATTCCTGGACGCACGCCAAAGAAGGCGAGAGAAAAGATTACTGCAGCTGCAGCGATGTAAGAGGAAATAGACCTGAGTCACTGGATTGGAGTCACAGGATCAATGAGTCACTGGACCACACCTACAGCCTACTATATAAGACAGGACGGTGGGTCAGGATTTTTGTGACGAACAAACAAAACAACATAGCAACCTCATAGTCTTGGAAGCTAAATGAACGGCAAAGCTACGTAGGTGATTTTCTGTTTGTGTAAATTAATAAAGGCCTTGGCAGACGGTGTGCATATCGCTGCCAAGGTTGAGATAAGAACTGCGGAGTGTGCCAAGTGATTATTAACCCTCGGCTGGCTGTGGTTTTGTGGGTCTCTGAAGGGGGGAACAGATCAATCGGTAGCAGAAGGTGGTCCCTTGGGTACCCAGGTCCTGAGCCATGGAGCGCTTTAAAGGTGGTAACCAACAACTTGAATCGCACCCGGAAGACCACTGGGGGCCAGTGCAGCTTGCACAGTAGAGGTGTTACATGGGCATGAGTCCTATGTGCAAAGGGTTGAGAGTCCTCTGTGTAAAGTTGGAAAATCTGCACACCAAATCTTTCTCTCTCTCCACCCGCTTCGTATTGGGAGTCACACACTGAATGGGGTCCCTCTCTCTGGTACTACAAACTAGGTAATGAATGGGGGGGGGGGTTGGTCATCTGGCTCCTTGGAGATGAAATTCACAGTTAAGATTTTTTAATTAGTTTATCCAAGTATAAAATACAAAGGGAAAAAAAACATGGAAAAGTAAGAAGAGAGGAAAGGAAAACGAGGAGGTATAGTGTAAAGGGAGAAAAAAAGAAAAAAAAGGCACCAACTTCCAACTCTCTTTGACACATAGGTAACAACATTACAACTACAACAGAGGTGGGTTTCAGCAGGTTCTGACCAGTTCTGGAGAACCGGTAGTGGAAATTTTGAGTAGTTCTGAGAACCTTTAGTAAAAATTCTGACCAGCTCCGCCCCCATCTATTCTCTGCCTCCCGAGTCCTAGCTGATCAGGAGGAAATGGGGATTTTACAGTATCCTTCCCCTGCCATTCCCACCAAGCCATGTCACACCCACAAAACCAGTAGTAAAAATTTTTCAAGCCCACCACTGAACTGCAACCTTTTGCTTTTACACAGCCATATGTACAAGCCATTTCTATAACAATAAGCCTTTCTGATTTAAAAAAGCAGAATCAAAGTTTCATGGGTTTTTTTTCTCTCATTGCAAACACAAAATCCGGAAGCAATTTTGAACTAGAGACAAAATACAGTCTCTTATTTAGATAAAAGAAACATTTCTCCCATCTCAGCTTTCCTTGTTGTGGGGAATAATATATAGCACTAGCACTTAGACTTATAAACCACTCCACAGTGCTTTTATAGCCTTCTTTAAGCAGTTTACAGAGTCAGCATATTTACCCCAACAATCTGGGCCCTCATTTTACCCACCTCAGAAGAATGGAAGGCTGAGTCAACCTTGAGCCTGGTGAGATTCGAACTGCCAAATTGCAGGCAGTCGGCAGTCAACAGAAGTAGCTAACTGCCCCTGTCTGGGTGAACCGGTAGTGATAGTGGTGGGAGGCTCTGCCAGTGGTGAAATCCATTTTTTTTACTACTGGTTCTGTGGGCGTGGCTTGGTGGCTTGGTGGGTGTGTCTTGGTGGGCGTGGCAGAAGGATACTGCAAAATCTCCATTCCCTCCCCACTCCTGGGGGAAGGATACTCTAATCCTAGAGAAAATCTAGAGAAATTCTAGAGAAAATCTCTAATCCCACCCTAGTCGGGGGCCAGCCAGAGGTGGTATTTGCTGGTTCTCCAAACTGCTCAAAATTTCCACTACCGGTTCTCCAGAACCTGTCAGAACCTGTTCGTTTTCATCCCTGGGCTCCGCCCACCCGCCGAGATGTCATCAAAAATGCTCTGCGCATGCGCAGAAGCTTTTGTTCATCTGCATAAGTGCTGCGCACTCACAAGGCAAGCGTGCACGCCCACGCGCTACCGATGGCGAACTGATAGCGAATCGGTAAAGCTGGGATTTGAAACCCACTCTAACCACTGCGCCACTGCGGGTGGTGATGGGAGCGACATGGCGTTCCCATGTGACACCTCTCCTGCACGAGCTGCACTGGCTCCCGGTGGCCTTCCGGGTGCGCTTCAAGGTCCTGGTTACTACCTTTAAAGCGCTCCATGGCTTAGGACCTGGGTACTTGCAGGACCGCCTACTACCACCAATAGCCTCCCACCGGCCAGTACGCTCTCATAGAGAGGGGCTCCTCCGGGTGCCGTCAGCCAAACAATGTCGGCTGGCAGCCCCCAGGGGGAGAGCTTTCTCTGTGGGGGCACCTACTATCTGGAATGAGCTCCCCCCAGAGATACGGAGGATCCCGGATCTGCCCACCTTCCGCCGCGCTCTTAAGACTTTCGCCAGGCGGGCCTGGCCTAACCACTCCCCGTTTTTAGTGTCAAATTTTAAAAAATTTTTAAATTATATTGGGGTGTTTTAATTCTGTCCAGGCCAAATTAATTTAATCTGTTTTTAGTTGGTTTTTAAATTTTGTACATATGTATTTTTATTGTTGGCTGTACACCGCCCTGAGTCCTTCGGGAGTAGGGCGGTATATAAATCCAATAAATCCAAATCCAATCCTATCATTCATTCTCATAGTTTCAAATCTAATCCATAATATTTTATCAATTTTAAAATATTGTTCAGCATTACTTAAAAAGACTGGCATATTTACATATATACTTACATATTCATTTTATACATACAAAACTAACTTAAAGCGTTCTTTCCTTGGAGAGGAAATTCAGCCATGAGGATGCAAACCATGGTTTATTGGTCAGATTTCTGTTTAAAGTGGCCAGATTGATTTAGTGAAGGATGGCAGAAGGTGAGGTCACATGGGGCCTGCCAGCACCCCTTTTACAAACTCCAAATTCCCCCTGGTGTGAAGAGGGCCACTTTTGGGATGGACGGTATTTGAGAGTAGTTAATTTAAAGGGTTTTGGGGGGGAGGATAATGAAGTGGTGTCGGACAAGGGAATGAGACCAGGGGTGAAATGCTCCCCGTTTGGACTGGATCACCCAATCTGGTAGCTATGACGGCAGGTGGTAGCAAAAATTCCTGCGCCTTCCCCCTCCATTTTTTCTTTGGCCGAAAAAATGCTTTTGAAAGAAAAAACAAGCCTCTGATGATCGTGCGACTCAGCTGGGATCGTCAGAGGCTTTTAAAAGCATTTTTTCTACAACCTCTTCGGCCGAAAAAATGCTTTTAAAAGAAAAAACAAGCCTCTGATGATCGTGTGACTCAGCTGGGATAGTCAGAGGCTTTTAAAAGCATTTTTTCTACAACCTCTTCAGCCGAAAAAATGCTTTTAAAAGGAAAAAAAGCCTCTGATGATCGCGCGACTCAGCTGGGATCGTCAGAGGCTTTTAAAAGCATTTTTTCTACAACCTCTTCGGCCAAAAAAATGCTTTTAAAAGAAAAAAAAAAGCCTCTGATGATCGTGTGACTCAGCTGGGATCATCAGAGGCTTTTTAAAGCATTTTTAAAAAATGCTTTTATTTATTTATTTATTTTTAAATATACTTTATTGATTTTTGAAAATAAAACAAAATACAAGATGTTTCATGCCACATCGGAAGTGCAGTGTTAACCGTAATTTACAGAGTTTATCACAATAATATTCTAGTTAAGAGTAAATAAAATCACTTTTCCGACTCTCAAATATTTTTCCTGTTACGCATCCAATTGTACCATCTACCCCATACATCATAATATTTAGATTTTTCACCATTATCCAGCTCATTTGTTAGATTGGACATTTCCGCACATTCTAGAATCTTATTGATTACACTTTCTTCAGAAGAAGACGCATTATCCTTCCATGTCTTTGCAAAAACTAATCTGGCTGCCGTGATTATATGAATCAAGAGTTGAGTCTTTTCTTTTGCCAATCTCTCCCTAGTTATACCTAGTAAGAAGATCTCGGGGGCTAATTCCAAATCCTCTCCTATTATTTCCTTCAGCCAGGACCGAATTTTAAGCCAAAACTTTTTGGTTATCTGACAGGACCACCACATGTGGAAAAAAGTACCAACCTCCTTACCACATTTCCAACAGGTTGGTGAGGCATTGGGAATCATTTTAGCTATTCTGGCTGGTGCTAGGTGCCATCTGTGGAACATCTTGTACTGATTTTCTTTAACTTTAAAAGTTAGAAAAAAAGTTGGCCAGGCCCACCCAGTCACATTACCCCCCCCCCACCAAGCCACGCCCACAGAACCGGTAGTAACAAATTTTACATTTCACCACTGAATGAGACCCTCCTGTTTGCTGCCCTCCAGGTGGAGATGAGGCTGCTCACCTGAGGCTTTGAAGTGGGCAGGTGGGCTGAAGCAGCCATTCACACAAGTAGGAGACCCCGGAATCCTCCAGGGGGTTTTCACCCAAGTCCAGACTGGTCAACCTTGCGTTGGTCATCGCGATGGGTGTCAGGTCCTTGCAGGCAGTGGGAGAGAGGCCACAACGGTTCAGCCTGTGGAAATTGAGAGAGAGACACACAAAAAGATTATGGAGGAAATTGATAGACACAAACACAACCTCCAGGTAGAAGAAGAAGCAATGGATGGAAACTAATCAAGGAGAGGGCCGGGCTGGAATTAAAGAGGAATTTTCTGACAGTGAGAACAATTAACCGGTGGAACAGCTTGCCTCCAGAAGTTGTGGCTGCTCCATTACTGGAGGTTCTTAAGAGGAAATTGGACAATCATTTCTCTGGAATGGTATAGGATCTCCTGATTGAACAGGGGGTTGGACTAGAAGACCTCCAAGGTCCCACCCAACTCTGTTATTCTGTTATCCTCTCATTTTCCATGCTCTGACCAACACCCATCAGGTCAACCGTTTTTCAACCTTGTCTACTTGAAGATGGGTGGATTTCAACTCCCATGGTCATTAACTGAATCTGGCTTCCCCATTGACTTTGCCTGTCAGAAGGTTGCAAAAGGGGGCAAAATATGACTCCAGGACACTGCAACCCGTCATAAATATGAGACAGTTGCGAAGCACATGATCCTAGGGATGCTACACCAGTCATAAGAGCCTGGTGGAGCAGTGGACTAAGTGCTGTTAAAATAGCACTTAGTTGCCAGCTGCCTGCAATTACTGTGAGTTCAAATCTCTCCAGGCTCAAGGTTGACTCAGCCTTCCATCCTTCTGAGGTAGGTAAAATGAGGACCCAGATTGTGGGGGCAATAAGCTGACTTTGTATAAAAAAGAACACCGCTTGGGGGGGGGCGAAAGCCCTACTAAGCAAGTATATACAAAAGTATGAAGGCTATTGCTTAACGCATTGTAAGCTGCCCTGAGTCTCCGGAGAAGGGCAGCATATAAATCAAACTAATAAAATAAATAAAATGTGAAAAACGGTCCTAAGTCACTTCTTTCAGTGCCGTTGTGACTTTCGAATTGTCACTAAACGATCTGTTGTAAGTCAGGGACTACCTGTATTGATTGGACAATCTAATGATATGTTTTGAACCCATCGCCAACTCAACTGTCCCTTGAGTCTCTTTCTACTTACTGTTGTGGCTCCGTTGCCTAACCCTGGGCTATTGACAGATGCAGACTCTGAGAGTGAGGGAGAGGAGTTGGCAAGGCCTCCCTCTCCAGGACCCTCCTCTCTGGCAATGCCTCCGGAGGACACCGAAGGCCAAGAGATAGGCCCAGAGCCAAGCACGTCCCCGCAGCCACAGGTGGACAGCGACGAAGGAGATAAGTGCTGGCTGGATCCTCGACAGCGGCGCAGGGAGAAGCGTGCACAGCAGAGGAAGAGGCGTGCCAGAGATTAGTTGAGTCACTTGACCACACCCCACAGGGTATAAATGTGGGTGTGGTGGCCGGCTCAGTTTGTGACGAGCAAAAAACTAGAAACAATCCATAGTCTCTGTGTTACTGGAACTCTGCCTGCCTTATTAGACTGCATTCGGAATAATCCTTGTATTGCTGGGACCTTGCCTGCCTTATCGGAATGCTTTCAGGCTAATCTTTGTTTTGTGTGAGTAATGTCTGAATTGGCAGCCAGCCACTGGGTTGCTGCTAGCTTTATCTTCAAAGACTTTGTCATGTGGCTTATTAACTCCGGCCTGTCTGTGTGTGTGTGAGACGGGGACAGAACACTTACTGGATCTCTGAAGATTTCAGGAATCCTGGCAAAAGATGTTGGAATCTTTGATGCCCAAACTCACAGCCAGAGAGACGGACTGAATTCAAAACCTCAGCAGCTGACAGGCAAAAGGATAAAGCTTCGAAGTCCAGCTTGGTCAAAAGTTGTGTTCTGAGATCCAAGTTGTGGACATCCTTCATCGCTCTCTGGGCAAAGACGGCGTCCTTCATGTCATAAATACAATGACACAATTCCAGTAGAACCTCTTCCCTTTTAAAGGAGTGGGCTTTGGCTTCCTGACCCACCCACCTTAGCAATTCTGGCCAAACTTTAGTCCTGGATAGCTTGAAGGACCACGATTTTTGAAGGACACTCATCCTTTCCACGTTGGACAAGCCGTAGAGAAAACGGATCAACATGAGGTACCTGCTGGTACGCTCCTTCTGATCTCCAAATATCTCACTCAGGTCTCGGGAAGATGTTCCGGTGGTCTCCTCAGTATCCAGCAGGTAGAACAAGGCTGCAAAGAACTCCTGGAAACTCAGGTGGGTGAACCTGTACATGGTTTTCACCTGAACATCTTGGTGGAAGACTTTCCTACTTGCAGAAGGAGAGTCTGAAGTCAAGTAATGATCCAAGCCACGTTCCTTCAGCTCTTCTTCATGGAAGGTCATTGTTCTGTGGAGTATTCCATCTTTTGCTAAGGAGCACAGGGCTTCCAGGTGGCTTGGCCTGGAATTGGTACCCAAGAAGCTCAAAAGGAGATGCAGATGAATTTCAGTGAGTGTTGCTGTTTCGGGGATCTCTTGAAGAAATTCTGCCTGTGGGTTTTGTTGGAAAATGGAGCCAATGACCCAACAGGTTGCGGGGAGGAAACACATGCTGAAAAGAGTTTCATTTCTTTGAACCAATTCAAAGTTTTGGTTGGCTTGTTCCATATTTTGAAAGAAGTGGTGGAAATATTCCTTCCTGTGAACAGGGTCAAAGCCCAACACATCTACCAAGAGTGGTGATCTCAGACACTTCAACAGTGGGCTCACACCCATGGGCCTTGTGGTCACCAGGAGATGACACTTGGGGAAGATCTTTTTCTTGAGCAGACCTATCAACAGTTTCACCACCTCCTGCTTTTGATGGGGATCCTTGTCCAGCGTATCACCTGGGACATCAGAGAGCTTCAAGTCCTCAAAACCATCAACAATGAGGAGAAGTTTGTCTTGGTTGGCCAAAATGTCCTCCATGGAAACCATTCCTGGAGGACAACTGTTGAGGATCATCTCCATTGTACTCATAAGCTTGGTGCCACATCGGAGGGCATTGCAAGAGATATAAAAGGAGTAAACAAACTTGGTCAGCCATAGTTTATCTGATGCCCAGTCCAACATGAATTTCCACGTGGCTGTGGTTTTACCTGTCCCAGAAGGTCCAAGCAACAGGACAGTTTTTGAGTTTTCTCCTTCAGGATGTGGATGAAATAAGTTCTCCAGATCAACCTTCGGGTCATCTTCTGGATGGTTCTTCATCTCCCAGTGCTTTCTTTCCACAGCCATCATCTCATGACCTCTTTTGGGCAGTTCTGGTCTCCTCTTCAGAAGAAGTTCTACATAGTTCTCTTGGAGAGTCACCTTCTGATTGGGGTGCGGGCCAAGTTGAGGAAGATTTTGAAAAACCTCTCGGATGTGCCTCTTATATTTCCTCCTGAGATCTAAAGAAACACATCAAAAGAAAACATTCCTAATTCAGTGGCAGAAATAATAGAGATAGTCCTTGACTTACAACAATTTGTCAGTGTATAAGAAATTATGAGCTAGGATAGCCACAACAACAAGTCAGCCAATGGGAACTGTTTGGTGATTAAGAAACAGGATCTGTTGTGAGCCATGGGAGATGGCTCGGAGCCTGGGTGTGGTTTGTGTATGTATGTATGTGTGTGTGTGTGTATATGTGTGTGTGCTCCTGGAAGAACGAAGCCGAGAACACCAGCCTGAAGATGACGAATGAGACTTCGTCGAAACGTCGCCAAGATACTTCCAATTCTACGCGGGAGAAGACCCGAATAACCAAAGACCTACATGCATACATACACACACACACACACACACACACACACACACACGTGTGTGTGTGTGTGTGTGTGTGTGTGTGTGTGTATGTGTACAGGTGATATCTCGGGTTTCTTCCCGTGTAATTGCAAACATATCTTTGGAAGTATTGCAGCGACGTTTCGATGAAATCTCATTCATCATCATCTGGCTGATGTTCTCGGTTTGGTGCCTATGGGCAAAGTGTGTGATCTTAACTGACATCCTTCTTTAAAAGGAGGCAGAGGGGTATTCTGATTGGTTGACAGTGCTGCTTTATTCTGATTGGCTGATGATGTAGTTGTATTTTGATTGGGTGGAAGCACTGTTGCTGGGATGTGGGTTGATGGATAAGATATGTTGAAAATGGTGGCAACACAGGTCTCCTGATGAACCATTGCCACCATTTCCAACATATCTTATCCATCAACCCACATCCCAGCAACAGTGCTTCCACCCAATCAAAATACAACTACATCATCAGCCAATCAGAATAAAGCAGCACTGTCAACCAATCAGAATACACCTCTGCCTCCTTTTAAAGAAGGATGTCAGTTAAGATCACACAGTTTGCCCATAGGCACCAAACCGAGAACATCAGCCAGATGATGATGAATGAGATTTCATCGAAACGTCGCTGCAATACTTCCAAAGATATGTTTGCAATTACACGGGAAGAAACCCAAGATATCACCTGTACACACATATATACCCGTGAAAACTTACACAGACATATATATATATATATGTGTGTGTGTGTGTGTGTGTGTGTGTGTGTGTGTGTGTGTGTGTGCGCTTCTGTGATTATATAGATTCTGTGCTTCTGGATTCTGAGTTCTGGTTCTGGCTTCTACTGCATGGGTATTGTATATGTGCATCATGCTTTATATTACTGTATATGAAGAAGTTTCTTTTTTACATGAATCCTACTGAATTATTTTCTTGTGTGCTTGTCGGATTGCTGCAAACTCTAACACAGTTTGCTTAGTGCCCATTCAAAGTTACAACGGCACTGAAAAAAGTGACTTATGACTATTTTTCACACTTACGACCGTTGCAGACTCCCCAGGGTCACACAATCAACATTCAGATGCCTAACAACTGACTCATAGTTATGACAATTGTATGTGATCACTTTTTGCGACCTTCTGACGAATAAAATCAACGGAGAAGCCGGATTCACCGAACAACCATCACTAACTTAATATGCAGGGATTCACAGTGGTGGCAAGAAAGGTTGTAAAATGGGACAAAACTCACTTAACCAATGTCTCATTTAACAACAAGACATGTTGGGCTCAATTGTGGTCATAAGTCAAGGACTACCTGTACTTTTCTAAGCCAAGATCCAAATTCTTTGGCAAAGAGAAACCCAGGTTGGATAATCTGGGTAGGCACTGCCAGTCAGAACAGATGGCACCCCAACAGTTGGGTTGTTTAAAAGAGACACAAATGGACTTTTCCCAAGTCCAACCATGGGAAAATACAGTTGGTATTTACAACCAAACTTTCAACCATCTGTTTAGTGACCGCTCAAATTTACAACGAACAGCCCTGGAGAAAGGATGGAAGGCTGAGTCAACCTTGAGCCTGGGGAGATTCGAACTGGTGTAATTGCAGACAGCTGGATGTTAATTACGGTGCTTTAGTCTGCAGAGCTAAACCAGCTAAACCATTTTTATTCGCATTTCTTTTCTAGCCAATCATAAAAATGTCCCCATGTCTTGAAATACACAGATTCCTCTTTATCTTTTACTCTTAATATTAATCTGTTCATTTCCACACATTCTAAAATTTTCTTTATTACTTATTTATTAAATAAATATTTATTTATTATTATTTATTATTATTTATTTATTAATAATACATATTATTATTCCTTCTAACAGGATTTTTTCTGCTTTCCAGTTTTGTGCAAATACTATTCTAGTCGCTGTTATTATATGTATGGTCAAATACGTATCTTCTTTGCCATATTTCTCTGATAAAATTCCCAATAAAAATGTCTCTGGTCTTAACTCTATATGCTGGTGTAGCATTCCTTCTAACCATGTTAGTATTTTAACCCAGTAATTCTTTGCTTCCTTTACATGATCACCTAAGTAAATGAAAAAGGGGGAAAGAGGAAGGAAAATGAAAAAAGAGGTACTATATAAATGTACACTAAGGATGATATATGTGTAACCAGCAAAATAGAAAAGAAATTGAAAGGAAAATGTGGGTAAATATAAGATCGAGGCTGGTCGAATACCATCTTGGTAAAATATTGAATTGAAAATGGACACAACAATGGAAAGGGAAGGGAGAGAGGAATAGAGGGGCAGGTAGGAAGGAGAGAGGAGAAGGGAGGAAAAGAGAGAGAAAGGGAAAAGGAGAGGAAGCAAGGGAGGGGAAATAAAAGTAGGAGAGAAGGTTAGAAAGAGAGGAAGAGGGGAGGAGTGGGGGAAAGGAAGGGGAAGGAAAGGAGGGGAAGGAGAGGAGGAAAGAAGAAAGTTGAAAAGAATAGGATGAAGGGAGGGAAGAGTAAGAGAGAGAAGGAGAGGAATGGCTGTTGTGGAAGAAGGGAGATATGGAATGATAGGAGAGCAACTCCGAATGTATTTTAAAGTTTTAGGATGAAGAATGAACCAATATGGAAACTAAAAGATAATATGTGGGATAAGAATGGCTAAAGAGATTGTACATTTATATATGTTTTATGAGAAATAAAAATAAAAAACTTTGATGAAAAAAAGAGAATGTCCCGGGGTCATGTGATCTCCTTTTGGGACCTTCTGACAAGCAAAGTCAATGGGGAAGCAGTGCTGGCTGGGGAATTCTGGGAGTTGAAGTCCACACCTCTTCAAGTTGCCAAGGTTGAGAAGCATTGGCCTGGATGGACTTGCAAAGGCTAATAAGAAAGCTGTGGTATTTCAGGGTATAGGGGTCATGCCAGAGAATCTTTAAGCCTTGTCCCCCTAAATTCTGCTAAAGATGGGACCCCAGTAGGCATCTTCCACTTGGTGGAGATGGTCCTTTCTAAGGTATCCTGAAGCCAAGCTATCGAGAGCTTCCTAGGCCTTGGTGTCTGCATTTCCTGTGTCGGATGAGGAGAGCACATCTTTCTCCTTCTGTCCTGGCCACTTTTTACAGAGGCACCATTGAGAGCATTTTAACAAACCACATCATTGTTTGATTTGGTGGCTGCAGTGTCTCAGATAGAAAGTCCCTACAGAGAGTGGTGAGGACAGTGGAGAAGATTATAGGAAGCTTGTTTCCCGTCATTCAGGATGCTACTTTATAAGCGCTATGTGATTAGAGCTCAAAGCCTTATTAGAGACCCCACATATCCACTTCACAGTGTTTCTGTTGCTCCCCTCTGGGAGGGGCTTTTGAAGGATTTCTAGCAAAACTTCCAGACTCTGTAACAGCTTTGTTCCCTAGGCTATCCTAGGTAAACTCACAAGATTTGTTTTTCTCACCACATACATGTATACATCCGAACTAGACTGTGATGTTTCTCTGTGTTATAGAATATATGTGGGTATATACCAGAGGTGGGTTCCAGCAGGTTCTGACCAGTTCTGGAGAACCGGTACTGGAAATTTTGAATAGTTCGGAGAACCAGTAGTAAAAAATCTGATTGGCCCCACCCCCATCTATTCTCTGCCTGCCAAGTCCCAGCTGATTGGGAGGAAATGGGGATTTTGCAGTAAACTTCCCCTGGATTGGGGACGGAATGGAGATTTTACAGTATCCTTCCCCTACCACACCCACCAAGCTATGTCACGCCCATCAAGCCACACCCACAGAACCAGTAGTAAAAAAAATTGAAACCCACCACTGGTATATACATAATTTTGTATGTATGTATGTATGTATGTATGTATGTATTCTGTCATGTTTATGTAGTGTATATTGGAGGTGATGACCCTTTGAGAGCTGTAGTGATATAGCCTTTATTGTCATTGTACATCATGTATACAACAAAATTGGTTATGCAGCAAAATCTCATTTTAATGTATGCCGATTAGTGTACACTCGAAGTGACAATAAAGTTATTCTAAGCTCCTCCCCTGTTATTTTGGGGTGGGTTCAGAACTCCTTGGCAGTCAAAGCACCAACCAGAAGAGTGACACAATTCCTGCCCACGGTCTTTCACCCAGGAACAACCTAGTTGCTACTAACAGTAGCTTTTTGAATCATTTTTACACCCAGTCCCAGCAGAGCAGTAATCTAACTGAGAGGTGATAAGGGTATAACACATGGCTTCCAAGGCATTCTGGTCCAGATAAGCGTATAAACATCACGACAACTACAGAGGACAAAGTTCTCCTGGCCATAACTTCTCCTGCAGTTCCATCTGGAGCCGGATGTTCAGACGTTTTTCTTTTAAAAGGACAGCAGCTCTATCCAGACCTAGTTCTGGAACCATCTCAAACCAGAATGTTTCCACACAAATAGCAATTCCATCTTGGTTTGAGTTGGCTTCTACTATCCAGACCTTTCTGCTTCAGAGAGAGTTTAGGAATAAATCTACCCAAACATATATGTAACACACACATACACAAGGTATAAACATACATATACAGGTAGTCCTCGACTTACAACATTTAGAGGCCGTTCGAAGTTACACCACTACTGAAGAAAGTGACTTAGGACCATTTTTCACACTTACGACCATTGTAACATTCCTGGGGTCATGTGATTTTCATTGCCTGGGCGGGTTCCTACCCAGGCGACCAATACTGTGATGGCGACTACAGTTTTGAATGCAAAGAACTCCCCCCCACCCCCCTGGAATCTGAGGTCGCAAGGGCAATTGAGACATTAACTGCATTTTTTGGAACTGATTTTCAGTTGGTTCTTGCCCAATGTGAAACTGCAGCCCGTGTTAATACACCCTCGATGACTACAACCCGCTCCTCATCTGTTGTAAATGGGGCAGGCTCTCCTACGGCACTTCCAGTTTTCAGGGCTGCATCTGGGGCTGTATCGACCGAGTTTGAGGTTCCAGGAACACGCCCAAGGCTTTTTGCGGAGGAACAGCCAAGGAGATCTTTGCACTCTGGAATTCAGGCACGAGTGGATCCTGGGGCTATGCAGCCCGGAATTCCGGTTCCTCCCACTAGGAAGGAACAAACATCAAGCGAGCAGTTAATGGTTTTTAAGCCAATCCTAATGCCTTATTGTCAGTTTAAAAACTTGCAGCATCAATTTTCTACCTCCATGCCCTTAAATGCAAATGTTTTGCCATCTGGTTTTAGATCCTAGAATATTAGTGGGAAAAAACTAAAAGAATGGGTCAACTCAGCTGGGATTGTCAGAGAGGCTTTTTAAAAAAATACCTCTCCGCCGATCAGGGAACTCAGCTGTGATCGTCAGAGAGTTTTCAAAGCATTTTTTTTACCACCTCTTCGGCCAAGAGATTGCAGAAAAAAATGCTTTGAAAAGCCTCTGACAATCTCAGCTGAGCCGCGCGATCATCAGAGGTTTTTTTTTTTTTACTTTTAAAAGCATTTTTTCGGCAGAAGAGGTTGTAGAAAAAATGCTTTTAAAAGTAAAAAAAAAAGCCTCTGATGATCGTGCGACTCAGCTGGGCATTTGGGGGTGGGGAGCAGGGATTTTTGCTACTGGTTCTCCGAACCACCTGCCACCATCGCTACCGGATCGGGCGATCCGGTCCGAACCGGGAGCATTTCACTCCTGCTTTGTGGGAAACTCAAAAGGAAGGAAGATCCGGGGCCATCTGCATTCAGACAACCTATAGCGAAGTGCTAAAGCAGGGGTGCCCAACCTTCTCCATTTTAAGACTTGTGGACTTCAACTCCCAGAATTCTCCCAGAAGTTGCAAAGTGGCCACCTCTGTGGCTTTGAATGGAGAGGAGAAAATTGATGGGACGTTGCGAAAAAAAAAAATATCATCCAATGCCCAGGATGTTGAGATGCCCTTGAGGCTGGGCCAACCAGCAAATCTGCACATTTGCTTCGAGACAAATGTAGGGTGCGTTTGTCACAGTCACAATCAAGACAGGTGTCCACGAGGTTTCTTCTGAAGGCCTGAAATAGAGGAAGGAATGGACTCTTGAATGGCTTGATCGCCACAAACTTCTGCTGTAGAGATGCAGGACATCTTAGCAAAAATGTGAAGAACATATGAAGAGTAGTTTAAAGAACTGGGTATGTCTAGTTTAATGAAAAGAAGGACTAGGGCAGAGACGGCTAACCTTTTTACCGTCGCGTGCCAAAAGTGAGGGGTTTGCTGGGGGTCACACTGGCGTGTTCCCACACCCATAATTCAATGTCCCCGGCCCCCCCCCCGCATGCACGCACAGCCCCCCCCCCCCGCACTCCCATGTTTGGCACACAATGGCCTGGTGGGCTCGGTAGGCTCATTTTTCACCCTCCCCAGGCTCCAGAGGCTTTCTTGGCAAAAACAGCCTTTTCCACCCTGCCAGAGGCCAGAAACAGCCCATTTCCTGACTTCTGGTGAGTCTGGAAGGCTAGAAAATCAGATAGCTGGCGCGATATGTGCACTGGAGCTGAGCTAGGGCAAGGCTCGCATGCCCACAGATACGGCTCCATGTGGCACCTGTGGCACACGTGCCATAGGTTCGCCATCACGGGACTAGGGGGTGACACGATAGCGTCTTTCAATATCTCAGGAGCTGCCACAAAGAAGTAGGGGGTCACGCTATTCTCCAAAGCACCTGAAGGCAGGACAAGAAGTAATAGATGGAAACTAACCAAGGAGAGAAGCAACCTGGAATTAAGGAGAAACTTCCTAATGGTGAGAACAATTAATCAGTGGAACAGCTTGCCACCAGAAGTTGTGGGTGCTCCATCACTGGAGGTTTTTAAGAGATTGGACAACCAGCATCATCAAGTAGGCTCTCCTACTTGAGCAGAGGATTGGACTAGAGGAGATATGATAGTAGTATTCCAGTATTTGAGAGGCTGCCACAAAAAAGAGGAGGTCCAGCTATTCTCCAAAGCACCTGAAGGCAGGACAAGAAGCAACAAATAGAAACTAACCAAGGAGAGACATAACCTAGAAATAAGGAGAAATGTTCTGACAGTGAGAACAATCAACCCATAGAACAGAAGTTGCCTTCAGAAGTTGGAGGTTTTTAAGAAGAGACTGGACAGCCACTTGTCTGAAATGGTATAGGCCAGGTCTCCTGCTTGAGAAGGGGGATGGATTAGAAGACCTCCAAGGTCCCTTCCAACACTCTTATTCGATTATTTCATGGATGGAAGCTCCTCAGTGGGCCATCCAATCTAGAACTAAGGAGGAATTTCCTGACGGTGAGAACAATGAAGCTGTGGAACAGTTTGCCTTCAGAAGTTGTGCCAATACTGGAAATTTTAAAGAAACTGGAGATGCTGTTTGTTTAGAACAGTATAAGGTCCCCTACTTGGAAAGGCAATTGGAGAGGAAGATCTCCAAGGTCTCTTCCCACTCTGCTATTTTGTTAAAAAAAACCAAAGCTACATCAACCATGCTTTGCTCCAATCCCACGTGAACGTTAACAACTTCATGGAACTCATGCTACATCCACCATGGACCTTCTACTTCCTCACCCTTATGACCACTGTTGGCATCCTCAGACCCTCATGATCAGCCTGTGTTCACCATGGTTGCAACATCCTGGGGTCAAATGATTGTGACCTTCTCAACTGGCTTCCGACAAGCAAAAGTAATCAGCTCTATGGCTTAGGACTTGGATATTTACGAAATAGCCTTCTGCCACCGATGGCCTCCCACCGGCCAATATGCTCCCACAGAGAGGGACTCCTCAGGGTGCCGTCTGTCAAACTATGTCGACTGGCAACCCCCAGGGGGAGAGCCTTCTCTGTGGGGGCTCCCGCCCTCTGGAATGAATTGCCCCCCGAGATACGTATGATCCCCGACCTACATACCTTTCGCCGTGCCCTTAAGACCTTACTGTTTCAACAGGCTGGGCTGGCTAAATTATGAATTTTAAGGGGTGTTTTAGGTTTTGAGTTTTAATATAGGGCCAAATTATTTAATGCGTTTTAAACTGCTTTTAAATTTTATGTGTTTTACTGTGGCTGTGCACCGCCCTGAGTCCCTTGGGAGAAGGGCAGTATAAAAATTTAAATAATAAATAAAATGAGCCTGGATAGCTCAGCAGACTAATGCACTGTAATTTAACTCCAGCTGTCTGCAATTACTGTAAGTTCGAATCTCACCAGGCTCAAGGTTGACTCAGCCTTCCATCCTTTCTAAGGTAGGTAAATTGAGGACCCAGTTTGTGGGGGCAATAAGCGGACTTTTTATAAAATATACAAAAGTATGAAGGCTATTGCTTAACGCATTGTAAGCCGCCCTGAGTCTCCGGAGAAGGGCGGCATATAAATCAAATTAAAAATAAATAAATAAATAAATAAATAAATGGTGGAAACGTAACTATCTGATTCATTAAACAACTGCAAGAATTCACTTAACAGCTGAAACAAAAAAGATTGTAAAATCAGACACAATTCCCTTAGCAGCCAGTTTGCAATTCAACGCAAATTCTAGCCTCACTTGTAGTTGTGAGTTCAGGACCATTCGTATGTCAAGTGCCCTTGTGAGAAAACATTCACAGAACACTTCTAGTGCAACAGTCAGACAAATCAACAGGTAATGTCTCCTCACTGGCAAAAGGCAAACCCTGTTGGATTTCTCCCTGGCCAGAAAACAACCCAAAAACAGAAAGATGACATGTTCCAAAGAAAGCTTACCATCATACTTCCATTTTTGGAGACGGGAGGCGGAATCTCGCATGTTGATGGCACGGAGGACTTTAATGGTTGTGTCTTGTGCTCCCTGCTCTCCGTAGGCCTCCAAGAGAAGGCACAACACGTCCACTCTGTGGGCATCCTTTAACTTGGCCCAGGGGATGAGTTTCTTCTCCTCCAGATAGGAAAAGTGGAGTTTATACTTGAACCTCTTGAAATCTTCCCCAGGGAGGTCATCAAGTGCAAATAACAAAGCATCTTCTAGAGATTCGTGAAATTCCTCCATTCCTGCTCAGGAAACCAGGCGCGGGAAGAGGTTACAAGCTCCTTGGAGAGAGAGAGAGAGCAGGAAAAAGTTACTTGTAAATCATTCTCCTATTGATCACTGATTAACCACCAAGCGGCTAATTATCAACCGAGACCACACAATGCGACAGAGGAACACAACGCAAGAAGAATAAGCCTGACAGCATAGCTCTGGGAAATGAAGGTTTGTAATTCTTGGGGTTGAATTCACACAACCAGGCTGGGTTTGGCTAGGTTTTAACCTCGACTGGCACTGAGGTGAGTATGGTTATGGGAAACCAATGTTTATGGACCAGCATGTTCTACAGACACAGAAGAAGGGTTTAAAATTGCTCGTTTGGGAAGTAATTGTGTACTGTAAACACATCGACAGATTTAACTATAGTTTCAACTGGGAAACTTTAACCATCCTAGATCCAGCCAAGTCTTGGTCCAAGAATTCCTGGAAGCCTGGCATTCAGACAAATCAGCTATCAGCAGGCACATAGAGATAAACAACATCTACATGCCATTCCAAAGAGACAATCAGCAAGCAAAAAAGGGAACAAAAACACAAGAAAACATATCCTCACGAGCAATCAATGAGCAGAGGTTAACAGCAAAATCAACTTTAGACCAACAAGCAAATAACACCCCAATTGGGGAACTGCCAATCACACAAACATAAACAGACTAACCAAGGGATCACCAAGGACACTCCCCCACCAACACTGACAGGGCAAACAGTATATAAGGTATATAAGTATATACTGTCTGTATATAGGTATATACTGTCATTATATATTATACAATGACAGTATATAAGGGAGAAAACCCCACTCCCTTTCACCATTGATGATGTTTCCTAGTTGGGTAATAAAATATCTTCAAGGAAAAAAACGAGCTCAGAGAGCACCAAGTCCTCCTCCTTATCTCCATAAACCCCACTCCCTTCTAGCACTGATGATGTTACCTAGTTTGGTAATGAAACATCTGCAAGAAAACAATCAAGCTCAGAGCACCAAGGATCTCACCGTCCTCCCCTTCCTCCCTGCAAACCTTACTCCTAATGATGTTACCTAGTTGGGTCATGAAATGTCTACATGAAAACTACCAAGCACAGAGAGGACCCAGGACCCTACAGTTCTCCTCCTCCTCCCCCCAGAAAAATTAGAAAACACATCTTTAAGACCAAAGGGAACCAATCCTTCATTTTGAATGATGTACAGTGGCATCCTGTGGTTTCCTCTTCTTAATCCTTAATGTCTTTCCAGACATTTTGGTGCTCCTCCCGAATGGGAGCTGCTGTCCCACAGCACAAGCATTGAGGAAAGTCTCCGGTGTAAGATTCAGCAACACAGAGAACTTTCTTAGCGACGATGCTTCAGAGCTGAATCTGCTGGTTTCCCCTCCATAACAAAAGCACCAAAACCCTTATTAGTTCATGCCTCCAGACCACATTAGCAACATCCGTTGTTGTCCTGCAGTTTCTAAGATAAGAAATTCTCCATTTCCTGAGAAAGGGCGACCGAGGCACACGTACTGTGTAAGGGTGGTGGTGATGGAGCAACAGATCTGTCGGAACAACCGATCCTGGTGATCTTCTGGGCTTTGTTGAGCTCCAGGCAAGCCTCTGGCAGAGTTCAAAAGCAGAAGTGAAAGCAGTACTTTCCCCTTGCGTCCCCACCGAAGGGAGCCTCAGGATGATGTAATGGCTCAAAAACATCCAGCAGGATCCCTCCCACTGGAAAAGGACCAGGACTTCATCCCTCCCCCTTCAGCTGGGGAAGAATCAGAATAGAGTTGGAAGGTCTTCTAATTCAGCTCTCTGCTCCAGCAAGAGATCCTACGATATTTCAGACAAATGATTGTCCAATCTCTTCTTAAAAACCTCCACAACTTCTGAAGGCAAATTCTTCCACTGATTGTCCTCACTGTTAGTAACTTTCTCCTCAATCCCAGGCTGCTTCTCTCCTTGATTAGCTCCCATCCATTGCTTCTTCTCCTGCCTTCTGGTGATTTGGGAAATAAGTTTACTGCTCTCTCCTTTGTGGCAGCCCCTCAAATATCAGAAGATTGCTATCGTGTCCCCCCTCGTCCTTTTCTCTGGACTAGCCAAACCCAGATCCTGCAACACGTTTTAGTCTCCAGGCCTTTAAATCCTCTTAGTTGCTCTTCTCTGTGCTTTTTCCAAAGTCTGAACCTCTTTTTTTTTTAATGTGGGGACCAAAACTGGATGCAGCATTCCAGGTGTGGCCTTACTAAGGCTTTACAAAGCAGTACTAAGACTTCATGTCATTTTGATTGTATGCCTTTTGTTTGTACAGCCAAGGATCGTATTAGCTTTTTTGGCTGCTTTTGCACCCGGCTGGCTCATGTTTAAGGGATCGTCTACTGGGACTCCAAGGTCCTTCTCACTGTGATCAGATCACATCGGATCAAATCTTAACGAAAGAGGCAGAGACAAATGGGAAAGGACATTCCACCACAATTGTGGCCGTCCTAGAATTTCAGAAGAAGAATGCATATGCTGTTGTGGGAGTTTGCATGCGCCGATGGACTTCCACTGACTTCAGGTTGATAACATTTGACTTACAGGAGTAAGCAAGGCTGGGCATTGGGAGACTTGGAATATTACGTCCCGTTTTGATTGTCACGACACAATAAAAGATGTTGAGACTCTAGAAAGAGTGCAGAGAAGAGCAACAAAGAGGATTAGGGGACTGGAGGCAAAACATATGAAGAATGGTTGCAGGAATTGGGTATGTCTAGTTTGATGAAAATAAGGACTACAGGAGACATGAGAGCAGTCTTCCAATATCTCAGGGGCTGCCACAAAGAAGAGGGAGTCAAGCTATTCTCCAAAGCACCAGAAGGCAAGGCAAGAAACAACGGATGGCAACTAAGCAAGGAGAGAAGTAACTTAGAACTAATGAGAAATTTCCTGGGAGTGAGAACAATTAAACGCTAACCCTAAACTTAACCCTGACTGAACTTACCTTCAGAAGTTGTGGGGGCTTCATCACTGGAGGTTTTTAAGAAGAGACTGGACAACCACTTGTCTGGTATGGTAGAGGGTCTCCTACTTCAGCAGGAGGCTGAACTAGTTAATGTTACTGTTACTTTTGAAAATTGGAAAAGTGAAGGAGTGGGAAGTCCTTCGCACAAATCTACCTTGCTTCTCCTCTATTTATTTTTATTTGATTTGATTTGATTAAATTTATATACCGCCCTACTCCCGAAGGACTCAGGGCCGGTGAACAGCCATAAGATAAAAATACAGAATACAAACGTTAAAAAAACTTTTTAAAATACGTTAAATATTTTGGCCCGAGACAAATTTAAAACACCCCAATTTGTAAGACAAAATTTAAAATGACAATTTAAAAGGGAAACTTAGGCCAGACCAGCCTGCTGGAATAGAAATGTTTTGAGGGCACTGCGGAAAGTGTGCGAATCCAGGATCCTCCGTATCTCCGGGGGGAGCTTGTTCCAGACGGCAGATGCCCCCACAGAGAAGGCTCTCCCCCTGGGGGTCGCCGGTCAACAGTTTGACCAACGGCACCCTGAGGAGCCCCTCTCTATGGGAGCGTACTGGTCGGTGAGAGGCTACTGGTGGCAGAAGGCGGTCTCGTAACTACCCTGGTCCTGAGCCATGGAGCGCTCTAAAGGTGGTAACCAAAACCTTGAAGCGCACCCAGAAGACCACCGGGAGCCAGTGCAGCTCGCGCAGGAGGGGAGTCACATGGGAACGCTACATTGCTCCCATAACCACCCGTGCGGCCGCATTCTGGACCAGCTGGAGCCTCCGGGTGCTCCTCAAGGGGAGTCCCATGTAGAGAGTATTACAGTAGTCCAGGCGGGAAGTGACGAGGGCATGAGTGACCGTACGTAACGAGTCCCGATCCAGAAAGGGACACAACTGGTGGACCAGGCGGACCTGATAAAAAGTCCTCCTGGCCACAGAGTGAAGGAGCCCATCTGTATGAAATCCAGCATCTTCTTGAAAAGATTATTGCTGTGTCCAGTAGGGAAAAGACTACATAGCTCAGATGTAGGACACATACTTTTTAAGGAGAAGGCCTGAAGGTCAATCGTCAACATCTCCACAATTGGAGAATCCAATTCAACCATCCCCAAGAGAGCCAGGGTTTGCACATATCCAAGGAAGGGACACCACACCAATCTGGACCGGTGTCCAAATACTCTTCCTAGATTCTAGATTCTAGGACCTAGAAGAATTCCTAACCTCTACCTATCAACTTTGGGCCCAGCATCCAACCCTCAACTCAGGGCAGGAATCTTAACTCAACGCTCCCAATCTGACCATTATCCAGCTATTGATGGGCCCATTCAACACAAAGGAGCCCAGGCCTTCTGTGCTTTGTTGCTTTCATTGTTGGACTCTTACTTCCGCAAAGACTTTTTCGGGACCTGTTTTCTTGCAACTTAAATGCCTCATTTCATATTTCATATCCTATCCACAAAAAGTGGAACAAAAAGTGTCGAGCATCCTTCTGACATCTTTTCCGCCTTTGTAAAGTGCTGTAGTATCATGTATGGTAGTTACAAAAAGTCTACACACACACACACACATACCGTTAAAATGACAGCTTTTTTAGATGGGAAAAAAAAATCAGACAAAATTAATGACTTCAAAAAATTATTCCACCTTTAATGTAACATATAAGCCGTACAATTCAACTGAAAAAGAAACTTTAAATCTTTTAGGATGAAAAAAAAAGAGAATAACAATATAAAAGTTACAGTAGCGTGGTTGCATAAGTATGCACAGCTTCTTGTAAGTACCCATGTGCCTGTGTTCAGAATAAGCCAATTGCATCCCAACTGATACCATTTTAGATTCCATTTGTATTGTTTTCACTTTTGCACTTTTGGCTGATTTTTGCTTTTATTAAGTCATTGTGTTGCTTGAAAGGTTACCACGGAAGATTCTATATAAGCTACCAAGGATCTTTTTAGCAATAGCACTTATATACCTCTTTACAGTGCTTTACAGAGCTCTCTAAGCGGTTTACAGAGTCAGCGTCTTGCCCCTAACAATCTTGGTCCTCATTTTACCCACCTCAGAAGGAGGGAAAACTGAGTCTTCTTTGAGCCAGTCAGATCGAACTGCTGGCAGTGGGCAGAGTCAGCCTGCAGTACTGCATCACTATGCCACTCCTTTTTGATTGCAGCGGGATAGAAATGTGTTTAAGAAATAAAATAAGTTCAATTATTTTGAACATACTTGGAGAAAGCCTTTCACAGAGGGGGCTCACAACTTGGGCGTCCTCCTAGATACACTGTCTTTAGAAGAGCATATGATGGCCGTGGCCAGGGGGGCTTCTTATCAGGTTCGCCTGATACGCCAGTTGCATCCCTTTCTGGATCGGGACTCCTTATGCACAGTCACCCATGCACTCGTCACATCTCGCCTGGACTACTGTAACGCTCTCTACATGGGGCTCCCCGGGGGAGCACCCGGAAGTTCAACTTCCAGAATGCGGCTGCGTGCGTGGTTATGGGAGTGACCTGGCGCTCCCATGTAACACCTCTCCTGCGCGAGCTGCACTGGCTTCCGGTGGTCTTCCGGGTATGCTTCAAGGTGTTGGTTCTCACCTTTAAAGCGCTTCATGGCTTAGGGCCAGGGTACTTGCGAGACCCCTGCTGCTACTGATGACCTCCTACTGGCCAATACGCTCTAACAGAGAGGGCCTCCTCAGGGTGCCGTCGGTCAAGCAATGTCGGCTGGCGGCCCCCAGGGGGAGAGCCTTCTCTGGGGCGGGGCTCCCACCTTGTGGAATTAACTACCGCCTGGAATACGATTGATCCCGGATCTCCGTACTTTCCGTAAGGCCCTGAAGACTTACTTATTCCAGCAAGACGGCTTAGCCTGAATGGTTTTTAAATAGGATTTTTAAATTTCATAGATTTGGGGTTTTAAATTGGGAGGCCGATGATTTAATTTATTTTAGCTTTCTTAATTTTTCTATTATATGTATTCTTAATTTTGGCTGTTCACCGCCCTGAGTCCCTTCTGGGAGAAGGGCAGTATATAAATAATAAATTAAATTAAATTAAATTAAATTAAATTAAATTAAATTAAATTAAATTAAATTAAATTAAATTAAATTAAATTAAATTAAATTAAATTAAATTAAATTAAATTAAATTAAATTAAATTAAATTAAAATAAATAATTAAATTAAATTAAATTAAATTAATTAAATAATAAATTAAATTAAATTAAATTAAATAATTAAATTAAATTATTAAATTAAATTAAATTAAATTAAATTAAATAATAAATTAAATTAAATTAAATTAAATTAAATAATAAATTAAATTAAATTAAATTAAATTAAATTAAATTAAATTAAATTAAATTAAATAATTAAATTAAATTAAATTAAATTAAATTAAATTAAATTAAATTAAATTAAATTAAATTAAATTATTAAATTAAATTAAATTAAATTAAATTAAATTAAATTAAATTAAATTAAATTAAATTAATAAATTCAATGTTTTGCATTTTGCCACATGGGAAAGTACAGGGCCTTCCCTTGGTTGGAACTCACTCTTGATTTGAAGAGTGTCCTAGGCCAGGCTGGAATGAGGTTGTGTAGTCTGTGATTCAGACCGTTTTGGGGATGTCAGCTTTCACCGGAGAATTGTGTGTAAGCCCAAGTAAGGTATTAAACCACCTGGTGGTTTGGCTTGGGAATGAAGGAAATGAGTAAGAAGATACTCTTTTATAAAACTATTAAATGTATTAAAAAGCTATGCTGCTCTGATTACAAATTGTAATCAGTAGAGACAATGTGTAATGACTTGCTTAAAAGCTCCCTTGGAGACAGGAACCTACGCCTTGGGCAAGACCACTATCAGTCAGAAAGGAACATCCGCTCAAGGTGAAAATTACAAGTAAACATGATAAGATAGTTGTTGTTAGGCAGGAAATGTCAAGATGACCCTTTAAAGTATAAAACAACTTGGAGAAGGACTTCGGAGAATAAAGGGGAGTTGGGAGGGCTTCTTAGGCGTGGCGTGCATTGGGTAGGAGTATAAAATGTGTAGCTTGAAACCTGCTTCTTGCCCTTTTTGAACTCAATCCAATTGGGAAGGGTCTAAGAGGCCACGCTTGCAACCGCTTTTTATTTTTCTTCATGATATCTTTGATTTTGTGAACCAGGCTTGTTTTTGAATTGTGAGTATGCAACTGGGGTTTTTATATCTCACAGGGAAAACATGTAGGAACAGAGCAGTAGTTGTGGCTTGCTAATTCTTAGTTAGGATTTGAAGACGGTCGATTCTTAGCCATTCAATAGGGATGGGATGGGATCAGTAGAATAAGTCTCAGTTCACATACATCTGCAAGAGATTCTTGGAAATTCCAAGAATCTGCCCTAAAATATGTGGAAATTCAGAGAGACAAGAACTGAAAGGGGGTGTTTTTAAGAGTTGTTCAATGGCATTGGATGCAGTTGCCTATATGGAGGGGGGGGGGGAAGAGGAGGTCTTCACAGCTTTTCGGAAGGCCAATAGGGTGGGGGTAGTCTGGACCTCAGGAGGTAATTGGTTCCAGAGAGCTGGGGCAGCCACAGAGAAGGCCCTCCCCTGCAGGCCCACTAACCAACGTTTAGCTGACGGGACCCGGAGGAGACCAACTCTGTGGGATCTTACCAGTCGCTGGGAGCTATGCAGTAGAAGGCGGTCTCAAAGATAGCCTGGCCCTGAGCCATGTAGGGCTTTAAAGGCAATAACCAACACCTTGAGTTGTGCCCAGAGACCAATAGGGAGCCAGTGCAGCTCACGAAGAACTGGTGTAATGTGGGTACATCTAGGTGCACCCACAATAGCTCGCGCGGCTGCATTCTGGACCAGCTGTAGTCTCCGAACACTTTTCAAGGGTAGCCCCATGTAGAGCGCGTTGCAATAGTCCAACTATGAGGTGAGAAGGGCATGAGTGACCGTGACCTCCCGATCCAAGTAGGGTCGCAGTTGGTGCACCAGGAGAACCTGTGCAAAGGTCCCCCTAGTCACAGCTGACAGATGTTGCTCTAATCTTAACTATGAGTCTAGGAGGACACCCAGATTGCGAGCCCGTTCTGAGGGGGACAATTTCTCCCCCCCCCCCGGACCAAGGATGGACAGTTGACATAAGTCTTTAGGAGGCAATACCCACAGCCACTTGGTCTTGTCTGGGTTAAATCTGAGCCTGTTGACTCCCATCCAGGCCCTCAGAGTCTCCAGGCACCGGCACATCACATCCACTGCTTCACTGAACTGACAGGGGGTGGAGATATACAGCTGGGTATCATCAGCACTTTGCTGATATCCCACCCCATATCGTCAGATGATTTCACCCAGGGGTTTCATGTAGATGTTAAATAGGAGGGGAGAGAGGACTGAGCCCTGAGGCACCCTGCAAACGAGGGGCCTAGGGGTTGGCCTCTGTCTTCCTATCAACACCGACTGTGACCGACCAGAGAGATAGGAGGAGAACCACCGCAACACAGTGCCTCCCACGCCCAACTCCCTTAGTCGTCTCAGAAGGATACCATGGTCAATGGTATCGAAAGCTGCTGAGAGGTCAAGTAGCACCAAGTTAGAGGAATGACCCCCATCTCTGGCTCCCCAGAAATCATCCATCAGCGTGACCAAGAGAGTTTCCGTGCTGTAGCCAGGCCTGAAGCCGGAGAAAAGCCTTTCTTCTGGAAAGGAAACTGTGGGTTTTACGAGAATGAAATGGGCAGCGTCTAAATTTGATCTATGAACAAAATGTTGCTGCCAAAGTTTTGTCAGATGGAAATGTAACTTATTAAGGCTTATTCTGAAGGCTTAACCCACTCCAAAAATGTAACTCCTATCTCTCCAGTGCCTTCAATATCAGAATATGATTTAAAAAGAAAGAATGAGGACCTATGCTGTCTTAAATAACTGAATGCCAGCCAGTCTGTTGAGGATTCATGAGGATTTTATTATGGTCCACAATAACAGGTATTTTGACAAGTCGTGCGTTCCCCACAAATTGGCTGAATGAAGATTAAAAATAAATTAAACTCTAAAGATGACATCATTTAGCCCCAAAGGGTCAGGACATAGCTTCCAGATTGACACCACCAGGGGTCTCCAATCTGGGCGACTTTAAGATTTGTGGACTTCAACGTCCAGAATTCCCCAGCCAGAGTTGAAGTCCACAAGTCCTAAAGTTGCCAAGATTGGAGACCCCTGGACACCACGATACCGGATGAATCTCAGGAGTGCTACCAGATCTTAGGCAAGAGCTGTTAACATGGGAGATCTGGGATCTGAAGGAGGAGATCCACCTGGAGCCCAACAGAAGGATTCCAAAGCCTGGCCTTCACTCGGGTATGGGCTTCACCTGCTTCGCGGCTTCCAGCTGGGTCAGCATCTCATCCCACTGGACAAACTGTTTGGAAAGGAGGAGGGTCTGCAGGAAATCTTTAAGGAAAAGAGGATCTGAGAAAAGCTGAAAAAACCTGGCGGGAGAAATGTTTAGCCTAATGAAGAAAAGAATTAGGGGAAGCCTGTTAGCATCTTCTAATACTTGAAGGGCTGCCACAGAAAAAAGGAGGGTCAAGCTCTTCTCCAAAGGACCTGAAGGCAGGAGAAGAAGTAATGGGTGAAAATTAATCAAGGAGAAAAGCAATCTAGAACTAAGGAGGAATTTCCTGAGAGTGAGAACAATTAATCAGTGATCTCCAAGGTTCCAACTCTATTATTCTGTTAATTAATCAGGCTTGCCTCCAGAAGTAGTGGGTGCTCCATCACGGGAGGTTTTCAAGAAGAAATTGGACAACCATGTGTCCAGGACGGTATGAGGTCTCCTGCCTCCTGGGTTGGACTCAAAGACCTCCTGGGGCTATGATTCTGTGAAATCAGAAGCAAGCAAATGAAACTCTAATGGACAACCGAAGAAACCCTCAAGGTAGATGAAAGGCTTAAGGCAGCCAGAGGAAATTGTGATGCTTCTGACACAAATAAACGAACAACCCAGAGGAAAATTGAGCTAGTGAAACAGGGGCAGTTCCACCTGAGCAGTACCTGAGAGTATTACACATACCAAACCTAGTGAGAAAAAAGGATATCATTTTGTTGTAATTTTCCAGAAGTAACCGGATGTTCTCGGTCACACCTTCACACTGATCCTGCAATATGAGAAGAGTTCAGTCAATCCATATTTCCTTGTCTGCCATTGGGTATTTTAAGTATGTTCCATTCCATCCCCCTAGGCAGGGTTATTTGTTTCTTAATCTTGCAAACTGTTAGGATTTGGGATTACTGGTTAAAACACAATGTGGAAAATTCAGCACCATCAGTTTAAAGAAAGGACTTTGTTGGCAGCATGTAGATAAACAGTAGAATTTCTCTGGTCTCAGATGTTGGAAGAAAAGCTGCCAATTGAGATTTTAATTTCCCCAGGAAAATTTGCTACTAGCAACTTCTGAATCACAGGAAGTAATACCACCTCTTCCTGTCCTATGAGTTTCCTGATCTAGTCACAAGTTCTTTACTATCATTTACTCTGTTTATCCATTTTTTTTAACCAAACTAGATCAAGACTTAGTGGCTGCATTCATATACCGCATGAAGAAATTTGGTGAGTTTTAAGTTTGGTTTTCTATTAATTTATGGTCCATTGTAGAGTGCAATGACATTTTTTTAAAAAAAATATTTTTAATTTAATTTATATGCCGCCCTTTTCCGGAGACTCAGGGTGGCTTACAATGCGTTAAGCAATAGCCTTCATACTTTTGCATATACCTGCTTAGTAGGGCTTTCGGGCCCCCCACTACAAAGTCAGCTTATTGCCCCCACAATCTGGGTCCTCATTTTACCTACCTTGAAAGGATGGAAGGCTGAGTCAACCTGGAGCCTGGTGAGATTCAAACCTGCAGTAATTGCAGGCAGCTGGTATCACTTTAGCACCACTTAAGCTGCTGTGCCACCAGGCTCTTCACACACACACACACACACAAGACCCAGGGCAAATGAGGAAATTCGCATGAATGCAGCCTATCTGACCCTAACAGCTTCTGTGTTTGTCAAAAAGTGCAAGATAGCAGTTTCTATGGAGATTCTCCATCATCCAGGTCCTGGTTGTCCCAAAGGCACTTTTTTTCCAAGAGGCAACTGGACTTTCTGGTTTTTCTTTGAAGACATCTCCCTTCTCATCCAAGAAGCTTCTTCAGTTCTTCTTCTCCAAGAAGCTTCTTGGATGAGAAACGAAAAAACCCAGAAAGTCCAGTTGCCCCTTGAAAAAAAGCCCCTTTGGGACAAGAGGGCAGTTGTGTGATTGAAGCTGCAACAGCCAAGCTTGCGTGTTCCTTTGACTCCCTACTGCAAAGGTGGGACAAAACCCAGCACAATCTAAAGGGTAACATCCTATTTGGAAGGAGGTTTTCATATAATGAAGGCGATGTGTCTGCTGGAGGCAGGTGGGGCCTCAGGTGGGAGTGGACAGAGGCTTCTTAAACCACAGGTGAATTCTCAGCATTTTCCAGCTGGGCGCTTACCTGCTGCTGGAGGTGTATTTGTGAAAGTCGCTGGAGTTTGGTGGCGTGATCAGAAGAAGCTGCAAGAGACCACAAAGAAAAAGCCAGGCTCTTGTTAAAAGGTAAAGATTCCCCTCGCACGTATGTGCTAGTCGTTCCTGACTCTAGGGGGCGGTGCTCATCTCTGTTTCAAAGCCGAATAACCAGCGCGGCTGGCATGACTAAACGCCAAAGGTGCACGGAACGCTGTTACCTTCCCACCAAAGGTGGTCCCTATTTTTCTACTTGCATTTTTTACGTGCTTTCGAACTGCTAGGTTGGCAGAAGCTGGGACAAGGAACGGGAGCTCACCCCGTTACACGGCACCAGGGATTTGAACCGCTGAACTGCGGACCTTTTGATCGACAAGCCCAGTGTCTTAGCCACTGAGCCACAACATCCTTGTTACCGTTGGCTCTTGTTATGATTGTTCAAAATGGAAACGGGGGTTCTACCTTCCCCAAATAGCTCTTGGGGGCTGTCCGGGGAACAGTTTGGTTCCTAAAAATCCCCCATTTTGATCCGCTCCCTTCAAACTACAGATAAAAGTTTTGTAAAGCCAGGAAGCAGAATCAGTGCCCAGGAAGCCTCCATCTCTCCACCACTAAGCGATTGCTGAATAGTTGTAAGTTGTACCTACATTTATGAATCAGAATCAAGTGAGCAACCGATACTTTGGAAAAGTATGATAGCCACAGGCCTTGCTGTAAGTAACAGAATAACAGAGTTGGAAGGGACCTTGGAGGTCCTCTGGTTAAAATCCTTGCTCAGGCAGGAGATCCCATACCACGGCAGACAAACAGTTGTCCAATCTCTCTTTTTTAGGAATCTCCAGTGTTGGAGCACCCCCAACTTCTGGCGGCAAACCATTCCATTGATTAACTGTTCTCACTGTCAGGAAATTTCTCCTTAGTTCCAGGTTGCGTCTCTCCTTGATTAGTTTCCACCCGTTGCTTCTGGCCCTGCCCTCAGGTGCTTTGGAGAATAGGGTGACCCCCTCTTTGGGGCAGATATTGGAAGGCTGCTATCATGTCTCTCCTAATTCTTCTTTTCATTAAACGAGACATACCCAGTTCCTCATATGTTTTAGCCCCCAGTCCCCTCATCATCTTTGTTGCTCTTCTCTGCACTCTTTCTAGAGTCTCCACATCTTTTTTACTTCATGGTGACCAAACCTGGGTGCAGGATGTGGCTTTACCAAGGCCTTATAAAGCGATAGTAACACTTCATGTGCTTTGATTCTCTCCCTCGGTTGATGCAGCCTTCAGCTTGGCAAGTGACCAACTAATCTCTCCTTGATTAGTTTCCACCCATTGCTTCTTGACCTGCCCTCAAGTGCTTTGGAGAATAGTTTGACCCCCTTTTCTTGGTGGTAGCCCCCCAGATATTGGAAGACTGCTATCATGTCCTTCTTTACATTAGACTAGACATACCTATACTTAATTCCTGCAACCGTTCTTCGTATGTTGTAGCCTCCAGTCCCCTCATCATCTTGTGTTGCTCTTCTCTGCAGTCTTTCTAGAATCTCAACATCTTTCCTATGTCGTGGTGACCAAAACTGGATGCAGGATTCCAAGTGTGGCCTTACCAAGGCCTTATAAAGCGGTAGAAACACTTCTCGTGATCTTGATTCCCTCAGGGATATAACACAGGGATATAGCACTCACCTTTGATGTGTGCGCTGTCCAAATAGGGCTGCAGGCTCTTCACCTGTTCCAGAAGTGCTGCCTGTGCCATGATGGACTGTTCTTCTGGTGGTGGGAAAAGCGTGACATAAGTCAGGCAAAAACTATATTGCTGGTCCAGTAGCAACAGATCACGTGACCTGTGCCCTGAGGCAGATGATTAACAAGCACTGATCATGTTCCCTAGTTGGGTAATAAAATGTCACCACTAAGCTCAGACAGCACCAAAGGCCCCACAATCCTTCTCTTTCTCCTCCTCCCACTCCCTCTTAGCACAGATGATGTTACCTAGTTAGGTCATGAAACAGCTGCAAGAAAATCACCAAGTTCAGGGAGCACCAAGGACCCTACAGATTAACAGCTCATCAAAGCCAGCTATCTAAAAACAAACCTTAAGATAACTTTAAACTGATCTGTTTAGATCTATGCACCATTGAATAACGTAAGGATCATTGCCAGGTAAATCTACACAAGATTATGACCTAAGAACTGTGCTTCAAATATAGGAGTCGGATCCTTTCAATTTAAAAAGTCATTTTAGTGCAAGTAAGCACTTTATATATTAAAATCTACTGCTAAAACCCCAGGCCGATCATAGATCTACCTGCCAAAATGAACTGCAGCTTCATGGCATCTGGCACGGCCATTCGGTCAATGTACTGGGGATCCAGGTATTTGAGGATGTCTTCAACTTGGAAAAAGAACAACATAAAATAGAATTAGAATTTTAGAATGCAGCAGTGATAGAAACATAATGCATGATGAAAAGGACTGAATCAGCAACAAGCCTCGTGGCTGTTTTTTCCTTGGAATTGTGCTAAATCAGGGCTCTCCAAACTTGGCAACTTTTAAGACTTGTGGACTTCACATGGCTGGCTGGGGAATTCTGGGAGGTGAAGTCCACAGATCTTAAAGTTGCCAAGTTTGGAGAGACTTGTTCTAGATGAATAGGGCTGGCCAAGTATTAATGCTAAATTATTATTAATTGAGGGTTAATTATTCTTAATTTTTTTACAATTTTTTAAATTTTTAACTCAAAAGTTTTAATTCTAACATTTTAATTGTTCATGTACTGTTTTGTATTTTTTGTACATTGCCCAGTCGCTCTGTGATGGGATGTGTGATGGGTGGTTCAGAAATGTGAAATATAAATAAATGTTTTCAAACTAAAAGTACTGTGTTTTTAATGTTAAGAATCACCTACCTGTTGGCATGCTAACGTTTTCTCAATGACTTCTTCCAATTTTTCAAAATAGGGAAGATAACATAAGCATGCCATATGACACATTCAGAATTGCAGAGTTGGAAAATGCAAAATTGTAAAAGGCAGGCATATATTTATTTGAGAAATTGTCTCCGTAATGGAAATGAACTGTAACTATGCAATTCTATGCTCATTGTTCCCATTTCTGTATAATAATAATAAAAAGAGGATCCTACAATGTTCACTTTATTTATTAACATTACTAGGCAGCTCCACTACCAACAGACTGTGGGGAGCAAACATGCTTAATTAAAACTAAAATCATCAAAAGGTCCAAAGACCAGTGTGATGAAAATTCATATTTATGAAAGGTGCATTACATTCAAGAAACAATCTGGTAGTCATCAGTTTAAATCAGGCTTCACCCACATTCAGCAGTTATAAGTCCTCTTTTACGACAGCAGATAGGACAAACCAGCATTTTGTTTTAGAAAAAAAGAAAACCACTTACTTTTTTTGAACAGAATTTTAACTCTCTCTCTTTTGCTTGCAATGTTTCCCAAGGTGCCTTGAACTTTGCCCAAGCCATCAGTTATCTAGGGGGAAAAGACCATTATTCACAACTGCAAAGGAAGAAAAAAAATGCTGCATACAGCTTGCTTTGAAGCCGTGTTTTTCAAAGTTGGCAGCTTTAAGATGAGTGGACTTCAACTCCCAGAATTCCCCAGCCAGCATTTGTCCACCCAGAAGCTGCCAACTGCTTTAAACTTTGAACCTCAAGTGATAAATGGAAAAGTGCTTTACCAAACACTGAACACTAGAGGGAACTAAAGATTACAACTAAAGCAGAAGGACTCAATTTAAAATTATAAAATGATGCTGTTCTGACTCAGCTCCCCAAACACGACAAACCCTCTGAAGTTAAAACTCAAAGATTCCTTTAATTAGGAGCGCCAGCAGCCCCGGCAAAAAGTTTCTCTCTCACTGCAGGCTAACAAGTCTGTCCGGAAGGGGAGATGAATAGTTGTTTGCCACATCTATTCATCTCCACCCCCTGCCTTTTATCCTCAGAGTGAGGGTGGGGCTTCACTAGCAGCAGTGGCTCTTCTGTCCCAAGGACTGGCCTATAGATTTTCACTGCTCTCCTCTCCTCTGCCTTCTGCACATCCATGCGTCTTCCATCCCAAGGACCAGCCCATAGATTTCCAGTGCTCTCCTCTCCTCTGCCTTCTGTGCATCCACACATCAGGCACTGGACCCAGCTGTTCCTCCTCTTCCTCATCAGCCACCTCCAGACCTGGGGACTGTTGACTCTCCATCTGAGGGCTGACGGAGGGCCTAGGCTGGACCTCTGTCTCTCTCTCCCTCTCTCTGCCAGATCCATTCCCTCTTCCCACTCGGAGCTCTCACATTGCCTTGATGCTGACTCCCACACCTCCTCCTCCTCCTGATTCTGCTGCTGGAGGAGTCGGCGGCTGACAGACCACAACAGAAGCAAAATATTTTAACACTGGACACACTGAAGGATATTTTTGACGCACCAAAGGATATTTTTGAACAACAGACCGAGAAGTTAATTTTAATAGTATCTGCCTCTGTAGACACTGTATCTAAAAGATGCCATGAAAGAGGAACAAATTCAGATTAAGAATGAATTGGAAGTGGATTTAAAAATGAGAGCCTACAAGAATGACGTGGCAAAAGTTGTTACATCGGACATACAAAAGAAACTGGCTGTTGTCTTAATAATTAAAAGGGATACAGATAGTCCTTGACTTACAAACAGTTCATTTAGTGACCGTTCAAAGTTAGAACAGTGCAGAAAAGTGACGTATGTCCATTTTTCACACTTACGACTGTTGCAGCATCCCCATGATCACACGATCAAAATTCAGATGCATGGCAAATTGGCTCAGGTTTATGACGGTCACAGTGTCACGTGATCCCCTTTTGTGACCTTCTGACAAGCAAAGTCAAGGGGGAAACCGGATTCACTTAACAACCCGGGTTATTCATTTAAGAAGGGCAGTGATTCACTTAACAGCCGTAGCAAGAAAGGTCGTAAAACTGGGCAAAACTCACTTAACAAAAGTCTCATTTAACAACAGATGTGTGTGTGTGTGTGTGTGTGTGTGTGAATTGTGGTCGTAAATCGAGGACTACCTGTATTGTTGAGCTTTATTTGTCTTTTGAATTTCTCCACACTCTCTTTTGCTTTCTTTTCTGCACTTTCTTTTCATCCTTCTTTTCTCCCCCGGGTTGCGTTCTTTTTTTACTGTTGTAATTATAATCTTTAATATAATTATTACACACACTTATTCAAGCACACCTATTGGGCACATTTACTCCAACCAAGGCAAGGAAGATAAATATGTCATTCCAAAGGGGAGGATTTCAATCAAATTCAAGTTTTTTTTCCCCTGAAAAGCTCAAAAAAAAAAAAAAAAGCCAGAAAGAAGCTTGGGGGAAAAAAAAAGACTTTGGACCGTAATTCTGTGCAGTTGTGCACGATGGGAACTGTTGTCCTTTTGGCAATATTCAGAGGCAAACGTTGTGATTTTTGGAAGGTGGGGGAGAGGCAAAAAAGGAAATTCCTCGTTCACCTGACAGGGCAGCTGTTCCCACGCCAGGCCTAGATATGGGGGGGGAGGGGATAATGGGCAGTAAACCCTTTTCTCACGTTCCCCGGGTTACACGTGTCGTCGTGGGAACAGAGGCAGGAAACGTGTCAGTCTAAAAAAACCCACCAAAAATAAAATAAAAGGCAGCGTCCCTCGCTTTCCTTGGCTGCCCCGCACCTCACGAGGCACTCCAGAGCCCAGCCAACGGCTGGCAGGGGATGATGGGCTTTGTGATACCTGCCCCCCCCCATTCCACGCTCCGATGGAGGAGACGGCCTCCCTCAACCCGGGGGACTTACTTTCCGGGGGCCCCCCGCGGACGCTGCTCCGGCGGGGGCCCCGAACATCCGCTCTTCCAAGGCGTCGAGGCGGTTTTGCAGCTGCTGCACCTCAGACACCGCCATCTTGGCCCCACCCGTCAACCGGCGCCGGGGAGCCAATCAGAATCTTCCGAGCCGGGGTGCCGCTCTAAGCTTCCGACGGCGCGCCTCTATGGTTTCACCCAGGGTCAACGCAAGAGGAGGAGAAAATAGTGACGCCGCGAGAAATGTGTGGTTCTCTAGCCTTTCAAAACTCTATGGCCGCTCCCTTGGATGGATGGATGGATGGAGGGCCAAAGGCCGGATGTTTCCGCACAGAAAACCGGAAGTGACTCTGCGTTGCCATGGAGACGCGCGGAAGCCTCTCGGTCGGTTTCTGGGCCTGAAGCCTCAGCAGCCAGGAGTCGCGTCCCATTATCCCCAGCCACAGGGGGCCGTTTCCCCGTCTGCGAATTTGCTTGGAATTGGAACGGCCGCGGATCAAATCTCCTTTTTGCTGCGGGATTTGGGCGGGCTGTCGACGATCGCGGCCGCCATCTTGACCGGTTTGACCTCCGTGGGCTGCACTAAAAAGGCGGTGCTGGAAAGCGAGCCTGCTGCTCAAGAAAGCCCAAGCCCTCATCGCTGCTTCGTCAGTCGAAGTTTTTTTCTTTTTTAAAGAAGAGACAAACCGTTTGTCTCAAATTGTATATAACTGAGCAGTGGGGGTTGGACTAGATGACCTCCAGGGTCCCTTCCAGCTCTTATTCTGATTAATTGTTGCCTGGGGATGGAATGAAAGCCACAAATCCAACCTGCTCATGCCTTGGCAAGATTTGATCGTGAGAACACAACTCTCAAGGACAATGCAAGCTGGAAAAAATCCCACCCTGGAGGTCTCAGCCTCCTCCTTCAGGACCACTGCAATGGAGCTCCAATGGCAGAATATGGACCCTCGGCAGAAGAGGGGGAGGTCATCCAAGCACACACACACCCATTGTCCAGAAAACTTGGCTTTGTCTCTCTATGCTCCCCCACATCTCTTCCGCACCTGCACCAAGTCCGAAAGTTGGTTGGTTCATTCTGGAGGAACCTGGCTTAGCAACCCAACCAAGGCACTCCACCCCCTCACCCCCCCCCCACTGCACCTGTCTCAATGGTGCCGCTTGGGGATCCCCATCCCTCCAGACTGTAGGAAGCCCTCCCCCCGATTAAAATATCTGTTATTTTTAATATTAAAAAGTGGCAGGATAGAATGTTTCCTAAGAGGAGAAATGGAAAAAAATCTTGACAAAGGCAGAAAGCAGCCCCAGTCTTCCTGCCATAGGAAAACAGCTTCAAAGTAAGAAACTCGAAGAGGAATGCAGATTTTTGTATCCATTCAGGAAGACTGGGCCAATCTATTCATAAACAAAACACAAGGTTGCAGCTGATGGGATTAAGAATTTTACATCGCCCACACCAAAATTGTAAGGATTTTAGGACATAAGAGGATTTACCTACCACCATTTGAATAGGGAAAGACATAAGGTTCACTATATTGCACAACCCCCCTGGAGCATCTCAATCACCAAACCCCAGAACCCTATAAAAATCCAGCCGTTCAATCAGCTATATTGTCAGACACCCCAAAAACATTGCTGCTGTCACTGAAGTTCCTGCTCAAGCAGTGGCGGGGTCCGTGGGAATTATTCCTGCCCCACCGCTGCTTCAGCAGGGAGGATGATGCTGAGGAGGAGAAAAACCACGAGGTTTTGCGCCAGGCGGCTGGCCCTGCAGTGGCGGCTTGAATGGCCCAACTAAAGTAGTGCTCGCCGGTGAATGTTGGTGCGGGGGCCTCAGCTGCAGTGCTGCTCTGTCCCCACCGGTGACTGGGCAGTGCTGCGTGTGAGGCATTGAGCGGCTGTTGGCTGCATGGCCCTTTGCTGGTGGCCAGCCCGGTGAGGAAGGGCATGGCCTCTGCTCTGCGCTCGGGGAAGCGACAGGGAGTGGCGTGACAGTAGCTTCCCTGCTCAGCCCTGACAAGGGATGCATCCATGTTGCCCGCACCAGCATCCTGAGAGAAGCAGAGAAGATAGCCGCTTGCAAGCAGACAAGCAGTGGTAGCAAGCGTATGCCTACCACGGGAAAAATGAAAGGCCCTGTTGTCCCGCAGAGGCACGTGGGCCTGGGTGGAAGGCGGCCTTTTCTGCAGCATCCCCCTCCCCTCTTTGGATCGCCCTGCAAGGAGGGGGCTCTGCCTTTGCAGAAATGGGCGAGCGGTTTGTATGGAGGGAGGGGGAGATGCATGGCACTTCGGGATGGAGAACGGGGCAAGAGAAGGCACCGAGGTTCGCTTGGGCAGTCAAGCCAGAGGGAAACTCAAAGCACTGGGGCTTCGGAGGGGCAGAATGTGCTTCAGATGTGCAGCTCCTGGCTCTAACGTGAGTGACGTCAAGTTGGGCATGCCCACCTGGTCACATGACCAAGCCACGCCCACCAAGCCACACCCACAGAACCTGTAGGGAAAATTTTTGGATTTCACCACTGAGTAGAACTCGCTATCTCTTGGTGATTGGCCCAAAGTCACTCAGCTGGTTTTCATGCCTAAGGCGGAACTAGAATTCACAGTCTCCTGGTGATTGGGCCAAAGTTATCCAGGTGGCTTTTGTGCATAAAGCAGGACTAGAATTCACCGTTTCCTGGTGATTGACAAAGAAACACTGGGCCCTCTTTTGTGCCTCAGTCGGAACTAGAACTCACCGTCTCCTGGTAATTGACCCAAAGTCACCTAGCCAGCTCTCATGCGTAAAGACTAGAACTCACGATCTCCTGGTGGTTGGCTCCAAGTCACCCAGCCAGCTCTCAAGCCTAAGGCAGCACTAGAACTCTCCATCTCCTGGTGATTGAACCAAAGTCACCCAGCCAGCTCTCAAGCCTAAGACAGCACTAGAACTCTCCATCTCATGGTGATTGAACCAAAGTCATTTAGCCAGCTCTCATGCCTAAAGTGAGACTAGAACTCACGGTCTCCTGGTGGTAGGCTCCAAGTCACACAGCCAGCTTCCATGCCTAAGGCAGGACTAGAACTCCCCATGGCTTGGTTTCTAGCCTGGCGCCTTAATCCTTAGACCAAACGAGCTCTGAGTAAAAGATCTTCTGTCGTAAATCAGCTTCAGAAAATATATTTGCATAATAGACACCTGAATTTTGCTACTTCTCAAAGAACGCTACGGCCGTTCCAGGGGCAGCTACTTAGCACGCAACCTTGTCACCGAATATGAGTTATTTTTAATTTGCGCCCTCAGGAAGCCAGCTGAAGTCAGCAGGTCCTATCAATACCGGTCCACTTACAGTGCCGGGTGGTGTAATGAAAATCCGATGGGAGGATTGGCGGGAGTAAATAAGTATGCCATTAAAATGAGAAAATCAAATCCCCGGACAGGTCTTTTCTCTCTCTCATTGATTCCTTTTATTACGGAAGTATTGCAGCTAAATAACATTAGTGTGAATCATTTCGATAGTGTTTTCCACAGATTGCACGTCAATAACCCAATTGCGGCCTCGCCGTGTCAATTCATGGGTGTTCTGGATGTGGTGTTTGGTCCGTTTGAGTTGACCTTCCCTGCCGTACTGAGGAGAGAGGAAGAGCTATGGCTTGATGGCTCTGGATCCCCTTGCCTATTTGTTTACGTGTTTCACCTTTCCTCCATTTATCTCTCTATCACCATCATCACCTAAATGTCAGGGTTCTAAGTAACACCCCACAAAATCAAAACTCTGAGGCAGGAAAATGGCTCCAGGGCTGACACGACATCTATCTTATCTATCTGCCTATAGTATCTACAGTAGGGGCCAAAATTGTGGAAACCTTTTGGGAAAAGTGTCTTTTTGAAGTTTGATGGCTAATAACTTAACGCATTGTAAGCCGCCCTGAGTCTCCGGAGAAGGGCGGCATATAAATCAAATTAAAATAAAAAAATAAATAAATAAAATAAAAATAAATAAAAATAAATAAAATAAATAAATAACACCACTTTTTTTTTGTTTGTTTGTTTGGAGTTTCAAGATAATCCTATTCCATTGCTGGAATTGCCCAGACCTTCACCCAATTGAAAATCTATGGAGCCAACTAAAGAAATTTGTTAGTCAGAAGCAACCCAGCAATAAAACCCAGTTAATAGAAGCCATCATTCAATCTTGGTTTCACATGATAATAGCTGCAGAACTCAAAGACTTGGTTCACTCCACGGGAAGACGTTGTAAGGCCGTCATTCATGCTAAAGGTTACCCAACGAAGTATTAACTGACACGGTGATCATTTTTTTATAACTTGTTTTTTTCTCTGGTGATCATTTTTGTATATCCCGTTTTTTCTACGTGTTTCACTTTTGTTCTTTATACTGTAACTGCTATTCTAATAGGAAATCCATCATAAAAGTTATTGCTTGACATTCTTGATTAAATTAGCTTTCTATTGATAGATAATTTTATGGTACTACTAAAAAAAAGTGGTGTTATTAGCTAGTTTTAGAAAATACACTCTTCCCAAAAAGCTACTACTGTATCATCCATCTGTCTGTCTGTCTGTCTATCTATCTATCAATCTAATCTAATCTAATCTAATCTAATCTAATCTAATCTAATCTAATCTAATCTAATCTAATCTAATCTAATCTAATCTAATCTAATCTAATCTAATCTAATCTAATCTAATCTAACTAACACAGTGGTGTCAAACTCAAGGTCCACAGGCCAGATACGGCCTACGGGGTGCTTAGATCTGGCCCACAGGGCCAGGCTGGAAATATCAAAGAACCAGGGCCTCTGCTGGCCAAAACAGGGCACGGCCCCTTTTCAGCCTCCATGACCTCTTGCAGCACTCTGCCATTTGGGCCAGCAAAGTGCTGTAGGAGGCGTCTGTCCCGTCTCTCCCCCTGCCCCCACCCCCACCGCCCATGGAGGAGAACTACAATGCTGATCCGGCCCTCGAGGAAATAGTTTGACACCCCTGACCTAACAGGTTTGTATACCCTCTTCATTTAATTCTGTGATGGGTTCAGAGAGTGTGTGACTGTCCTTAAGTTGGGACTAGAACTCACTTTCTCCCAGCGATTGGCCCAGAGTCACCCAAACAGTTTTCATGCCTAAGGCGGCACTAGAACTCCTAGACTCCTGGTGATTGGCCCAAAGTTACCTCGATGGCTTTCATGGCTCGTCCAACAATCTTAGTAGCAGCAAAATTGAACGTACTGTGTTTTCCTGTGTATAAGACTACTTTCTAACACACAAAAATCTTCTCAAAAGTCGGGGGTCGTCTTATACGCCGGGTCTCATTCTCCTGTAACAGGCAGACCAGCCCATAAGGCTCTGACAAGCCTTAAATGGCTCTGAGGAGGGTCGTCTTATACGCCCAGTCGTCTTATACGCCGGAAAATACGGTACCTCCTATGTACAGCCCAAAGCACACACACACTAGAGAGAAGTTCCCTGAACCGGTATGGAAATCGCGGGTGAGCCTGGCCACCCATCCTGGTTCTATGCCATCCTATTTAGGGACGTTTTTGAGGCTGGGCGCACGCGTGGAAGGCATGCTTGCCAGCAAAGCACATGTGCATGCTCACATCTGCAAACCGGTAGGGAAGGTAAGTGAATGCCACTCCTGCTGAGGACGTTGTGGTCCTCCAGCAGCCTGCGGAGCTGGCAGCAGAACTGGAGAGTGAGGAGGCTGGGGAGGAAAATGGGCCAGTCCTGGAGTCTGGGGAAGGCTCGGATGAGGGCTCTGCGTCGGAGGCAGAGATGGAGCCAGGGCCATCTGGGAGTGATACGCAGAGCTCCCAGAGTCGGATAGCAGAGATGCAGAGGAACAAGAGGAGGCTGTTCCTAGTTCATGTATGGGCAGAGCTGCCAGAAGGCAAGAGCAGCTAAAGCAAAAGGGATGACTTAAGTAAGTCGGAGTAAGGCCAGGAGACGATTGCTCCCCCCCCCCCAAGACTTAAAACAGAAACAAAGGTATTTGGGCCTTTTTGCAGGAAAGCAACTCTGTTTCCAGTTGGCATCTCTTGTTTGTTTCTGAACTCCGTGGGGCTTTGCCAAGTAAGGCCTTTGGCAGGGTATCAAAGAAGATAAAGATTGGTGATTATCCCTAAGGACTTCTTCCAAAGGATTTGCTTTTGGCAACTAATTGGGACTGAGCTGGGAATTAACATAATTCTCAGCTGTTACAATAAAATAGGGGTTTTTTGGACACTAATTGTGTATTGTAATGACTCAGTAAGCCTAGGTCACGATAGAGGATGTGCTTCAGCACGAGTCTGAGAGCTCAGAAGACAAAACCGACCCAGATTGGATCCTGCAACATTATCCTGGGACATGTAGATTTGAATTCAGTAGCCACCTTAATGTATTCCCCCCCCGCTCCTCCCCTCCCCACAATTTCTGGCTAATGGTGTTCAAGGATTCCTTCTTCCAAAAGGGAGTGTGTTTTATTTCACTTCCTTCAGAAAGAAATAAACTAAGCCAGCTTTCCTTAGGAATTGCTCTCCCCAGTTGCTTCCTGAGAATTGGATGGAGCTGGGTGGTGTTCAAATGGAATAAATTAATTAGTAATAGAAAAGCAAATAAATATATATACCCTAACCCTAACTGCTGCCCAAAGCCTTCTCTGGGGTCTCAGGTTGGTTAAATTACATTTGGTCTTTCCTAATGCTGTAGAAACAAACTCTGAGCTTCTTTAATTTAACTTACAAGCGCTGGTTACAGGGGTGAAATCCAAATTTTTTCCCCTACCGGTTCTGTGGGCGTGTCTTGCTGTGCGTGGCAGGGGAAGGATGCTGCAAAATCTCCATTCTTACCCCTCCTGGGGGAAGGATATTGCAAAATCCCCATTCCCTCCCCACTCCTGGGGCCAGCCAGAGGTGGTATTTGCCGGTTCTCCGAACTACTCAAAATTTCCGCTACCGATTCTCCAGAACCTGTCAGAATCTGCTGGATTTCACCCCTGGTTGGTTATTATGAACCACTCGTTGGGCCTCCCTCCTTTCTGTGTGTTGGAAGAATGGACAAAAATTGCTCTCTTGCTTTCAAGGGGAAAGCAGTTTAATTTTAACCTATTTGGTAAACTTATTAGCTGCCCTTCCCACTCTGGAGTGACTCTGGACACCTCACAACGTCATAAAACAATCTACAACAATTAGAGCATTACTGATAGAAGAAACTACTTATAGCACAGGAGTGAATGGTGGAGTCCTGGGTGCTCCCTGAGCTTGCATGACGTTTCATGACCTCATCAGTGCTAGAAGAGGGTTTGAGGAGAAGGAGCAGGAGGAGGAGAACCTCTGAGAGGGCCTTGGACAGCATCCCAGCTTTATATTTATTTGCTTTTCTATTAATAATTAATATATTCCATTTATACACTACCAAGCTCCTGCTCCCTGCGAACCTCACTCCCTTCTAGCACTGATGATGTTGCCTAGTTTGGTAATGAAACATCTACAAGCAAACTACCACGCTCAGAGAGCGCCAAGGACACCATAATTGGAGCATTAAAAAAACATTACGCATTAAAATTCAAACACGGAGCAAACTGACTTTTGCATGGGCGAAAGGGAAAAATACTTGCTGCTTGGATAAATGGGATTTAGTCCTGGAAAACAAAATGATGGCGAGCCCGAATTTTTCGATTCCTCCCTCTATGACACAAACAAATTTCCTTCCGTGCCCCTGAAAACATATTCTCTCTGCCTCTTACTTTGTCATGCTGTCTTTCTGTCTCGAGTCTCCATTGATTTGCTCGGGTGCTATCCGTCTAGTCCAGCTGGCCCTGGTATCTGGGTGAAGTGTTCATATATCTCTGCTTATCCTTTAGTCTACAGTTATCTGGTTATCTACTCCGGCTATCTGTCTGTTTGCGGGGAGCTGTCGGGTGATTTAACTCCCGCATCCATCACCCCAAAAGGCTGGCCTGGAATATTTATTGACTCTCGCCCCTCTTGTTGGATGGCAGATGAAAATGTGGTAGCAGTCGGGACCTTTGCAAAAAATAAACATCCTCCACCCTCCAAATGCTGATTTTCTGCAGCTTTGCAAACCAAATCAAAAGCACAATCCTTGAAAAGAACCAAAATCTAGGAGGATTTTTGTAGAAATCCGTGCAGTAGGTTTCGTTGAGGTCCAGGGACAAATCTTCTAAGTATATCAACAATACAGATACAGATTAAAAGAGTTGGAAGGGACCTTGTAGGTCATCTAGTCCAATCCCCCGCCCAAGTAGGACACCATTTTTGACAGACGGCAGTCCAGTTTCTTCTTGAAAGCCTCCAGGGATGAAGCTCCCACAACTTCCGAAGGCAACTTCTGTTCCATGGGTTGATGGTTCTCATGGTCAGAAAATTTCTTATTTCTAGGTTGAATCTCTCCTTGGTCAGTTTCCATCCATTATTCCTTGTCTGGCCTTCAGGTTCCTTGAAAAATAGCTTGATCCCCTTCCTCCTCTCTGTGGCAGCCCCTCAAATATTGGAAGGCTGCTATCCTGCCTCCCCTGGTCCTTCTCTTCACTAGACTAGCCAGGCCCAGTTCCTACAATCGTTCATCGTATGCTTTAGTCTCCAGTCCCCTCATCATCCTGGTTGCTCTTCTCTGCATTCTTTCTAGAGTCTCAACATCTTTTTTATAGTGTGGTGACCAAAACTGGATGCAGTGTTCTAGGTGTGGTCTTACTCAGGCTTTACAGAGTGGTATTAGGACATCATTTGATCTTGATTGCATCCCTCTGTTAATGCAATTTAGGACTGCATTGGCTTTTTTGGCTGCCGTTGCACACTGCTGGCTCATATTTAACTGGAAGTCCACTAAGACACCAAGATCCCTCCCACAGTTACTGCTATTAAACCTAGTTTCCCCCAGTTTATATGTGGACTTTTGATTTTTCTTGCCTAAGTGTAAGACTTTACTTTTCTCTATGTAGAATTTCATTTTGTTTTTGAATTTTTGAATTTCAGCGAGGAGGAGGAAGTGTTGTAATTTAAAGCATTCTTGCTTTTTGGAAGGAAGGAAGGAAGGAAGGAAGGAAGGAAGGAAGGAAGGAAGGAAGGAAGGAAGGAAGGAAGGAAGGAAGGAAGGAAGGAAGGAAGGATCATATTAAATGTGCTAAATTTACCAGATTGTTTATTGTTTTGTGGTCTGGACCCAGAAGGGAGCCTTTGCTGTAGGTCTAACATCTCACTGCTTATGGTGGAACCCTAATTTTTTTTTTTTAATTTGATTTATATGCCACCCTTCTCTGGAGACTCAAGGCAGCTTACAATGCGTTAAGCAATCGCCTTCATACTTTTGTATATTTTATACGAAGTCAGCTTAGTGCCCCCACAAACTGGGTCCTCAATTTACCTACCTTAGAAAGGATGGAAGGCTGAGTCAACCTTGAGCCTGGGGAGATTCGAACTTACAATAATTGCAGACAGCTGAATATTAATAACAGGCTTTACTCTTCTGAGCCTATCCAGGCTCCTGGCAGACAGTCCATTGGAGACCTAATGGACTTAATGTGAACCAGAACTCAACATATCGCCCCAAAATAGCTAATATAATCCTTGGTTTTATAAACAGAGACATAGAATCAAAAATCACATGAAGTGTTAGGTACCGCTTTATAAATCCTTAGTAAGGCCACACCTGGAATGCTGAATCCAATTTTGGTCACCATGATACAAATAAGATGTTGAGATTCTAGAAAGGGTGCAGAGAAGAGCAACAAATATTAGTGGGTTGGAGGCTAAAACATATGAAGAACGGTTGCAGGAACTGGGTATGTCTAGTTTAATGAAGAGAAGGACTAGGGGAGACATGAGAGCAGTGTTTCAACATCTCAGGGGTTGCCCCAAAGAAGAGGGAGTCAAGCTATTCTCCAAAGCACCCGAGGGCAGGACAAGAAGCAATAGGTGGAAACTAATCAAGGAGAGAAGCAACCTAGAACTAAGGATAATTTTTTTTGACAGTGGGAACGTATCAATCAGTGGAAGGACTTGCCTTCCAAAGTTTTGGGTGCTCCATCACTGGATTCTATGGAGATTCTCCATCATCCAAGTCATGGCTGTCCTAAAAGTGCTTCTTCAAGAGGCACCTGGACTTCCTTTGTTTTTCTTCGAAGATGTTTTGCTTCTCATCCAAGAAGAGCTGAAGAAGAGCTGAAGAAACGCCTTCAAAGAAAAACAACAAAGTCCAGGTGCCTCTTGAAAAAGCTCCATCACTGGAGGTTTTTAAGAAGAGACTGAGCAGCCATGTGTCCAAAATGATGTAGAGTCTCCTGCTTAAGCAGTGGGTTGGACTAGAAGACCTCTGAGGCCCCTTCCAATCACTGTTATTCTACATTCTTTCTAGATGCTAACCTTGATTAATTGTATAAACGTGTTTCTATTGCTGAGCAGGATGTAGAAACTCAGTTCATTTGATTGATGTATCAGCTGATGTACCATATAAACTTGGAGAGCTAGTTTATCCATCAGCCAAGTTATAGGCAGATGGAGTGAATGCAGCTAAAGAGTTAGTTATTTTTTTTTCATCTTCATTTCATCACATTTATTTATTTATAAATAATACCATCACACCAGAGAGAATTGTTTAGCTCTCTTCACTAACAAACTAATGATATCAAAATAATTGCATTTTCTCTGCCTCTCAATGTTTACTGTTTATTATTCTCGGGGGTCATTTGCAACTATCTTTTTCTTTTTTAATAACAAACTTTATTGAGTTTAAAAAGACAAAATTATATAAAACATTCACAACTCTAAAGATACAATCAACAATATTAACAAACAAACATAACAAACAAACTGAATATATGTAGTGTATATAAGTACAAATATATGCAATAACTTTTCTTCTTTTATCTTAATGATAAAGAGTTAGTTAAAGAGTGAGTTATATGGATTATTCTGCTTCAAGAGATTTGATGCTTTCTTGCATAAATTTGTACCCCACCATCTGTTCCCCGTTTTTTCCGCTAGAGGTCACATTTCTCCCTCCTTTGCTGATGGGACTTTACCCCTCCTGGCAGCGAAAGGAATTGGGGTGCAGAATTCAGAGCAGCTCAATTAAACCATTCATTAATGGTCGTTAGATGTCCTGATAAGATTCTTGGTTGCTTATAATGTGCGGTTCCTCCCACACCAATAATTTTTGTAAAAAATGTCTTTGCTTTAGTTGTCAGTTTGTGAAGTTGTCAGTTCTGGTTTTTTATCTTCCTTGTATTGAGAGCCTGTGCTTTTACTCTTGCTGCAAACTGCCTTGATAATTTCATTTCTGTGGAAATATACAGGAAAAGAACAAGGATCTGGGGAAGAAAGGAGAGGAAAAGGCCTCAAGCGTGTCAAATAAGGTAGTCCTCGATTTACAACCTTTCTTTTGGGGACCGTTTGAAGTTACGACGGCACTGAAAAAAGTGACTTACGATCGTTTTTTCACACTTATGACCGTTGCAGCATCCCCAGGTCATGTGATTAAAATTGAGACACTTGGCAAAGGACTCATATTTATGACGGTTGCAGTGTCCCGGGGTTACAACCTCTCACAAGCAAAGCCAATGGGGAGGTCAGATTCACTTAACAACTGTGGCCAGAAAAGTGGTAAAACGGGACAAAATTCACTTAACAGTGGTCTTGCTTAATAACAGAAATTTTGGGCTCCATGGTCATAAGTCGAGGACTATCTGTAGCCCCCCGATTTCTTGTTCTGGAGGGGCCATTCTGGGAGTTTAGATATTGTTTCTGTCTCTGTATTTTATTTTCCCAGTTGGGGACATGCCTCGGAGGTTTGCACCCAATGCCATAATCTTACAGCCCTTTGCAAAATAGTTTTTCTCGCCTTTATTTGTTCATTTTCAGAAGTGATTGAAAAATTTCAAAACAGATCACATGAACAGTTTTAAAGTAATCTACATCACAAATTAAAATATTGGTACTCCTGAAGTTTATGAGCACCATTGGGCCAGTCCTTCTGTTGCCAAGCAAGGGGGTTGTTAAGTAAATAGTATCCAATTTTCCAACCTTTTTTTTTTGCCACAGTTGTTCAGTGAATCAGTGCGGGTTATTAAGCGAATCATGTGGTCATTAAGCGAATCTGGCTCCTCCTATTGACTTTGCTTGCCACCCTCTTTGGAGGCTGGTTTTCATAGATGGTTTGATTTGATTTTTATCCCACCTTTATTATCATTTGCATTTTTTTCGCTCCAAATTGATTTTTATTTTATTTATTATTTTATTTATTTTTTAAATTTTATTTTATTTTACTATTCCATTCCATTCCATTCCATTCCATATTCTGTTCTGTTCTGTTCTCTTCTCTTCTCTTCTATTATTATTCTATTCTATTCTATATTTCTATTCTATCCTATCCTATTCTATTTATTTCTGTTCTATTATTTTTCTATTCTATTCTATATTCTATTCTATATTTCTATCCTATTCTATATTTCTATTCTATTCTATTCTATTCTATTCTATTCTATTCTATTCTATTCTATTCTATTCTATTCTATTCTATTCTATTCTATTCTTCTATTCTATTCTATTCTATTCTATTCTATTCTATATTTCTATATTTCTATTCTATTCTATTCTATATTTCTATTCTATTCTATTATTTTTCTATTCTATTATTCTATTATTTTCTATATTTCTATTCTATTATTTTTCTATTCTAATCTATAATTTCTATTCTATTCTATATTTCTATTCTATTATTTTTCTATTCTAATCTATAATTTCTATTCTATTCTAAATTTCTATTCTATTCTAAATTTCTATTCTATTCTATTATTTTTCTTTTCTTTTCTATTCTATTCTATTCTATTCTATTCTATTCTATTCTATTCTATTCTATTCTATTCTATTCTATTCTATTCTATTCTATTCTATTCTATTCTATTCTATTCTATTCTATTCTATTCTAATCATATTTCTTCAGTGCACCCCCCCCCCTTTCCTCAGAGAGGGGCTCTGGGCAGCGTACAGTAGAATCATTGAAATTAAACATCTTATTGTTAGAATAATTGTACCAAATCATCAGTTTTCTTCAGAATTAATCTTAGATTAAAAAGTTTTGGAATCATAAAAATAACCCTGTAAAATGTTCTCTGCAGGCTGTCAAAAATCCTGGTGAGCTCTGGCCACTTCCCAAACCTTTTAAGAAGAGAGGGACAGCCATTTATCCAGAATTTTATAGATAAGAGTTCCCTGCTTGAGGGTTGGACTAGAAGATCTCCAAGGTCCCTTCCAACTGGTGTTATTTCTCTTATTCCTGATATTTCGTTTAATTCCACAAAGACCTTGGCAAAAGATTAACTTGCCACCAAAACCTTTGGGAAGACCATTGCAGAATTAGGATAGTCCAGTTTCTAAATTGTTGAGATATTTTCCACGGTTGCTTATTCTGTAGGAAAACACACCAGTTTTTGTATTTGTTATTTTTATAGTATCCAACGCCTGTTTGTTAGGAGTGGTTTTCAGGATTGCTTAGGTTCTAGCGCCGGAGGTATTTTCTGTCTGTAATACGAACGTTAATGAAAGAGAGAGAAAAAAAGGACTAAATTCTATTCTATTTGGACCCGTCCATCTCCCGCCCCTTCACCCCCCCGAGCGAGAACCTGCAACTTTTCTTCCGCGCCCCCCAAATCCCTCTCATTCTCTCGCCTCCTTTGCAGACCCCCCCCCCCACACCCGCTTCCTAATTTAAGGAGCCCTAACCCTAACTTTAGGGGAATAACCTTGGGAAGACCCTCGCCCAGGTCCCAGGGCGACCCACCGCCCCTCCAAAGAGCCCTCCCGCCGGGACCCCCGAAACGAGGGGAGCGTTTCGGGGGGCTGCTTCCAAAGCAGCGAGGCGCGTACTTTTCCTAGCGCCGGAAAAGTTTGATTCTAACTAACTTTGGAAATTGGGGACACCCCCCCCCCCCGCTCCCTAGCAAACCCTAGCCGGGGGAGAGGGACCCCCCCTCCCCGCCAGAGTCTTTTTGCAAAGTTGAGCGAGACAGGAGGTTTGAGTCTGGGGGCAGCTTTAGCCAAGGTGCGGGGAAGACTTTGCCCTCTTTGCTGGACTACAGTACCTATTTTGCCCGGCAGGAAGCAGGTCTGGCCGCCCCAACCAGTCACATACACAAGACCCGTACCCCTCCCGGGCTGCCGGCCGCTCCCCCTCGATTGATCGCTCCCGTGGCTGGGGAGGAAGAGGAGGAGGAGAGAAGGAGGACAAGAAGGAGGAAGGAGAAAAGAAGGAGAAAGACGAGGAGGGGAGGAAGACGAGAGGAGGAGGAAGAGAAGCAGGAGGAAGAAGGAGAAAAGAAGAAGAGGAGTAGGAGGAGGGTAGGAAAAGGAGGAGGAGCAGGAGAAAGAAGAAGAGGAGCAGGAAGAGGGTAGGAAGAGAAGGAGGAAGAAGAGAAAGACGAGGAGGAGAGAAGGAAGAGAAGAAGGAGAAAGGAGGAGGAGGAGGAGGAGGAGGAAGGAAGGAAAAGGGAGAGAGAAAGGAAGAAGAGGAGGAGGAGAGAAGGAGGAGGAAGATAGGAAGAGGAGGAGGAGAAAGAAGAGAAAGAGGAGGAGGAGGAAGAGGAGGAGAGAAGGAAGAGAAGAAGGAGGAGGAGGAGGAGGAAGGAAGGAAAAGGGAGAGAGAAAGGAAGAAGAGGAGGAGGAGAGAAGGAGGAGGAAGGGTCAGCCTGGCCGGCCCGCCAGCCACTTGTTGCCGAGAGGAGGCGGGGGTCTCGGGCGAGGGCGGGCCGGGGAAAAGCCGCCCCCCGGCCGCCCAGCTCGCCCACAAGGCGGAAGGGCCAGGCGCGCTCGGAGCCACCTCCAGCCGGGGCGCTGCGCTCCACCTCCCCCGCCGGGACCCCGGGCGTGGCCGGCTGCGGGGGAGTCCCCCCGCCCGCCCACCCACCCAGCCTCCGCGGCATGGGCGAGGACCCCAGCCTGGCCGCCAAGGCCGCCCTGGTAAGCCGCCCTGGGGCAGCGGGGTGAGGGGCGCGAAGACCCCCGCGGGCCACTTCGGGGCTGGGCTGGGCAGGGGGCAACTGCGGCGGTTCCCGCCGGGGGTTTTGGGTGGGGGTCCCTAAGCGTCTCTCTCTCCCTCCCTCCCTGCAGGCTGCCAGCGCTTTCTCGCCCTCGGCGGGGTCTTGCTCGGGGGTCCGCGGCGCCGGGGCGCTCCGGCTGGAAGCGGTGATGGAGAACCTGCAACGGGCGCAGGCGGCGCGGCTGGAGGAGAAGCTCCGGCGGGCTCAGGGGGCTCAGCCCGGCGGCCCCCCCGCGCCCCCGCTGCGCCCCTTCTGCGGGGGGCTCCCCACGGCCCGCGGCCCGCCGCCCACCCGCCTCCAGAAGGAGGAGGAGGAGGATGGGCTGGACCAGGAGGAAGAGGAGGAGGAGGAGGAAGAAGAAGAGGAGGAAGAAGAGGAGGAAGGAGACGTGGGGTCCCGGCCCCGCCACGCGCAACGCCCAGGCGCCCACGCCGGCTTGGCTTCTCCGCCTCCCCCGCCGCCCCCTCCCCCGCCGCCCCACGAGTGGACCTACGAGGAGCAGTTCAAGCAGGTCAGTCCAAGCCGCGATCCCGCGTGGGTCTCCGTCGCGCGTGGGGGCTCTCCGGGCTGGCCAACGCGCTTCCCTCTCGCGTGTCTCTTTTGCAAAGTTTGGCCCCGGCGCCTGCGTCCTCTCTCCCTCCCTCCCGTGGCCCCTCCCTTCTCCCACTCGTGGAAAGTCGCGTCGTGGAATCCTGGCCCTTTTCTTAACTCGCCCAACTTCGGGAAGGCATGCCGCGAAGTGGGAATCGGACGGCGCTTCGGGAGCGTCGGGGATAATGCGTGGGTGGGTTCCCCACGGAGACACGCGAGGATGTTCACGTGAACCTAGGACTGGTCCGTGTAAAAAAAAAATGCGTCCCCAACCCCCCTTGGAATTTACCTTCCCCGTTCTTGGGTCGCCTTCCTTATTCAGATTACTTTGGGCTGGGAAACGTCTCTCAGCTTTAACTGCCAGCCTTATAATTTCAAAAGCCAAGAAAAATCATTTAAGGAGTTTGAAGAATTCATTGTTTCTAAACTATTATATTTTGGGGATTTGTGTTTTGCGTAAGTTCCTCCCCCTCCCCCTTTATGTGAAAAGGGTTTTTGCGCCCCCCCCCAGGTGGGTCTCCTTGAATTCACAGGGATTTTAGAGGCAGACTTTATAATTTTTCGCTTTGCAGATTTTTTAAATTGATGTTGCGTTGAATTAAGCTTGTCATCCTTTCCTACGCATATATACATTTTATCAGTCCAGTAACATATAAGGGAATTTCTCCCGGAGTTTTGAAATCCCTGGCAAAGCAATCTTACCAGGTAGGCTGGTGTGAGAAAGGGTACCACCCAGTGATCTTCCTGAACGCCTCAGAAGAGAGCACTTCTGCTACATGAATGCCTTTTTACAGTATTCATTCGTCTCTGCCTTACAGTTATTCTCAGTGGGTGTGGGATTTTGGTTTGCTCTCTCTGTTTAGGGGGCTGCAAAAGAGGGGGCAGAGACCCCTATGCTGAGACCAGCTGCTTTCCATGTGCTATTTTGGGGGTGTTTATATGAGGGACCGTGTAATCCTTGGAATTTCTTTGCAGTGTAAATGCTTGTTTTGGGGATCTCTTTTATAACTTCACAGCTTTTGACTGACTCTTCAACTAGTTTAATGAGGGTGCAGATCCTGTCCCTGCCTCCCCTCCCTTCCTCCCCTCCCCCTTAATTCTTGGGCTCTTGCTAAATACTAATTTATTTTTAAAGTTACTTACCTCCTTTATATGTTATATATTGGGTTTTATGTTTTTAATATAATTTATTGTACACTGCCCAGAGTCCCTTTGTAAGGGAGATTGGTGTTTTTAAAATTAGATGACAGACAGACAGACAGATAGATAGATAGATAGATAGATAGATAGATAGATAGATAGATAGATAGATGTGATAGAGAAAGAACAAAATAGTATATGTATGTGTATGATAGACAGACAGACAGACAGACAGACGATGGATGGATAGATAGATGATACATAAAGGATAAATATAGATAGGATAAATATATATAAATAGATGAGAAAGGGGAGATAGATAGATCTATAGAAAGAGAGAAAGAAAAAATAGGATAAATACAAAGAGAAACAGGATAGACACACAAAAGATGTGTGTGAGAGAAATAGGATATGATATAGATAGATGGATAGATATATAGGTAGAATTAGAGTAGAGAGAGAAATAGGTAGATACAGAGAGAAAGAGACATAGGATAGAAAAATAGATGAGAGAGAAAGAAAGAGAAAGAAAGAAAGAAAAGAGAAAGAAAGAAAGGAAGGAAGGAAGGGAAGGAAGGAAGGAAGAATTGTTTTTCCTTATAAGGTATTTGTTAGCCAAACTCTCCATCCCATTCCTGATTCCTTCTTGTCCGTTCTTCTTCTTCCAAACATGATCATTTGAGCGGCTCCAAAAACTTGTCCCCAAGGACAATTTGAGTAAATTAGAATACAGTTCTTATAAAGTGGTGGGGCAAAAAGCTGAAAAACCACTCCTGCGGTCCATGGTTTTTTCTCCCTCTCCTGCTTGGGTCCAGAGCTGCCTTTTTTTCGGGGTGAGGGGAACACTTCCTGGTGGGAAACTTTCCTTTTTGTGGAAGGTGGTGGGAGTGGAAGCTAATTTGGAAACAACATCTGGGACCCCTGTTTCCTATCCCCTCCTTTGCAGGTTCCCCCCTCCCATAAGGAAGCTGGATTATCTCTTTTATATGAGTTTAGTTTGGCCTTCAAAGCTACCAGTTTATGTTTAACCTTTTGATTTGATGTGTCTGTGTGTGTGTGAGAGAGAGAGAAAGATATTTTTCAAACAACACAACTTCTCATGTCTATCTGTCATCTTAAGATGCCCTTTACATGCCAGAAGTTATTATTTTTAAAATGTGCATTTATTTTTTATTAAATTTATTTTAATACTTTTATTAATCAGTATTAAAGGTTTAAATATTAAAGGTTTAATCGACCTTTAATTTATTAATTGCTTTGAAATTAATGTAATAAATATATTCATCCAACATCAAGTCTTCTAACATCATCTTGAGATGGCCCTTATGTGCCAGAAGTTATTATTTTTAAAATTCGTATTTACTTTTTATTACATTTATTTTTTTAATAAATTAGTTTATTTTATTAAAGTTGCTTTGAACTTAGTCATTTTTAATAAATACGTTCACCCATCATCAAGGCTTATCATCTTGAGGTGCCCTTTATGGGCCAGTCATTATTCTTTATTACATTTATATTTATATGTTTGTTTAATTTATTTTTAAGAAGTTAGTTTAATAAAATCTTAATTCATTAAAGTTGCTTTGAATTTAGTCATTTTAATAAATATGTTCACCCATCCTTCTTGAGCATATATACTACTGAAAACTTATTCTTTTTCCTTTCCCCAAAACATTTGGTGAACATTTGCCGGATTCCGAGTTTTCACTTCTCCCTCTTCAAATTCTCCTTGCAATCCTGCGTCCCATTTTATATGGAACTGGGTGGCTGGAGGAAAGGCAGGTTTGGGGGGGGGGGATGTCTATTCATCTCGTGTCCTGGCCTTATCGGATAAGTCCATTTTCTGCATTTCTACAAAAAAAATGTACTTTAAGCTAACCTTTGAGAACAGCAACCACATGTCTGCACACCAGTTAATTAAGGTTTGCACAAACCACTCGGGCCAACTCAGGGAAATCTTGCCGTTCAGTTTTTAGTGATCTGATTGTGAATTTTGCACAGATTTAATTTCTCTGTGGCTTTTAGTTAAGAAGGGTAAACGAAAAAGAGGGAATCAGGTTGTCCTGAAATGTCTTCTCTATCCTTTTCTGAATTCAAAATAGAATGCTAAACGGTAATTTTATGGGGGGGGGGCGGTTTGGCAAAGACCCCAATAGTTATCCAACCTCACCCAATTTTCCTGGACTTGGTTATTATTTATCCATCACTTTTATTTATATCCTGTCTTTTCGGCAAAGATATCAAGCCAGCATTTGTGGTTTCACGTCACCTCCCTGGTTCCTTTTTAGCAGCCCTCTCCGGCTAAGAGGGTGGGGTGGGGGGGACAAAGATTGCCGCTGTGTTTCATGGCTGTTTTATGGCTTAAACCTGGGTCATTCTCAATCCTTCTTTGGACTCAAGATCCTAGATCTGTTTTGACCAAACCAGAAGAGTTCCCTGCTGTTCTGGGTTGGTGATGAAAGAGAACAATTTTCGGAAGTAGAAAATTTTGATGGACAGGTGTTTAGAAGCGATCGCAAAACGGAAACGGGCTAATATATTATGCATATGTATGCATGTGTATTACAGGGAGAAAGAGAGAGAAAAAAAGAAAGAGAGAGAAAGAGTGAGAGATAAAGATATGTAGGGGAAAAAAAAAAGAAAATATGATTTCTTCCCCTAATACTGTTCCATTTTCCCCCCCAAGAAGAAAAATGGATTATTACAAAATATTTCCTTTTTAAAATATTTATTTATTTATTTATTTATTCGATTTCTATAACCGCCCATCTCAATCAATGACTCTGGGCAGTTTATCGTTTGAAAAGTATATGATAATAAAAAGACTTCTTCATTTCATTCTAAAAAAGATTTTGGAAAGAATAAAAAACATCCCAGATATATATACTTAGCAGCCGAGATACTAACAATATCTAAAATGGTGTTAAAAGTCAGAAATTGTAGGAAGTGTTTTATGAAATTTAAAAAAAAAAAACAAGCATAAGAAAAATGAGGAAATGCTTGTTTCATCCGAGTGGACTTTCTATTTTTAGAAATTTATTCTCTTTGTAAATTTCTGAAATAACTACGAATAGGGACATGAATCTTGATCCAATTGGCATTTCATTGGGCAAAATGTGAGTTGATTTTTCTCTGGAAATCTGTTCTCGATCGCTTTCTCGAGGAGAAAAAAAATCCAGAACTTGCTGCTCTCATTTCCAGATTTACTTTTCCTTGCCAGCTTCACCTAAAGTGCCGACTATAAAAAAAACCCTTGATTTTCTTGCATTCAGAAACTCGGAGCGCCTTGGAAACAAAATTTTCCAGGAAATTTTAACAAATAAATAGATAGATAAAGAAAATAGATTACGACAATGTCAGTGTCTTGGGCACAAAACCTACTGATACAAGCCGGACCGATTTTATAGATTTTGAATTTTTAAAAAGCGATGAAGTGACTCTAAGCGGGTTAAAGAATGAAGATATATTTATTTAAGGAATAGGCCATCCCAATTGGCTTTCAGGCTGGAACAATAAACTAGGATGAAAACAAAAATTTTATCACCCAAAAGAAACCATGGACAATTGAAATTGTACCATGCAATCTAACCCAATTCCTGGTGAAAAAGCTAGTTTTTAAGAGCTAACTTCACCCAAGGCAGAGGGTGGCTGTATGAATTTTGGATGGAAGGGAGTATGGACTTATCCTCACACCTGAAAACTCTCCCTCCCCCCACCTTTTCCAGGAAACACACAACCTACTTATGTATAGATTTATTATGGTGCATTCTTTGCTAAATCTTATCTTGGCTTATTGCTCAATCATTGTGCATAAAAATGTCTTTTACTTGGAATATTGCATCACATACAAAAAAGGAGATGGAGACTCTGGAAAGAGTGCAGAGAAGAGCAACAAAGATGATTAGGAGAGCGGAGGCTAAAATATCTAAAGAACGGATGCAGGAATTGGGTATGTCTAGTTTGATGAAAAGAAGGACTAGGGGAGACATGATAGCATCTCCCAATATTTGAGGGGCTCCCACAAGGAAGAGGGGGTCAACCTATTCTCCAAAGCATCAGGAGGGAGGACAAAGAAGCAATGGATGGAAATTAATTAGGGAGAGAAGCATCCTGGAATTAAGGAGAAACTTCCTAATGGGGAGATTAACCAGTGGAACAGCTTGCCACCATCATTGGAGGCTTTTAAGAAGAGGTCATTTATCCAGAATGATATAGAGTTTCCCGCTTGAGCAGGGGATTGGATTAGAAGATCTCAAAGATCCCATCCAGTATTATTATTCTATGTTTTTATGTTTCTTTTAATCCACAATGTACATATGCACCACAAGGTGTGAAGGAGATGCCCAGCAGATACAATGTATGTTTCATGACGTCATTTACACAGTGACCTAAGGACAGGTGTGACATTACTCTACCTCCCTCTCCTGTAGATTGATGTCCACCTAGCAGTTGGGACCAATAATGGTATCAGTCAGTTTTCTACAGGGCATGGACTTAAAGTACGATGGGCGGGGTAGAAATGGGATAAATAAATCAATGTATTTCCACACCAAAATTGGCACGGTGTGACAAGGGCCCCCCCGTGTGTTATTTACCACGGATTTAGCACAAAGCCACAGGAATGTGTGACTTACCACAACCTCTGCATCGTGGATCCTGGATCCTGGATCTACTCTACCACCCAGAGAAGTTAGTGGCTTTCTCTGCCTTTCTTTTCGAGCTGTCCCTTTTGCATGCTTCGATATCAAGACTCGGAGAAATGAGAAGGCTGCAAAGGGTTGGATTTTGCAGGAAAGCAATTAAGGTGTCTGTTGGATTTGGAGGAGGACTTTGCCTCTCTGGAAAGGGAGGGGGTCAACTGTTCAGGGTGTGCATACTGGTGTGGTTGTCACCTTGTTGTCATCAAGAAACCGGTTATTCCCTCCAGGGATGTGAAGAGTATTCTCTAGAGCAATGTTTCTCCACCTTGACAACTTGAAGATGGGTGGGCTTCAATTCTCAGTATTCTTCAGCCATCCATGCTGCCTGGGGAATTCTGGGATTTGAGCCCAGAAGTCCACCCATCTTGAATAGAATAGGAAGGGAGCTTGGAGGTCTTCTAGTCCAACCCCTTGCTCAAGCAGAAGACCATGTACCATCCCAGACGAATGGCTGTCCAATCTCTTCTTAGAAACCTCCAGCAATGGAGTACCTGCAACTTCTGGTGGCAAGCTGTTCCACAGGTTAATTGGCCTTACATCAGGAAATTTCTCCTTGGTTCTAGGTTGGACTTCTCTTTAGCAGACTAACAGAGTTGGAAAGGACCTTGGAAGTCTTCTAGGCCAGAGGTGGCCAATCCCCCAGGCTATGGCCCACTACCGGGCCTTGAGCCATATGGAACCGGGCTGCTGAAGGGGCAGGCAAGCGTGCGCACGCATCCCCACTTCTGCAAGCAGCGGGCAAGCATAGACACACCAAACAAATCCACCTCCATTCCCCATACTCCCCGGTCCCACAAAACTAGAAAGGTTTTGGGGAAATCTGTTCTAGTCCAAATCACGAGACCCTATTCCATTTCAGACAAGTGATTGTCCAGTCTCTTCTTAAAAACCTCCAGTGGAGCAGCCATGACTTCTGGAGGCAAGTTATTCTGCTGGTGAATTGTTTTCACTGTCAAGAAATTTATCCTTAGTTCCAAGTTGCTTCTCTCCTTGATTACCGGTAGTTTCCGTCCGTTGCTTCTTATCCTGCTCTCAGGAGAATAGGTTGACCCGCTCCTCTCTGTCATATCCCCTCAAATACCAGAAGACAGCTATCATGTCACCCCTAGTGCCCAACCACCCTGGCTGTGCACCTGAGAAAGTGTCCTAGTGGAGCCCTTTGCAAGTGCCTACAGGTGGGAGAAGCCAGTGGGAGCCCC
>CM075959.1:10265300-10290300 GCA_038048745.1 Coluber constrictor foxii | reverse complement strand
CTCCAGGGGCTTTCTAGGAGCCTGGGGAGGACGAAGAGCCTGGATAGCTCAGCAGACTAAAAAAGCATTGTGATTAACTCCAGCTGTCTGCAATTACTGTAAATTCGAATCTCCCCAGGCTCAAGGTTGACTCAGCCTTCCATCCTTTCTAAGGTAGGTAAATGGAGGACCCAGTTTGTGGGGGCACTAAGCTGACTTTGTATAAATATACAAAAGTATGAAGGCTATTGCTTAACGCATTGTAAGCCGCCCTGAGTTTCCGGAGAAGGGCGGCATATAAATCTAATTAAAAAAAAAAAGAGTTCCCTACCTCCCTGGAGGCCTTCCGGAGGCCAGAAACAGCCCGTTTGCCGACTTCCGTTGGGTTCAGAAGGTCCAAAAATCAGCTGGCCAGTGCGCACACACGTGCTGGAGCTGAGCCAGGACAATGTTTGCATGCCCACCAATATGGCTCCATGTGCCACCTGTGGCACGTATGCCATAGGTTCACCATCACGGGTATAGGGTGTCTGCTTGGACCAGAAGGCCTGGAAGGTGTTCTAAATCTTCTAATCTGGTCTTGTCTTCTAGTCTAGTCTTGGAGTAGAAGACCTAGATGGAGTAGGGGTGACACGATAGCAGTCTACCAATATTTGAGGGGCTGCCCCAAAGAAGAGGGGGTCAACCTATTCTCCAAAGCACCAGAAGGCAGAACAAGAAGCAACGGATGGAAATTAATGAAGGAGAAGAAGCAACTTGGAAGTAAGGAGGAACTTCATGACAGTGAAAACAATTAACCAGTGGAACAACTTACCACCAGAAGTTATGGGTGCTCCAAAATGGAGGCTTTTAAAACGAGACTGGACAACCATTTGTCTAGAATAGTATAGTGTCTCTTGTTTGAGCAGGGGGTTGGACTAGAAGACCTCCAAGGTCCCTGCCCACTCTATTATTCTATGTTCTACCTCCAAAGTCCTTCCGGCTGTGGTATTCTGAAGTCCTTTCTTGGTTCTCCGTTGTTGGAGACAAAATGCTTTGCCGGCTGGGGAACTCTGGGAGTTGAAGTCCCCAAGTCTTAAAGTTGGCAAGGTTAGAGACCCCTGACATATATAACATCAACGTTCCGATTCCCCCTCCCCCCCACCCGCTTTCCATGAAACCCCAGAGCAAAGAAATGGAACAACATAAATGTGGACATGGGTCCAGCTTAAGCGTGCTTCCACCCTGCCCTTCGCTTTGCAAACCCTCAGTGGCTTGAGTTGCAGGACGTGCTTGAGGGGTGAGTCACCAAGCTGCAGCTTGTCCCTTACGCAAGCAAGCATCGCTGGCAAGCAGAGATTCAAGGCTGATAACCAGCCAAACGGGAATCCGGAACCGCCTTATTCCTTGCAGGTACTAAGAAATATAAAACCTGCAAGATTGGCCATCCTTTATCCAACTCAGTTTAACTCTCTCCCGTCCGAAAGACATCAAGAGTTTTGATACCTGGGGCGTGGCGTGGACTCTCTCCTAGGTGGAGGTGGCTTTGGTTAGGTTGGATTGGGAGGGGATTGGGAGTTGAAAAGGTGGAATGGGAGCATTTCAGTGGGACTGAAATGAAACAGATCAGGGGTGAAATCCAGCAGGTTCTGACAGGTTCTGGAGAACCGGAAGCGGAAATTTTGAGCAGTTCGGAGAACCGGCGAATACCACCTCTGGCTGGCCCCAGAGTTGGGAGGGAATGGGGATTTTGCAGTATCCTTCCCCTGGAGGGGGGTGGGAATGGAGATTTTGCAGTATCCTTCCCCTGCCACACCCACCAAGCCACGCCCACAGAACTGGAAGTTTAAAAAAATTGAATTTCACCACAGAAACAAATGCAACTAAGCATTTTTTGGAGCGGGTGGGTGATTTCTCGTCGTTCACAGACTTCTGAGGTGCCTTTGATAGCAGACAGGACGGATTCAGGAGTAGCGAAAATTCTGTGCATTCGGAATAATGGAGTCGGGAGGGACCTTGGAGGCAGGAGATCCTGTACCATTTCAGACAGGGGATTGTCCAGTCTTTTCTTAACATCCTCCAGTGATGGAGCCCCCCACAACTTCTGGAGGCAAATCATTCCACCTATTAATTTCTTCTCACTGTTAGGAAATTTCTTCTTAGTTCAAGGTTGCTTCTCTCCTTGATTAGTTTCCACCCATTGCTTCTTGTCCTGCCCTCGGGTGCTTTGGAGAATAGCTTGACTCCCTCTTCTTTGTGGCAACCCCTGAGATATTGGAAGACTGCTATCCTGTCTCCCTTAGTCCTTCTCTTCATCAAACTAGACATACCCACTTCCTGCAACTGTTCTTCCTATGTTTTAGCCTCCAGTCCCCTAATCATCTTTGTTGCTCTTCTCTGCACTCTTTCCAGAGTCTCAACCTCTGTTTTATATCACGGCAACCAAAACTGGATGCAATATTCCAAGTGGGGGCTTACCAAGACCTTACAAAGTGGTTGTCAAGGTTGCAACTGACAAACCCAACCAAGCACCATTGAGACGTTCCAATCTCATAATGCAAGACTTTATTGAGTACGTTATTTCGACACAGATGAAAACAAAACCAACTCTGGTAAATTCCCGCGCAAAGTCATATAGTTAAAGAATAGACTTTCCCCTCCCTTGATTAGTGCATGTCACATTGTCCAATTGAGCATCAGTATACTGCTATGAAAGGACACAGTGGCTTAGTGGCTAAGAGCTTGTCGATCCAAAGGTTGGCAGTTCAGTGGTTTGAATCCCTAGTGCCGTGTAACAGGGTGAGCTCCCATTACTTGTCCCAGCTTCTGCCAATCTAGCAGTTCGAAAGCCCGTAAAAAATGCAAGTAGAGAAATAGGGACCACCTTTGGTGGGAAGGGAACAGCGTTCCATGCATGTTTGGCATTGAGTCATGCCGGCCACATGACCACGGAGATGTCTTCGGACAGCACTGGCTCTTTGGCTTTGAAACGGAGATGAGCACCGCCCCCTAGAGTTGGGAACAACTAGCACATATGTGCAAGGGAAATCTTTACCTTATATTGCTATGGGAAAATCTCTTTGAGGTTAAGAAAATACCTGTAGCAGTGCCCTTGGTTCCCATGGGTTGTCTTGGGCGATGTCTGGTGCCTGCATTCCAATTCCCCTTCCCGCCTTCCTGGTTCTTTGGCAAGCTGAGAAGTAGTACTGGTTACAACAGCATAAGCGCACTTCGAGTGGTATCAACACTTCACCTGATCTTGATTCTATCCCTCCGTTGACTCAGTTGGACTCAGCCGTCGGTCCTTCCAAGGTCAGTTGAATGAGGACCCAGATTGTTGGGGGCAAGAGGCTGACTCTGTAAACGGCTTAGAGAGGGCTGGAAAGCATTGCAAAGCGGTATATAAGTCTTAAGTGCTATCGCTATTGATGCAGCCTAGGACTTTTGGCAATAGCAGCACATGGCTGGCTCATATTTAAGTGATTGTCCACGGGGATTCCAAGATCCTCCACTCTTTCTCTCTCTCTTTGGAGGATCCCACAGGATTCTTTTTTGACCCAAATGCCGCAAGGAAGGCTATAACAGCACAAAAGTTATTGTGCTTGCCTTGGAAACAGCAGCTTGCTGGGTTTTAAAATCCAGCAGAAAAGAGGGTGTAGGTGCCTCAGTCAGAAAGGGCTCCCCAGCTTCTAGTCTCCCCCCACCACCAGGCATGGAAGATCCCATTGGGGGGGGAGCGGATACTTGGGACCACTTCCTCTCTCTCAACGCAACCTTTCAAGCGTGATTGAATGACAAGCAGCTGCATTTGGCGTGCAGGAAACGCGAATTGTAGCCCTGTTGCTTTGAGCTTCCTTTTATGAGACTCTGGGGCTCCATTGCTCTGCCCCTTCGATATGCTTCCAGCTGCCCTTCAATTGTCCCCGAAATAAAGAGCGAAAAATCTGTTATCGATTTTTTGATCATATCGGTTTATGGGATCAACGGCTCGGCTGGGTGGGCAGATACGGCTTGGGTAGACCTGAAAGAGCCGTTCGTACAACATGGTTGCAGTCCTTGATTTGCAACCGTTCATTTACTGTCTGTTCAAGAGGGCCCTGAGAGAGCCTGGATAGCTCAGCAGACTAGAAGAATTGTGATTAACTCCAGCTGTCTGCAATTACTATAAGTTCGAATCTCCCCAGGCTCAAGGTTGACTCAGCCTTCCATCCTTTCTAAGGTAGGTCAATTGAGGACCCAGTTTGTGGGGGCAATAAGCTGACTTTGTAAAATATACAAAAGTATGAAGGCTATTGCTTAACGCATTGAAGGCCGCCCTGAATCTCCAGAGAAGGGCGGCATATAAATCTAATTAAAAAAAAAAAAAGGATGCTCCTGCTGTATGGATTTACCTCAGGATGCTCCGGATGTGTGAATTTACCGTCAAGATAGGAGCCTGGATAGCTCAGCAGACTAAAAGCATTGTGATTAACACCAGCTGTTTGCAATTACTCTAAGTTTGAATGTCACCAGGCTCGAGGTTGACTCAGCCTTCCATCCTTTCTAAGGTGGGTAAACTGAGGACCCAGTTTGTGGGGGCAATAAGCTGACTTTGTATAAATATATACAAAAGTGTGAAGGCTATTGCTTAACGCATTGTAAGTCGCCCTGAGTCTCTGGAGAAGGGCAGGATATAGATCAAATTAAAAAAAAAAGGTTACAAAAATAACAGAGTTGGAAAGGACCTTGGAGGTCATCTAGTCCAACCCCCTGCTTAAGCAGGAGTCCCTATACCATTTCAGACAGATGGCTGTCCAGTTTCTTCTTGAAAGCTTCCAGGGACGTACGGCCATTTTTCACACTTATGACCGTTGTAAGCATCCCCGTGGTCACGTGGTCAATATTCAGACACTTGGCAACTGATTCGTACTTATGACGGTTGCAGTGTCCCAAGGTCACGTGATCCCCTGTTGCGGCCTTCTGACAAGCAAAGTCAAAGGGGAAGCCGTTGATTCGCTTAACAACCGTGTTATTCACTTGTGTTTCACTTAACAACTCTGGCAAGAAAGGTTGTAAAATGGGGGGAAAACTCACTTAAGAACTTATGGTTAGCAACATAAATTTGGGGGTCAGTTGTGGCGCTTGTGGCTTAAGGGTTGGGCCCAAAGGAACATGGTTGGTCAATACGCTATGACCTCTTGGTTCAATTCAGTTGGGGCTGCTCCCTCGCTGGAGGTTTTCACGAAAGGATTGGACAACCATTTCTCCAGGGTGACGTAAGGTCTCCTGCCTCGCAGAGATGGTTGGACTAGAGGACCTCCATGGTCCCTTCTTCCCTGGGGTTCTGTGATTCATGAATGAAGCCGCAGAAACAGAAAAGCAGAGGAAGAGAGACAGAAAGAGAAAGAGAAAAAAAGAAAGAGAGAGAGAGAAGGAGAAAGAAAGAGAGAGAGAGGAAGAGACACAGAAAGAGAAAGAGAGAAAGAAGAGAAAGACAGAAAGACAGAAAGAGAAAGAGAGAAAAAGAGAGAAAGAGACACAAAAAGGAGAGAAAGAGAGAGAGAGAGAAACAAAGAGAGACAGAGACAAAGAGAGTGAGATAAAAAGAAAGAGAGGAAGAGACACTGAAAGAAGGAGAGAAGGTGTGTGTGTGTGAGAGAGAGAGATAAAGAAAGAAAGAGAAAGAAAGAAAGAAAGAAAGAAATTAAGAAAGAAAGAAAGAAAGAAAGAAAGAAAGAAAGAAAGAAAGAAAGAAAGAAAGAAAGAAAGAAAGAAAGAAAGAAAGATTAGTGCATCACCAATAAGAACAAAGTAATGGCAACCATCTTGCAAGAGAATCAGCAGTGTGAATGTTTTATTTGAAAACAGAATTTAACTTAAGGGACAAAACATGGAAGTGTCTTTAAAAAAGGCATTGAGAATCAATTAACCGTCGGGTTAGAAAGAGATGTGAGTTCTAGTCCTGCCTTAGGCATGAAAGCTGTCTGGGTGACTTTGGGCCAGTGTCTCCCCCCACCTCAGCCCAACACACCTGACCAGGTTGTGGTTGTGGGGAAAATAGATGGAGGAAAGAATATTACAGTGGCTTTGCTGTGTTTGCTCTTGCTCTGGCACCCAGATTGGTTTTACATCAGCTGCCCTGCCAAGAGGAAGGGGCTGCTTCAGGCCCCGAGTCCAGCGGTCGCCAAAGGAGACTCCTAGAGAATCACTGCCTCACCTGGGCCAGGTGTGGGCATCCTGAGCTCTTGGCTCTGGGAAAGAGCCTGTTGCAGGGGTGAAATCCAGCAGGTTCTGGCAGGTTTCTAGAGAACCGGTAGTGGAAATTTTGAGCAGTTCAGAGAACCGGCAAATACCACCGCTGGCTGGCCCCAGAGAATAGAATAAAATAGAGTAGAGTAGAGTAGAGTAGACTAGACTAGACTAGACTAGACTAGACTAGAACAGTACAGTACAGTACAGTACAGTACAGAACAGAACAGAACAGAACAGAATTCTTTATTGGCCAAGTGTGTTTGGACACACAAGGAATTTGTCTTGGTGCATACGCTCTCAGTGTACATAAAAGAAAAGATACACTCGTCAAGAAGTAGGAGTCAGAATGGGGATTTTGCACTCCCCCAGGAGTGGGGAGGGAATGGGGATTTTGCAGTATCCTTTCCCCAGGAATGGGGTGGGAATGGAGACTTTGCAGTATCCTCCCCTGTCACGCCCACCAAGCCACACCCACTAAGCCATACCACGCCTACCAAGCCACGCCCACAGAACCGGTAGTAAAAAAAATTGGATTAGATCACTGCCCTGATCTACTGGGATTGACGTCAGCCTTACAAATCTGCTGCACTCTTTCAAGATAGACTGATAATCTCGCCTTTATTAGTGGGGATAGCTCTGATCTGGGTGAAGAGGCTGTGTCAGGCTGCCTCCGATCAGTTCCTAGGAAAGAAAACCCTCGACTCCATAAATTCAGAGAAAAGGTCCTTTTACTAAAGAAAGAGCTGAATGCAGGATTTTGCAGTATCCTTCCCCTGGAGTGGGGAGGGAGTGGGGATTTTGCAGTATCCTTCCCCTGCCACACCCCACCAAGCCACACCCACCAAGCCACACCCCCACCCACCAAGCCACGCCACAGATCCGGTAGTAGTAAAAAAAATTGGGATTTCACCATTGGCCTGTTGTCCCAGAACTGGGCTCTTGCTTGGTGTTAAAACCAATAAGTCACTGGACACAATACAGAATTGGTGCGATACAGAATGATACTTTATTTTGGTACCAAGATATAAGGACCCTGGTTCGAAAGCTTACCAAGAGCCCGGATTAGAATTTTACAGCAATTTTTATAGTCAAATTATTCCCCTAATAATGCATGCATCACAGATAATATTGATTGGTCCTTTGGATTTCTGTCCCCCTCCCCAAACCTTTTTATGCTAAATAGCTACATGTCGCATCACCTGTATTTCACTCCAGATCACGGGTATCTTTCAAAGTGTGCCAGCTATGTGGTTTTGGGGGGTTTTTCTTATAAATGAGCTATTCTTGTGTCTAATATCCCGGCTAGTGGTTTTCGAACAGGTAAGGTGCTATTGCAGAGCAGCTCAAGGCAGCAGGTCCACCCACCCCGCAACCCCCCTCCTTCCGCAGAGAAAAGTAAAAGCAGTTTTTAAGTCTTTGTCTGAGGCAGCCCCCCCACCCCCCCCCCACCCCGGTCACCCCTGCCTCCTCCTGCAGTGAGAGAAGACAGGAAAGAGCAAAGATGCTTAATTGTTTGTTGCAAGGCAAAGAAATGAAGACAAGAGAAAATGTTTTTTTTCAGCATTCATATTCCTCACTCTCATGTCCATGACATCCATGCATCTGGGTCCTATGTGACCCTTCCTCTGATCCCCAGGGCCTCATCTGGACATACATTTCATCATCTGATCCTTCCTTCCTTCCTTCCTTCCTTCCTTCCTTCCTTCATTCCTTCCTTCCTTCCTTCCTTCCTTCCTTCCTTCCTTCCTTCCCTTCTTCCCTTCCCTTCCCTTCCCTTCCCTTCCCTTCCCTTTTTCTCTTCTTCCTCCCTCCCTCTCTTTCCTTTCTCCTCCCTCCCTCCCTCCTCCTTTCCTTTCCTTTCCTTTCCTTTCCTTTCCTTTCCTTTCCTTTCCTTTCCTTTCCTTTCCTTTCCTTTCCTTTCCTTTCCTTTCCTTTCCTGTCCTGTCCTGTCCTTTCCTTTCCTTTCCTTTCCTTTCCTTTCTTCCTCCTCCTTTCTTTCCCTTCCCTTCCCTTTCCTCCTCCTCTCTTTCCTTTCCTTTCCTTTCCTTTCCTTTCCTTTCCTTTCCTTTCCTTTCCTTTCCTTTCCTTTCCTTTCCTTTCCTTTCTTCCTTTCCTTTCCTTTCCTTGTCCTGTCCTGTCCTGTCCTGTCCTTTCCTTTCCTTTCCTTTCCTTTCCTTTCCTTTCTTCCTCCTCCTTTCTTTCCCTTCCCTTCCCTTTCCTCCTCCTCCTCCCCTTCCCTTCCCTTCCCTTCCCTTCTTCCTTTCCTTTCCTTCCCTTCCCTTCCCTTCCCTTCTTCCTTTCCTTTCCTTTCCTTTCCTTTCCTTTCCTTTCCTTTCCTTTCCTTTCCTTTCCTTTTCCTTTCCTTTCCTTTTCCTTTCCTTTCCTTTCCTGTCCTGTCCTGTCCTGTCCTTTCCTTTCCTTTCCTTTCCTTTCCTTTCTTCCCTCCTTTCTTTCCCTTCCCTTCCCCTTTCCTCCCTCCTCCTCCCCTTCCCTTCCCTTCCCTTCCTTCTTCCTTTCCTTCCTTCCTTCCCTTCCCTTCTCCCTTCTCCTTTCCTTTCCTTTCCTTTCTCCTTTTCCTTTCCTTTCCTTTCCCTTTCCTTTCCTTTCCTTTCCTTTCCTTCTTTCCTTTCCTTTCCCTCCCTTCCTTTCCCTCCCTCCTCCTTTCCTTCCTTCCCTTCCTTTCCCTTCTTCATACCTCTCTCTTTCTTTCTGTCTTTTCCTTCTTTAATTCATTATTTCCTTTCTACTGGAAATGAAAAAGACAAAGGTAGAATAAGAGCTGACATTTGAAATGGCCACATCGGCCACATTAGCAAGTTTAGCTACTTCTAAATTTGGGGCAGCTTGTGGTTTACGGAGTGTATTCTAGATGTGTTTGATATCTGCAAGAAAACAACCAAGCCAGTGGTGGGTTGCCCCCGGTTCGCCCCGGTTCTATAGAACCGGTAGTAAAACCGGTGGGAGGCTCCGCCCACCGATCCCGAAGTCATCAGAACGCTTCTGCGCATGTGCAGAAGAGTGCCTGGGCGAGTGAGCGAAGCAGGGGCGCATATGTGGCCCCCTTGCGAACTGGTAGCAAAGGTAAGTAGAACCCCCTCCTGAACCAGCCTAAGAATCCCACAATCCAAGTCCTCCTCCTCTTCCTTCCCACCCTCCTCCCTCCTCTTCCTCCTCTCCATTAACCTCCCTCCCTTCTAACACTGATGATGATACTAATTGGGTCATGAAACGTCTGCCAGAAAATAACCAAGCTCAGAAAGTCCTCCTCCTCTCTGCAAACCCTTCTCCCTTCTAGCACTGATGATGTTCCCTGGTCAGGTCGCGAAACATCTGCAAGAAAAGGAGCCTGGATAGCTCAGCAGACTAATGCCTTGTGATTAACTCCCACTGTCTGCAATTACTGTAAGATCGAATCTCACCAGGCTCAAGGTCGACTCAGCCTTCCATCCTTTCTAAGGTGGGTAAATTGAGGACCCAGTTTGTGGGGGCAATAAGCTGACTTTGTATAAAATATACAAAAGTATGAAGGCTATTGCTTAACGCATTGTAAGCCGCCCTGAGTCTCCGGAGAAGGGCAGCATATAAATCAAATTTTTTAAAAAAAGAAGAAAGAAAGGAAGGAGGGAAGGAGGAAAGGAAAGGAAAGGAAAGGAAGGAAAGGGAAGGGAAGGGAAGGGAAGGGAAGGGAAGGGAAGGGAAGGAAGGGAAGGGAAGAAGGGAAGGGAAGGAAGGAAGGAAGGAAGGACATTCAGCTGCTTGCAATTACTATAAGTTCAATTCTCACCAGGCTCAAGGTTGACTCAGCCTTCCATCCTTTCTAAGGTGGGTCAAATGAGGACCCAGTTTGTGGGGGCAATAAGATGACCTTGTATAAAATATACAAAAGTATGAAGGCTATTGCTTAACGAATTGTAAGCCGCCCTGAGTCTCCGGAGAAGGCAGCATATAAATCAAATTTTTTTAAAAAAGAAGAAAGAAAGGAAGGAGGGAAGGAGGAAAGAAAAGGGAAAGAAAAGGAAAGGAAAGGAAAGGAAAGGAAAGGAAGAGGAAAGGGAAGGGAAGGGAAGGGAAGGGAAGGGAAGGGAAGGGAAGGAAGGAAAGGAAGGAAGGAAGGACATTCAGCTGCTTGCAATTACTATAAGTTCAATTCTCACCAGGCTCAAGGTTGACTCAGCCTTCCATCCTTTCTAAGGTAGGGTAAAATTGAGGACCCAGTTTGTGGGGGGGGCAATAAGCTGACTTTGTATAAATATAGAAAAGTATGAAGCTATTGCTTAACGCATTGCAAGCCGCCCTGAGTCTCCAGAGAAGGACGGCATATAAAATCAAATTAAAAAAAAGAAAAGAAAACAACCAAGCTCAGAGAATAACAGAGTTGGAAGTAATCCTGGAGGTCCAACTCTTCCCTCCCCCCCACAAGCAGGGACCCTACACCAATGATGGCTAACCTTTTTACTGCCACGTGCCAAAAGTGGGGGAAGCACAGGGGGTTTGCGCGTGTGCGTGCCCACACCCATAATTCAATGTGCTCCACCCCCCCGCACATGTGTGTGTGACCCCCCCCCTACACACACTGTCCCCCGCTTTGGCACACGATAGCATGGTGGGCCCAGTAGGCCTGTTTTTTCGCCCTCCCCAGGCTCCAGAGACTTTCTAGGAACCTGGGGTGGGCGAAAACTGCCTTCCCCACACCCACGGAGGCTGGAAATAGTCAATTTCCTGACTTCCGGTGGGTCTGGAAGGGCTGAAAATCAGGTGGACGGCGTGCACATGCATGCTGGAGCTGAGCTGGGGCAACACTTGCGTGCCCACAGATATGGCTCCACGTGCCACCTGTGGCATGCATTCCATAGGTTCGCCATCACAGCCCCCACACCATTCCAGACAGATGTTTGTCCAATCTCTTCTTAAAACCTTTCAGTGGTGGAGCAAGCCACAACTTCTGGTGGCAAGCTGTTCCACTGTTTAATTCTTCCCACTGTCAGGACATTTCTCCTTAGTTCTAAGCTGCTTCTCTCCTTGATTAGTTTCCACCCATTGCTTCTTGTCCTGCCCTCAGGTGCTTTGGAGAATGGCATGACTCCCTCTTCTTTGTGGCAGCCCCTGAGATATTGGAAGACTGCTATCATGTCTCCCCTAGTCCTCCTTTTCATCAAACTAGACATACCCAGTTCCTGCAACTGTTCTTCATATGTTTTAGCCTCCAGTACCCTAATCCTCTTCGTTGCTCTTCTCTGCACTCTTTCCAGAGTCTCCACATCTTTTTACTCCATGGCGATCAAACCTGGATGCAGGATGTGGCTTTACCAAGGCCTTATAAAGTGATAGTAACACTTCATGTGCTTTGATTCTCTCCTTCGGTTGAGGCAGCCTTCAGTTTGGCAAGTGACAGAGCCCGAGTGACGTGCCAGGGGCCAGGTGTTGCTTGCAATTCTTGCTGTCCGATCTTTGCAAGCTCCGCAGGGCTGCCTCCTTTCAGCCATGAAGGGGTTAACCATGAAAGGCTGAATGGGGAGGCAGAGTGTTTACAGAGCAAATAGGCGGATGGAGTGTTTAAGGTGTGGGGTTTTGGGGGGGGTGGGTGTCCCACGCAGCGCCACCATTCTGTCCTCAAGGGGCCCCTCGCTTGCAGTCTCCGGAGAGCAAATACCCCAAGGCTCTTCTCCAAATCCGGTCTGTCTTCTGCATTTTCTTAACCGGGTTAAATGTCAGCCTGACATGGGGGAAGAAGCACTGGCATGGATCTTCAAAGCAAGGGTCAAATACCAATGTTTTTAATTTAATTTAGTTTTTTAATTTTTCAAAACAGTCGCCTGCAAAGAGAACACACTGGGGCCAAGCTGGGGACCTGCTTAAAATGGCATAATTTTATTTTATCGATCTCTTTATTTCTAAAGTATTTAGACACCCATCTTACCATAATAATAACAACAACTCTTTATTAGAATTCTTTATTGGCCAAGTGTGATTGGACACACAAGGAATTTGTCTCCGGTGCATAAGCTCTCAGTGTGCATAAAAGCTATAAGTGATAAATCATGATCGTAGTCATCGTAAAAAATACAGTCAGCATGAATCATAAGATACAACACTTAGGGATAGAATCAACGCAAATCGTACTAGGAAACTAAATAAAACAATATAAATTGTAAAGATACAAGCAACATGGTTATAGCCATAAGTGGGAAGAGATAGGTAATAGGAAGGATGAGAAGAATAATATTAATACGGTCTTAGTAAATAGTTTGACAATATTGTGGGAATTAGTTGTTTAATTTAATTAGTTGTTTTATTTCCTAAAAATTAAAGTCTGCAGGCTGGAATTCCTTTTCCAATCAGAAATATGTCTATGGGGAAGCCAGATTCACTTAACAACCAAATTACTAACTTATCAACTGGAGGGATTTACTTAACGACCATGGCAGGAATGATCGTAAAACGGGACAGAACTCACTTCACCACACGTCTTGCATAGCAATGTAAATATGAGGCTCAATTGTAGTCCTTAATCGAGGACGACCTATACGGAGTTTTTATTTTTGTAATTCATTCATTCATTCATTCATTCATTCATTTATTAAATTTGTATACCGCCCTTCTCCTGACGGACTCAGGGCGGTGAACAGCCAAAAATTAAAATACAAGCAATATAAAAGTTAAAATAATCTAAAACATAATTAAATCAAATTTTGGCTTTCCCAAATTTAAAACCCCTCCTAAAATTCACCCATTAAAATCTACGTTAAGCCAGCCCGGCTTGCTGGAATAGAAAAGTCTTTAATGCCTTGCGGAAAGTGCGGAGGTCTGGGATTAATCGAATCCCTGGGGGTAACTCGTTCCAGAGGGCGGGAGCCCCCACAGAGAAGGCTCTCCCCTGGGGGTCGCCAGTCGACATTGCCTGACCGACGGCACCCTGAGGAGGCCCTCTCTATGAGAGCGTATTGGCCGGTGGGAGGTTATCGGTGGCAGAAGGTGGTCTCGTAAGTACCCAGGCCCTTAGCCATGGAGCGCTTTAAAGATGAGAACCAAGACCTTGAAGCGCACCCGGAAGACCACTGGGAGCCAGTGCAGCTCGCGCAGGAGAGGTGTCACATGGGAGCGCCAAGTCGACCCCATAATCACCCGCGCGACCGCATTCTGCACCAGTTGGAGCCTCCGGGTGGTCCTCAAGGGGAGCGCCATGTGAATTGTCCCAATTCACCACGGGACAATTCAACAATTCAGTTTAACGGTTTAAAATAATTACATCCTAGGCAATTGTGAAATCTGAACCAGTTTTACTGCTGATTCGCTGGCTGCGCGAATGATGCGGGGTGATAAGCTGTGGTGCACAATCTATTTTTTTACTTTTAAAAGCATTTTTTTTACAACCTATTCGGCTGAATAATTTTGTAAAAAAGTGCTTTTAAAAGGTTAAAAAAAAGGCTCCGACGATCGTAAGGCACAGCTGTGATCGTCAGAACCTTTTTTTTTTTACTTTTAAAAGCAAAAAAGCCAAACCTTCTGAGCATGCGCAGAGGGTACAAAACACATTTTGTACCCTTCCTGGTTTTAACCAGGAAGTAACGACAACCAGGCAGGTGGGCGGAGCCTCGTGCCACGATCGCTACCCGTTCTCTGAACCACCCGCTACGATCGCTACCGGATCGGACGATCCGGTCCGTACCGGGAGCATTTCACCCCTGATCCTAGGAGATGGTGACTGGCTCAGATTTATGACGGTCGCAGTGCAGAATGGGACAACAACATAGCCAACAGTTCATTGTGGAACAATTCAACAATTAAATTTAATGGTTTAAAATAATGATAACATCATTTTAATTTTTGTCGCACCATGTTGTCACACGGTGAATTGTCCTAGACCCACCGCAGTGTCACCTGCTCCCGTTTTGCGACCATCAGACAAGCAAAGTCAACAGGGGAGCCAGATTCACTTAACAACCATGTGACTGCATCAAGAATAGAATAACAGAGTTGGAAGGGACCTTGGAGGTCTTCTAGTCCAACCCCCTGCTCAGCAGGAGACACTAGAAGAAAGGTCGTAAAATGGAGCAGAACTCACTTAACGACTCTCATGATTAGCAATGTAAATGTTGGCCTTGATTGGAACACGGGTAGTCCTCGAACTTATGACTGCAATCAAGTCCATCATTTACATTGCTAATCAACAGAGTCGTTAAGTGAGTTCTGCTCCATTTTACGACCTTTCTTCTAGTGTCTCCTGCCTGAGCACGGGGTTGGACTAGAAGACCTCCAAGGTCCCTTCCAACTCTGTTATTCTATTCTTGATGCAGTTGTTAAGCTAGTCACCTGGTTGTTAAGTGAATCCCTCTTCCCCGTTGACTTTTGCTTGTCCGACGGTCGCAAAAGGGGAGCAGGTGACACCGCAGTGGGTTGAGGACAACTCACCGTGAGACAACTCATTGTGGGACCAGAGTTACATTAATCCTGAAGAAACGATCGAAGAGAATCATTCAAGACAGGAGGTGAAAAGAAGGAGGAAATCAAAATGTTGAATGACAAAAATTAAAATCATTTTGTCATTATTTTAAACCATTAAATTGAATTGTTGAATTGTTTCCACGGTGAATTGCTGGCTGTGGTGAGTTGTCCCATTCCACACGTGACTGTCATCAATCTGAGCCACTCACATCTCTTAGGATGATCCTCTGAGTGCTTTTTCTTCTTCTTTCTTTGCAAGAGAGCCATCCGAGATCCGAAAGGGGAAAAAAAGCTTGTCTTTTGACTTCTTGAGGGGGGGGGGGAACCCCCAATATATCCAGTTTTGTTTCTTCTTTGGAAACCGTGTCTGGACTTTGTGCTCGAGAACAAAAGAAATGAAATCTCGACTTTTGAGCTTTGCTGATTAAATTAGTTGTTGTTACGGAAACAGCAAGTACTTACTAAGTTGGTTGAAGTGAAAAGCTGAGGCTGTAGTTTCGCTTTGCATTTTACTGAGCTGAAACAAGTCGGAAGTCGGTGCATTTTTCCTTCCTCCTTAGCCTATGGACAGGTAGAGACTCTTGGAAAAAGGTGATTTCCCTCAGGTAACCCGGTCCCAATCCATGTAGGGCAGGGGTCCCGAATCCCCTGGCTGTGGACTGGCACCAGGCTGTGGCATGCCAGTAACCTTGCCATGCAAACAAGAAAAGCCCCATCCTCAGGATTCAGGCAGCATGCAAAACCATGCTCCGTCCAATCCACAGAAAAAGCTTTTTCCATGGAACCGGTCCTTGGTGTCAGAGGTGCTATTCACTTACTCTCAGGGGTGAAATCCAGCAGGTTCTGGCAGATTCTAGAGAACCAGTAGCGGAAATTTTGAGTAGTTTGGAGAACCAGCAAATACCATCTCTGCCTGGTCACAGAGTGGGGTGGGAATGGGGATTTTGCAGTGTCCTTCCCCCAGGAGTGAGGAGGGAATGGGGATTTTGCAGTATCCTTCCCCTACCACGCCCACCAAGCCGCACCACGGCTACCAAGCCATGCCCTCAGAACCGGTAGTAAAAAAATTTGGATTTCACCACTGCTTACTTTCCCTACCGCTTCGCAAATGTGAGCGCATGTACCACCTCTTTCCATGTGCGCGGACTTCAACGCATGCGCTTTGCTCTCACGCACGACTTAAACTCATGCGCGTGGCTTCAAAATATACCTAACTAGGACGGCATAGCACCGGGGCCAATGGGTGGGCCCACCGGCAAACCGGTTTGAACCGGCTAAATACCACCTCTGCCTGGTACCCCAAAAAGTTGGGGGCCGCGGATGTAGGGCTTCAAAAGTGACAACCAGCATGTTGAATTGCACCCAGAAATACACTGGTAGCCAATGCAGAAGTATATCTGGCACCCTTTACTATCCATGAAACTGCATTTGACACTCCTTGAAGTTTCTGGACACTCTTCAAGGGCAGCCCCAGGTAGAGCGCCTTGCAGTAATCTAGGCAGGAAGTTAGAAGGGCGTGGGTGACAGAGAGCAGAGCCCTTCTGGTCCGGGAATGGCTGCAGCAGCTGGCACACCACGTGAAGGGGTGGCTCTCCTAGTCACAGCTGCCACCAGCTCTTTGAGAAGAGTGATGAGTCTAGAAGGACCCCTAGATCAGGGGTCTCCAACCTTGGCAACTTTAAGTCTTGTTGTTGTGGCTCTGTTGCCTGAGCGGGTGTCATCGGCAGATGCAGACTCTGAGAGTGAGGGGGAGGAGTTGGCAAGGCCTCCCTCTCCAGGACCCTCCTCTCTGGCAATGCCTCCGGAGGACACCGAAGGGCAAGAGATAGGCCCAGAGCCAAGCACATCCATGCAGCCACAGGTGGACAGTGATGAGGGTAATGAGTCTTGGCTGGATCCTCGGCAGTGTCGCAGGGATAAGCGCGCGCAACAGAAGAAAAAGCATGCCAGAGATTAGGCTGAGTCACTGGACCACACCCCACAGGGTATAAAAGGGGGTGAGTTAGCCATTCAGACTCTGTGACGGACAAAACTAACTCCTATTGAGTCACATTGCATCTCTAGAAACAACAATATCGGCCTTGGATTTATTTTTTTACGAACTGGACAATTCTTTACCGTGGGTATTTTGTTTGTTGATAAAAGTTCTTGGCAGGCAGCTACAGGGTGGCTGCCAAGCATCTTATCGGAAGAATTGGTTGTCTGCCAGTTTATATAACCCCCGGCTGTCTGTCTCTGTGTGTGTGTGAGATGGGGAGGAATTCTGGGAGTTGAAGTCCACAAGTCTTACAGTTGCCAAGGTCGGAGACCCCTGCCCTAGATTACACGCCACGTCTGTCTGGAAAAAAACTCATCTTTGGAAAGTTCAGTATCCACAGCCACTCTTCGTCTTGGGTGTCTGCAGTCTAGAGAGATCCTCCGTCATCCATTGTCCCAAAGGTGCTTTTTCAGGAGGCGACTGGCTTTCTTTTCTTTTTCTGATGTTGTTTCACTTCTCATCCAAGAAGCTTCCTCAGCTCTGACTGGATAGTGGGGAACTCAGTTCCCTCCTGAAAAAAAGCCTCTTTGGGACCACCATGACCTGGATGACTGAGAATCTCTACAGACTTTTAGCTATAAAATTTGGGATGAACAACCTTTGAACGGTGTGGGAGCAGGAATGGATTTCCAGAGGAAAAAAACTGCAGACTACAGGAACCATTTGCACCCCTCAGGTGACCCTGAGGACACAGAGAAACCCCCAAGTGGCCTCAACGGCCTTTTTCTACCATCTTCTACCGCAGAGCTCCGAACGGCCAGTAAAATCCCACAGAGTTGGCCTCCTCCGGGTCCCGTCAGCTAAGCAATGTCATCTGGCGGGTCCGCGGGGGAGGGCCTTCTCTGTGGCGGCCCCGGCTCTCTGGAATCAGCTACCTCCTGAGGCCAGGACCACTCCCACCCTGCTGGCCTTCCGGAAAATGGTGAAAACCTGGCTCTTCCGGTGGGCTTGGGGTCGTTGATCTCACCATTGCGATCTTGTGAGATCCAGCCATGAATGGTGTGAATGGGTTTTTAACGTCTCTTATTGTATATTGTTTATATTGTCTTTGTTGTAAGCCGCCCAGAGTCCTTGGAAAGTTGGGCAGCATAGAAATACAAATAATAAATAAATAAACCCTCCTAAGGAGAAATTTCCTGACCATGAGAACAATTAATCAATGGAATGGCTTGCCTCCAGAAGTGGGTGCTCCATCAGTACATCAGTACACCTATGCCTGGTGGCGCAGGGGACTAAGTGCTGTTAAAGTAGCACTTAGCTGCCAGCTGCCTGCAAGTTCAAATCTCACCAGGCTCAAGGTTGACTCAGCCTTCCATCCTTTCAAGGTAGGTAAAATGAGGACCCGGATTGTGGGGGCAATAAGCTGACTTTGTATAAAAAAGAACACCGCTTAGGAGGGGCCGAAAGCCCTCCTAAGCAGGTATATACAAAAGTATGAAGGCTATTGCTTACTGTATTGTAAGCCGCCCTGAGTCTCCGGAGAAGGGTGGCATATAAATCGAACTAATAAATAAATAAATAATAAATAATATTCTATAGGTATTGGGACTATTATATGCAGCAACAAAAAGAGAGAGGGAAATGGAGTGGAATGGAGGGGAGGAGAAGAGAAGAGTAGAAAGGGAAGGAGATAGAAGCAGAGAAGAAAAGAAAGGGGAAATAGAGGGGATAGGAGAAGGAGAGAAGGAGAAAGGGAAGGAGAGGAGAAGGAAGGAGGGAAGGAGAGAGAAGGAGTGGGGAGTAGAGAAGAGAGAGAGGAGAAAGGAGATGAAAGGAGAGGGATGTTGTAAAAATGGGTGAAATATAATGTACAGGAGAAAAGAAAACAGACGGATAATTTTGTATTTTTTTTCCTTGAGAGTTATACTATTGAAACTATAACGGAAGATAATCCGGATGCTAAAGCACATCGGTTTAGATGTTATTGCATACCAGTTAATATTTAGATGAAAATTAAAATTTTGTGTAAAAAGTAGGAGTAAATAATATGAAATAAGGAAAATGAAATGTAATAATTAGGAATATGTTTATATGTATTGAAACGTATGATACTCAAACGTCGCGCCATTCACACAATGATGTGTATAAATTTAAAATAATAATAATAATAATAATAACTTGATTATTATGTTTTTTTTAAAAAAGAGAGGATTGGACACTGTTTGTCCGGAACGGTGTAGATTCTCCTGTTCAAGTAGGGGTTAGACTAGAAGACCTCAAGGTCCCTTCCAACTCTGTTATTCTGTTACTCTGTGAATTAATCTGTGGAACTTCTTGCCTCCAGAAGTTGTGGGGGATCCATCCCTGGAGGCTTTTAAGAAGAGACTGGACAGCCATTTGCCTGAAACGGTGTAGGATCTCCTGCTTGAGCTGGGGGGTTGGACTAGATGGCCTCTGAGGTCCCTTCTGACTCCATTATTCTGCCAGTCTGCTTGCATTTTACTGGCCTCCCTACCTGCCCACCCCCAATTCCTGGCGAAGGGAGGAGGGGAAGGGGCCATAAATAATTCCAAGGTCAGCTCTGCCCCAACTCTTTCCCAAAGCTGAGTTAATGTTTGCAGAGGGAGCCCCCTGCGCCCTCCTCCCCCCTCCCTCGGGGTTTAATGACCTGATTGGTTCAATTATCAGCCCCTATTAAGAAGGCTTGTCTATAAAATAATGTTAAATATTAAGCACGGATTAAAGATTGCGTGGAGATCAAGGTTTGGGGGAGGTAGGCATGGAGGTGAAGGAATCTGGGTGGGGGAAAAATTGTAGCAGGGGTATAGCAAGGGTGGGGGGGGGGTGGGATTCTGGGAGGGTTGAGGTGGGGGGGGGGGGTTTGATACAGGGACAAAGGCCACCGGAGACTGCCGCCAGGCAGGATCTATTGCCGAAGAGGAGAAATTTCTGCAAGCAACCCAAGGGGAGAATCTTTGGGGAGGCGACTGGAGGAAAGTTTAACAGAATAACAGAGTGGGAAGGGACCCTGGAGGTCGTCTAGTCCAACCCCCTGCTCAGGCAGGAGACACTACCATTTCAGACAAGGGGCTGCCCAATCTCTTGTTAAAAACCTCCAGTAATGGAGAAGGAAGGAAGGAAGGAAGGAAGGAAGGAAGGAAGGAAGGAAGGAAGGAAGGAAGGAAGTTAGGCGCAGTGGTTAGAATGGACCTTGAGATCTTCTAGTCCAACCCCTGGCTCAGGCCAGAAACCCTATACCAGTGGTGGCAAACCTTTTACTCACCGAGTGCCAAACAGGTATGCGCTCTGCTTATGTGAGGTTCCCCCCCTGGCGTTGCATATGCAACCACACCATCTGTGCATGCTTGCGGCTTTTGCGCAGCTCCCCATGTGCGCTGAGTGTGCCACTGCACCATCTGTAGATGTGCACGGCTTTTGCATGTGCAATGCACCAACTTGTGCGCATGCACAGGAGAGCTCTAAAGACGAGCTGGGTCTCTGGCTGGAGCGTGTGCGCATGCACAGCTGGAGTTGAGTTGGGCGATAGCTCTCATGCCCGGAAAGATGGCTCTGCGTGCAACCTCTGGCACGCGTGCCCACAGGTTTGCCATCACAGCCCTATACCATTCCAGAGTCCCGTCTTTTCTTAAAACCCTCCAGTGATGGAGCACCCACAGCTTCTGGAGACAAGCCTTCAAGGTTTGGCTGGCAGCCCTGGTCTGCAACTCCTGAAAGCAGCTGCATCTTTTTCTGCCCTGGATTCTTGGAGAAAGACACAGCTGCTTTAAAGAGAGGCAGAATGTTCTCCACGTGGCATGGTTTGAATCCAAGGGCGGCACCCTCCAAGTTACACAAGAGGATGGAATACTGCCCTGTTTTGTCTGGCACCCCTAATCTGCAACTCCTGAAAGCAGCTGCATCTTTTTCTGCTCTGGCTTCCTGATGAAAGACACAGCTGCTTTAATAAGAGACACAGACTGGGCTCCACTGGGCTTGGTTTGAATCCAAGGGGCAGCACCCTCTTCCAGGTCTGGTTCAAGGTGCTGGTTGCCATCTTCAAAGTGCTCCATGGTTTAGGACCCGGATACTTACGGGATCGCCTTCTGCCACCGATGGCCTCCTACCAACCAACACGCTCCCACAGAGAGGGACTCCTCAGGGTACCGTCAGTCAAACTATGTCGACTGGCGACCCCCAGGAGGAGAGCCTTCTCTGTGGGGGCACCCGCCCTCTGGAATGAACTGCGCACGGGGATACGTATGATTCCCGACCTCTGTATCTTCCGCAGGGCCCTAAAGACCCTGCTATTTCAACAGGCTGGACTGTCTTAATAAGAATTTGGATTGAGTGTTTTTTTTTAAAATTAGATTTATATGCCGCCCTTCTCCGGAGACTCAGGGCAGCTTGCAATGCGCCAAGCAATAGCTTTCATACTTTTGTATATTTTATACAAAGTCAGCTTATTGCCCCCACAATCTGGATCCTCAATTTACCTACCTTAGAAAGGACGGAAAGCTGAGTCAACCTTGAGCCTGGTGAGATTCGAACTTACAGTAATTGCAGGCAGCTGAATGTTAATAACAGGCTTTAGTCTGCTGAGCTATTCAGGCTCCTTTTAATTTGTGGGTTTTTAACTGGGGGGCCAAAATATTTAATCTGTTTTTAAATTGCTTTTAAATTTTGTATTTCATGTTGTTTTATGGTGGCTGTACACCGCCCTGAGTCCTTCGGGAGAAAGGCAGTATAAAAATTTAATAAATAAATAAATAAAATAAATAAGTTACACAAGAGAGTTTGTGATGATTTTGCAGGCAGCCTCCACCAGATTGTGTGTGTGTGTGTTTTGGGAGGGGGGGTGTATTTATTCCGAGAGACATACACCTTTGGCAGAAGACTTGATGTTGTCATCCAGCGATGATTATCGGGTGTTTTCTCTGGGCTCTTTCCAATTTTTCTAAGAATGCCAAACGTGTGGCTTTTTTCCAAATTGTAACAGGAAAATCATTTGGAGAATCTAGTTTTTTTCTGGTCCTCTGGCTTATTTTTTTAAAGAGTTAATGGCCAGGACTGGAAGGATTTGGATGTAATTGTTTTTTTTTAAATTATGGCATTGGTGACAGCCTGGTCCAGGCTGCTAAGTGTTGGACTCCAAAGGCCATAATCCACAGGCCAGACTTATGGGCCTACAGACCAATAGGACAAAAGCAGGAAAAAATAGCTTGACAGCATCCTAGCCCTCAAAATCTCTACGCTGATATTTAAATTAATTAATTAAATTTAATTTAATGTTTAAAAAGCGGATAGCTTTTTTGTGTATTTTTTAGTTTCTTTGTCCTTTTAATTTATGTATTTTAATGCTGTTGTTTTGTCTCTGTTTAATTTTTTTCCATTGGATTTTGGATTTTAATTTTTTGAATGAAAAAAAATTCTTTTTAAAAAGCAGGTATTTCCCTGTGTTTGTGGTCTGCAGCTCTCTGTGCTCATTGGTGCGAATAAGGTAGTCTTCTACTTGTGACCATAAGGGAGCCTTCCCATTGCGGACGTAAAATGAGTCACCCATCTGACTGACTTGATTTTATGACCTCTTTCGCAGTGGTCATTAACAGAACAATTGAACAATGGGCCCTCTCCAACCACATGAAATTTAAGAAAATTTTTAATTTAATTTTTAATTTAATTTTTGGACAGGAAAAGCAAGATTTTACACCTGGATAGGAAAAACCAAAGACTGCAACCAATTTTGGTCACCATATTACAAAAAAGAGGTTGAGACTTTGGAAAAAGTGCAGAGAAGAGCAGCTAAGATGATCTAAAGGCCTGGAGACTAAAACATAGGAAGAATGGTTGCAGCAGGAGTGAAATGCTCCCGGTTCAGACCGGATCGCCCGATCCGGTAGTGATGGCGGCCGGCGGTTCGGAGAACCGGCAGCAAAAATCCCTGCACGCCCCCACCCCCCATGCCCAGCTGAGCCGCAGGATCATCAGAAGCTTTTTTTTTTTACTTTTAAAAGCATTTTTTCTACCGCCTCTTCTGACGAAAAAATGCTTTTAAAAGTAAAAAAAAAAAAAAGCCTCTGACGACCGCACGGCTCAGCTGGGATCCTCAGAGGCTTTTCAAAGCATTTTTTTTCCTGCAACTTCTTGGCCGAAAAGGTGGTTAAAAAAAGGCTTTGAAAAGTCTCTAATGATCCCAGCTGTGTTGCATGATCGCAGAGAGGCATTTTAAAAAAAAAACTCTCTGATGATCCCAGCTGAGTTGCCTGATCTGCCGAGGCTTTTCAAAGCATTAGAAAAAATGCTTTAAAAACTTAAAAAAAAAGAAAAGTTGGCCATGCCCACCCAGTCACATTACCCCCCCCAAGCCACGCCCACAGAACCGGTAGTAACAATTTTTTCATTTCACCCCTGGGTTGCAGGATTTGGGTATGGCTAGTCTAGAGAAAAGGAGAATTAGGGGCGACATGATAGCCGTCTTCCCATATTTGAGGGGCTGCCGCAGAGAAGAGGGGGTCAAATTATTCTCCAAAGCGCCTGAGGGTAGGACAAGAAGTAACAGATGGAAACTAATCAAGGAGAGAAGCAACCTCGAATTCAGGAGAAACTTCTTAAAAGTGAGAACAATTAACCAGGGGAACAGCTTGCCACCAGAAGTTATGGGTGCTTCATCACTGGGGGTTTTTAAGAAGAGACCACTAGACAACCCCTTGTCTGAAATGATATAGGATCTCTTGCTTGAGCAAGGGGTTCGATTAGAAGACCTCCAAGGTCCCTTTTCCAACTTTATTCTGATTGATTGATTGAAAATCAGTTGTTCACTATGGAGCGGTTTTGCTAAAAACCTAGAAATAAAACTGGCTTTCTTCAAATACGTCGTTAAATACAGTCATGGGACCCTGCAAAGAGACGTCAAGGCAGATCAGTTGCAATCATAGGCTCATAGGAGCCTGGATAGCTCAGCAGACTAAAGCCTGTTATTAACATTCAGCTGTCTGCAATTACTGTAAGTTCGAATCTCACCAGGCTCGAGGTTGACTCAGCCTTCCATCCTTTTTAAGGTAGGTCAATTGTGGACCCAGTTTGTGGGGGCAATAAGCTGACTTTGTATAAATATACAAAAGTATGAAGGCTATTGCTTAACGCATTGTAAGCCGCCCTGAGTCTCTGGAGAAGGGCGGCTAATAAATATAATTTTTTAAAAAGTCATATAATTGCAGTGAGGGGTATGCAGAATCAGATTGTAAATTCCCCGGGGAGGCAGGTTGCAACTTCGAACGATCGCTAAGTCACCGGGTCGTAAGTCAACTGGGTTATTCACTTAACAATGGCTGCAAGAAAGGTCGTAAAATGAGGCAAAACCAATGCCTCGCTTAACAACAGAAATTTGGGGCTCAATTGTGTTCGCAAGTCTGTATGCTTGCATAGAATTCATTCAGTTCCTTGCAAGATTTTGGGGTGCAGCTGATTACTAGCTGTTGCAAGGCTGGGTTGAATAAGGGGAAAAAAAATTCCTTTAATTCCCTGCAGCTGTTTAAAAACGTCCCACCCATTTCCAGGGACTGTACAAAGTGGTCCTCGCCTTACGACCACAACTGAGGCCAAAATTTCCATCGCTAAGCCAGACAGATGCTAAGCGAGTTTTGGCCCCATTTTATACGAGCTTTCTTGCTAAGCAAATTGCTGCCTTTGTTAAGATAGCAACGCGGCGGTTAAGCCAATCCGAGTTCCCCCTTGACTTTGCTTGTCAGAAGGTCACAAAAAGGGATCACGGGATCCCTGGTTCACTGCGACCGTCATAAGTTCAAGTCAGTTTCCAAGCATCCAAAGGTAAACCACCTGACCCTAGGGACAATGCAATGCTCCTAAGGGTGAAAAACAGCCATACAGTCACTTTTATTGGTGCCATTTGAGCGGTCACTAAGCGAAGGGTTATAAGTCAAGGACTACCTCTATTCCCTGATTGCTTTTTGTAAGTTCCATAGAGGCACGGAACGTGACCGGGCAGCCATTCCAATTCTCTAAATCAGGGGGTGTCAAACTTGATTTCATTGAGGGCCGCTGCAGGGTTGTGTTTGACCTCCATGGGGGGGGGGCTGTGGCCGAGGTGGGCATGGCCAGCTTGACGTCACTCGTGTCAGGGCCGCCTGCGGTGGCCAGAGGGCTCCGCCAACGAAAACGGGATCCCGAGGTCTGTTTTCAGCCACAACTGCTTCCTGCAGCTCTGCCATGTGTGTCCCCCCAGGCCCTGTTTTCAGCTATGACTGCCTCCAGCAGCTCTCTGGAGCTCTGTTTTTGCTGGCAGAGGCACCGCAGGGTGGCCCTTTGGGCCACACCTAAACACCCTGCGGGCCAGATCTGCCTTGAGTTTGACACCCCTGCTTTAAATAAATACGT
>CM075959.1:10250300-10262800 GCA_038048745.1 Coluber constrictor foxii | reverse complement strand
AAGGGAAGGTGACCAGGAGGGGCTTAACGCAGCTGCCTTTTCAATCCATTCAGCCAAGTAAAGTCAATATTTGCTTTTTCCAAGAACTGATGGGGAGGGGAAAGACGCCTCCGCCTCCCGCTCCCCTTAATTCCAGCCCTTTCATAAACAGGCTCCAGAGAGTGACCTTTAGCCTTGGTATGCACAGACCTAAGTCCCTCCGCCTCTGGGACAGGGAAATGGGCGGCAGAGACATGAATGCAGGTAGTTCTCCAGTTACAGCGGGTCGTTTAGTGGCCATTCAAATTTGCAACGGTACTTTAAAAGTGACTTACGAGCATTTTTCACGCTTGCGGCATCCCCAGGGTCAAATTCGGACAAATTTGCGGCATCCCCAGGGTCAAATTCGGACAAATATTTGGGGCGCCGTTGTGATCGTAAGTCGAGGACTACAGATAGCCCTCGACTTACGACAGTTCGTTTAGTGACCAAAGTGACCCCGGCACTGGAAAAAGTGACGGTGAGAACCGTTTTTCAGAACTCACGACCGCGGATTCCCCAGGGTCACGTGATCAGAATTCAGACGCCAGGCAAATGACTCATATTTATGACAGATGCATCGTCCTGGGGTCACGTGATCCCATTTTTTGCGACCTTCTGACAAGCAAACTCAATGGGGAAGTCAGATTCACCTAACCAACGGCGTTACTACGTTAACAAGCGGCGCTGATCCACTTAACAACCGTGGCGAGAAAAGTCGTAAAATGGGGGCAAAACTCGCTGTCTTGCTTAGCGACAAAAACTTGGGACTCCCTTTTGGTCGTAACTCGAGGACTACCTGCCGCATGCACAGCTTGGTTGGACTTCTCACGGGGAGGTGGAGGCATTGCGCCGAGGGCAAACCAGCCCCAGCTTTGTTAATGGCTTGATATATTATACAGACCCAGGAGAAGCATTTATAATGCCGTTCGGTTTTTAGTATTGATTTTCATAATATGCTTTGTAGAACGGGGTTGTAAATAAATAATAGCTATGATTATGTGCCATTCAGGAGGTGTCACCGCTTAGGAACCACACAGATAGATAGATGGTCTCCGTAGGCCATTTTTTCCAGCAGTGAGTGACTTCTAGGGGTGTTTGTTTGTTTGTTTGTTTGTTTATTTATTTTATCAAATTTATATACCGCCCTACTCCCGAAGGACTCAGAGCGGTGAACAGCCAAGATAAAATACAGACAATACAAACCTTCAAAAACCCATTAAAATTATTAAATGCTTTGGCCCAAAAACAAATTTAAAACACCCCATTTATAAGACAGATTAAAAACCATCTTTAAAGATTAAAAACAATTTAAAAATTTAAAAGGGAGAGTTAGCCTGCTGGAATAAAAACGTTTTGAGAGCACAACGAAAAGTGTGCAGATCCGGGATCCTCCGTATCTCCGTTTACTGCTAGGAGGTAAGTTTAATAAATAATATAACTCTGTAAAGCTCCTGCATCTTTTCCCTAGGATAACACGGCTGCCTTAAAGAGTTGTGGTGAAGCACCCACCACTTCTTGTGGCAAGTTGTTCCGCTGGTTAATTGTTCTCAGTGTCAGGGAATTTCTCCTTAGTTCCAGGTTGCTTCTCTCCTTGGTTATCTTCCACCTGTTGCTTCTTATCCTGCTTTCAGGGGCTTTGGAGAATAATTTGACCCCCTCTTCTTTAAGGCAGCCCCTCAAAATACTGCAATCCTGCTATAATGTCCCACCCCCCACCCCCCAGGTCCTTCTTTTCTCAAGACCTGCAATAATCAAGGAGAGAAGCAACCTGGAATTGAGGAGAAAATTCCTGACAGTAAAGACAATTAACCAATGGAACAGCTTGCCACAAGAAGTTGTGGGTGCTCCATCACTGGAGGCTTTCAGCAGACTGGACAGCTACCTGTCTGAAATGGTGTGTCTTGCTTGAGCCTGTGGGCTGGACTAGAAGACCTCCAAGGTCCCTTCCAGCTTGATTCTGATTCTGATACCCCATTCCTGCAACCGTTCTTGGCAAAGGGAGCTCGAGACGGTTGTGTGCACCTGTGTGCTGAGGGACACACCTGTTATCCGAACACAGCAATTGCATTTTTTAAATTTGGCATTTGGTCCTTCTCTTCACTAGACTAGCCATACCCAGTTTCCTCAGGCTTAGAGGCTCCCGTGTTCCGTCTCATGCATGGAGCTGTGTCCCATCCAGAGAGAAGGCCACCATGGTGGATTTTGAGGTCCACCTGGCCACGCCGAGGCCAGCCCGAGTGACCCGCTGCCTTCTCAAGGACATCCCTCCCACCCCTCTTTCTCCTCCCCACCGCTTCTCGTGGAGGGAACTCAGCCCGGAGGGGTGGGGGCCTCGCAGCAATTCGATTGATCTTGGGGCTTGACAGTTTAATTCCTGCGTTTATAGAGGAATATTGCTCTATTGACGGGGTTAAATGAGTTACTAATTATATCAATATAAACATGATTAAAAGAGGGCCCTTTTGCTGAGAGGGAGCTATCAAGGAAGGGAAGGGGAGGGATTGCACGATTGCCATGTGTGTGAAAGAACAGAGAGGGGAAGAGGGAAAAGCCCATAAGCAAAGTGCGTCTTTCCTTGATGTTATTCCGAGGAACTTCGCCTTTCGTTCACTCGGCTTGAAAGTGGAATTTGGGACCCTTAGAGGGAAAACCCAGGCAGGCAGGCTGAAGAATTGGAGCCCTTTTCAATTTGCGGGATCTTTTGGGGCAGGGGTGAAATCCAGCAGATTCTGACAGTTTCTGGAGAACCGGTAGCGGAAATTTTGAGTAGTTTGGAGAACCGGCAAATACCATCTCTGGATGGTCCCAGAGTGGGGTGGGAATGGGGATTTTGCAGTATTCTTCCCCCCTGGAGTGGGGTGGGAATGGGGATTTTGCAGTGTTCTTTCCCCTGGAGTGGAGTGGGAATGGAGATTTTGCAATATCCTTATTATTAGTTCATTTATTAGTTCAATTTTTATGCCGCCCTTCTCCGGACACTCAGGATGGCTTACAATGCGTTAAGCAATAGCCTTCATATACTTTTGTATATACCTGCTTAGTAGGGCTTTCGGCCCCTCCTAAGCGGTGTTCTTTTTTATACAAAGTCAGCTCATTGCCCCCACAATCCAGGTCCTCATTTTATCTACCTCGGAAGGATGGAAAGCTGAGTCAACCTTGAGCCTGGTGAGATTTGAGCTCGCAGTAATTACAAGCAGCTGGCAGCTAAGTGCTATTTAACAACGCTTTAGTCCGCTGCACCACCAAGGCTCCTCATGCCGTCGCTAAGCGAATCGGGCTTTCCCCATTGACTTGGCTTGTCAGAAGGACATAAAAAGAGTGGATCACATGAGACCAGGGAAGACGGCAGCCGTCATTGATTTTGATCGGGTGACTCCACACACACACACACACACACACACACACACACACACACACACACACAAACAAACACACACATACACACCAGGATGCAGCAATGGTTCTAAGTGAGAAAAACACTCATAAGTCACTTTTTTCAGGGCTCTTGCAATGTTTTATACTAAACAAGGGGTTGTAAATCGAGGAGTATCCCTATTGCATCTCCATGACAGGTAGGTTAGCTAGGAGGAGGAAATTCCTTAAGCTTTCTTCTTCTGTGGCTGCTGGGCTGTTTGGGACGTTAACAATCTGTTGTGGGTGCCTTTGCAAAATAGTGAACAGAATGATAGAATAGCAGAGTTGGAAGGGACCTTGGAGGTCATCTAGTCCAACCCCCTAGTCAGGCAGGAGATCCTGTACCATTTCAGACAAGTGATTGTCCAGTCTCTTTTTCAAAAGCTCCAGTGATGGAGCAGCCACAACTTCTGGTGGCAAGCGGTTCCACTGATTAATAAAATACCATCCTTATTTTCATCTTTCCTATTACCTGTATCTCCTTATCTTCTTACGATTATAACTTTGTTGCTTGTATTTTACAATTTAAATTGCTTAAATAGTATCCTAGTATGATTTATGTGGACTGCTTATTTAGTATCCATGACTATCAATAAGTGTTGTATCTTACAATGTATGATGTATGTATTTTTACAATGACTATGATAACAATCTATCACTTTTGTTGTGTGTACACTGAGAGCTTATGCACCGGAGACAAATTCCTTGGGTGTCTAATCACACTTGGCCAATAAAGAATTCTAATTCTAATAACAGAGTTGTTACTAGAATTAGAATAATTATTAGTTAATTAGTTAGTAATAATTAGTTATTATTAGTTGTTACCTCCTGCACAAGCAGGAGACCCTACACCATTTCAGACAAATATCTTCTTGAAAGCCTCCAGTGATGGAGCACCCACAACTTCTAGTGGCAGGCAGTTCCACAGTTTAATTGTCCTCACTGTCAGGAAGTTTCTCCTTAATTCCAGGTTGCTTCTCTCCTTGATGAGTTTCCATCTGTTGCTTCTTGTCCTGCCTTCTGGTGCTTTGGAGAATAATTTGAGCCCCTTTTCTTTGTGGCAGCTTGCGGCAATGTTGTGGCTTGTTCAGACGTACATATTTTTAGACATTACAGGGGAACTCCTCCTGGGTTTTCGGAAGGAAGGACAGTGTCTCTTCCTTACCAGTTGTAAATCAAGGACGATCTGTAATGAAATGTCAGTAAGAAAACAGACCACCTTGTTATGGAAGAAAGGATATAAGAGACATCCCATAGGGTCAGCTAGAGTCAGATTTATTTTGCAAAATAGATTCAGAATCAGAGTTGTATCTGAAAGTTCTGGATGAAGAGTCCATCTTTACACAACACCTTTTATACTGTTTTAAACAAAGGATTCTGCTAACACAGCAACTTTTCCATATATGGTTAACATACATTTGTTATTTTTAATTGACATCTCCTAATTACTAAGATTTTACATTATCTTTACCCAGCACTCATAATTCTTCTTGTAACTGGCTAAAGTACAAATTCTTCTTTTGATATTTGCTTCTCATCCAGGTGCTATTCTCTGGCCTAATCACCTTTAACAATGTTTCATTAAGATGCTCCTTTTCTTCTGACAAGTTAGGGAGTCACTTACAGTATCAAAGGAGGTTATGCTGATTCTGTATTCTCTCCAGCTGGAGGTATTTCCTGCCTTCAGAATCTAGTTGCTTTTAGAATATCTTTTAGAATATAGTGAATATAAAGTTATCCGGTGGTCATCCAATCGCTCCCACTTTAACCTTATGAGCACCAAGGATGGCAAGATTGTTTAGGAGGCGGCTGAGCAGCGCTACAGCCTCATCTGGTTCCTTCGGAGGAATTGGAACCCGCATCCCACCCCAGCAGCAATGATGCTCCTGTGAAGCCAAACATGGCTTTTTAAATCCTTGAGCTTTGGGCTCTGCATCAGATCTTGGCTTGTGAAGCAGGGGATCTGTTCTTGTGTATTTAATTGATCATTCCCTGTTTCCTCCTATCCCAAAGCTGCTGTTACCCAGTCTTGGCTTTGGTCATGTAGTTTAGGCTTTCCTTAAACTGTGGAATCCTTGGCGCTCTCTGTGCTTACTTGTTTTCTTGGAGACATTTCATGACCCAACTGGGTAACATCATCAGTGCTAGAAGAGAGTGGGGTTTGAGGGGAGAAGGAGGAGGAGGAGGAGGAAGACTGTTGGTGCTCTCTGAGCTTGGTTGTTTTTGGAGACATTTCATGACCCGACTAGGCAACATCATCAGCGCTAGAAGGAGTGCACAGTTTTCTGCAAACAAGCCACTGTATGTAAAAAGAGAGAAAAGCCGCCTGCTACTAGCACTGATGATGCGGCCTAGTTGGGTAACAAAACATCCGCAAGAAAACCACCAACCACCAAGGATCCCAAAATTCAGCTCAGTCTCTCAATACTCTCTTGTTTCCTTAAGCTTTTTGTTAGTGAATCAAGCTTGCAGCGGGGAGTTCCACAGGCCGGTGCTGCTTGCTTAGGTAGGAAAATGCCAATATTTTCTCCAAATGCTTTTTGGGTCCACCCCATCCCTCCTCGTGAGATGGCGGTGTGTGTATGTGTGTGTGTGGGGGGGGGAGTTAGTTGCTAGTTATTTTCTCATGATTTGACAGATGTGGCTCCCTGCCGCCTTATCGGTCGAAGTGTAAATAGAGTCCCAGCTAATCGGCTGTTTGCATGCAGACTTTGATCGTCATGCCCTCAAGTTTTCACGTCCAGAAATGTCTGCCCTATTACCCCGCTGGACCCGCGCCAAGCCGGCCACCTCCCGCCCCTCTGCCCAGCTCAATTTCTCCGACCGCATCTTCCCACCGGCCCTTCGTGACGGCTCGCAATTTTTTTCCCCAGAAGAAAACAGAACATTTAATTCAACTACATATGCTATTTCTTTTTTTCCAAATATTTACTTATTTTTTCCCAAACTTAAACATAAAATATAATTTTCAAGAGCAAAGTCTCAATCCGGTCATACATCGTTACCGCGCTTACACTCCTTTAACGAACTCCATTCACACAATTTCCCATTACATCTTTTAGAAGTAAAGAATTCAAAACTTAACAGAACCAATTTTAACATCAATTCTAACATCTTCGTCTAAACAAATCCGTTATATCAATACCAGTTAATTTCATTTTTATATCTATATACCAATCCTAGTCGTATCTTGTTCCTCTTCATCTTGTATCTTTTACAATCCATATCCAAATAATTTTTGACATATTCTAACCTCTTATTCTAAGTGTTTACCTTACAATTATATCACCGTTAATCTTAATTTAATGGTGATAAAATTGTGACGGCTCGCAATTTTTGAACGGATTCGGAAAAGTAGGAATCATTAAACTAGACATTACCCAAATCCAGCAACTGTTCTTCGTATGTTTTAACCTCCAGTCCCCTTATCATCTTCATTGCTCTTCTTGGCACTCTTTCCAGAGTCTCTACATCCTTTTATTTTACATCATGGCGAGCAAAACTGGATGCAGGATTCCAAAGCAGCATTAAAAAGAAAAGATAAAACTAAGGATTTAAAGAATAGTTCTCCCTGCATGGCCTTTCTTTGTGAAATTCTTAAAGCTGGAAGAAAAAGTGACCCGTATGGTAATAAAACAAGGTTTCAGAGGTGGAGGTCATATCCTCTGTTGCTTTTCTTAAGGATATTTCAGTCTTAAAAAACAAAAACAAAACACCAATTATTCTGAATTCTGCTCCCATGCCATCGGCCTCTTGCAAAGCTGGTTATTGTTATGGTGTTTATTTACCAACTAACTTACGTCGAGTAGCACTGAAGATGCCTCGGTTGCAAATCTCCTGGGCAGAACTTTGGAAAGTATCCTGGTTTGAATTCTTTCGGAGGTTAAGGGGTGGAAGGAGATCCAAGTGTGGTCACCTCAAAGGCATTCGGGAGCCCTTCCGGTTCCTTGCGTAGGACAGAAAAACACGGAGGGCAAAGTTGGGAGGGTTTATTTCCTGGAACGCTTCCTGCAATTCACCCGTGGTCCTGAAAGTTGGACCACGGGTGAAATGCTCCTGGTTCGGACCAGATCGCCTGATCCGGTAGCGATGGAGGCAGGTGGTTCGGAGAACTGGTAGCAAAACTCCCTGCCCACCCCCCACCCCCATGTCCGGCTGAGCCGCACAATCATCAGAGGCTTTTTTTTTTAAACTTTTAAAAGCATTTTTTCTACAACCTCTTTGGCCGAAAAACTGCTTTTAAAAGTAAAAAAAAAAAAAGCCTCTGATGATTGCATAGCTTAGCTGGGATCGTCAGAGGCTTTTAAAAGAAAAAAAAAGCCTCTGACGCTCAGGCAACTCAGCTGGGATGGTCAGAGACGTTTAAAAGCATTTTTTAACGACCTCTTCGGTCGAAGAGGTTGAAGAAAAAATGCTTTTAAAAGTTTTTTTTTAAAAAAGTTGGTCACATTACCCCCCCCCCTACCAAGCCACACCCACAGAACCGGTAGTAACAAATTTTACATTTCACCACTGAGTTGGACCCATGGCCGTTGAAAATACGGTTCCTTTACCAACTGTTCAAACTTACACCGGCACTGAAAATAATATTTAATAATTTTTAATTGTTTTTAACTTTTGTATACCATGTTTTATTTTGGCTGTTCACCGCTCTGAGTCCGCAAGGAGAAGGGCGGTTTATAAATTGAAATAATAAATAATAAATAAATAAATAATAAAAGAGGGACTTATGACCATTACAGCATCCCCATGGTTACGCTTCAGACGCTTGCTTAGCAACTGGTTCATATTTATGACCATGGCTGTGTCCCAAGGTCACATGATCCCCTTTTGCGGCCTTCTCACAAGCAAAGTCCATAGGGGAAGAAGAAAGAAATTAAGGAAAAAAGGAAGGGAGGAAAATAGGAAGGGAGGAAGGAAGGAAAAAGAAAGAAAAAGGGAGGGAGAGAGGGAAAAAGAAAGAATTAAGAAAAAGGAAGGAAGATAGGAAAGAAGGGAGGAAGGAAGATAGGAAGGGAGGGAGGGAGGAAGGAAGGAAAAAGAAAGAAAAAGGGAGAGAGGGAAGAAGAAACAATTAAGAAAAAAGGGGGAGGGGAAGGGAGGAAGGAAGGAAAGAAGGAAGGGAGCGAGGAAGCTAGGAAAGAAGGGATGAAGGGAGGGAGGGAGGAAGGAAGGAAAAAGAAAGCAAAAGGGAGGGAGGGAAGATGAAAGAGTTAAGAAAAAGGAAGGAAGGAGGAAGGAAGAAAGGAAGGAAAAAGAAAGCAAAAGGGAGGGAGGGAAGAAGAAAGAGTTAAGAAAAAGGAAGGAAGGAGGAAGGAAGCAAGGAAAAAGAAAGAAAAAGGGAGAGAGGGAAGAAGAAAGAATTAAGGAAAAGGAAGGAAGGAAGGAAGGAGGAAGGAAGATAGGAAAGAAGGAAGGGAGGGAGGAAGATAGGAAGGAAGGGAGGGAGGGAGTGAGGGAGGAAGGAAGGAAGGAAGGAAGGAAGGAAGGAAGGAAGGAAGGAAGGAAAAAGAAAGCAAAAGGGAGGGAGGGAAGAAGAAAGAATTAAGAAAAAGGAGGAAGGAAGGAAGGTAGTTTTCCCAGGGAGACACAGGCTTATATCACCTATTTCTAAAGCATCATTTCTCAGCCTGAGCAAAGTTGAAGAGGTGTGGACTTCAACTCCCAGAATTCCCCAGCCAGCCATATTTGGGGAAAAAAAAATCTGCAGAGGGTTTTAGTCCCTCCAAGAACCAGGTGGGGGGGAGGGGGCTGAGATGGTGAAGACCCTCCACCCCCTTGTTTGTCGCAACAGCAGCCCCCCCCCAAAAGAGCAAAGCCCCGGTCCCTGCCCATGGGGAAGGGAGGGGGGCTCCTATCAAAGGCTCAACCCAGCTCTTAAAAGGTGACCTTTGACCCCGATTCAGTGAACCCATTGATGCCTCTTGGGCCCCCTCCCCGATAAAAGGGGAGAGAGGTTAATCAAAGGTGGAAAACGAAATACCCAAGTTTTGAGGTCACACCTGGTTTTGTTTGCTGCAGCTGCCACCTGCAGAGACGGGGAAGTTGGGGTGGGCTGGGTGGGCGTGGGGTGGGGTGGCCTCCCTCACCAGGCTGTGGCCAAGAGGAGGGGGTCCACATGCCTTTTGCAACCCCCCCCCCAATCAATCGCCTGCTTGTGTGGAGCAAGCAGTGGCAATTTGTTTTGTGGCCTTGCGTTAAATCAGGGGTGAGCGACTGTGATCCCACCCCCCCTTTACCATCTGTGGACTTCAATTCCCAGAATTCCTGAGCTTCCCTGCATGGTCCTCGCTGCTCCTTTGCAGATTCTTCCCCCCCCCCTTCAAACATGGCTGGCTGGGGAATTCTGGGAGTTGAAGTCCACACCTCTTCAACTTCACTCAGGCTGAGAAACGATGCTTTAGAAACAGGGTGATATAAGCCTGTGTCTCCCTGGGAAAACTACCTTCCTTCCTTCCTTCCTTCCTTCCTTCCTTCCTTCCTTCCTTCCTTCCTTCCTTCCTTCCTTCCTTCCTTCCTTCCTTCCTCCTTTTTCTTAATTCTTTCTTCTTCCCTCCCTCCTTTTTGCTTTCTTTTTCCTTCCTTCCTTCCTTCCTTCCTTAATTTTTCTTAATTCCTTCTACTTCCATCCCATTTTCTTTCTTTTTCCTTCCTTCCTCCCTCCCTCCCTCCCTCCCTTCCTTCTTTCCTATCTTCCTTCCTCCTTCCTTCCTTCCTTCCTTTTCCTTAATTCTTTCTTCTTCCCTCCCTCCCTTTTTATTTCTTTTTCCTTCCTTCCTCCTTCCTTCCTCCTTCCTTCCTCCCTTCCTTCCTTCCTTCTCTCTCTCTCTGTCTCTCTGTCTCTCTCTTTCTGCAAGAAAACAAGCAACCTCAGAGAGCACCAAGGACCCCACAGTCCTCCTCCTCCTCCTCCTCTTCCTCTCTTCAGTCCCCACTCCCTTCTAGCAATTGATGCCATTACCTAGTTGGGTCATGAAACATCTTCACGAAAACAACCAAGCTCAGCACCATGGGCCCCAAAATATATATTTCTTCTTCTTCTTCTTCTTCTTCTTCTTCTTCTTCTTCTTCTTCTTCTTCTTCTTCTTCTTCTTCTTCTTCTTCTTCTTCTTCTTCTTCTTCTTCTTCTTCTTCTTCTTCTTCTTCTCCTCCTCCTCCTCCTCCTCCTCCTCCTCCTCCTCCTCCTCTTCTTCTTCTTCTTCTTCTTCCTCCTCCTCCTCCTCCTCCACCACCTCCTCCTCTTCCTCCTCCTCCTTCTCCTCCCCCCCCCCATCCTCCTCCTCCCTGCAGTGCAGACATTCAGGGATTGGTGTCTGCTGGAGCCTTGCCAGAGTCCCCCTCCCTCCAGTTATGAAGGGGGATCCTCCCTTCCAGGCTACAGGCAAAGAGGACGGGATCCAGAAGCTCCTAAGAGACAGACGGAGGTGCTGATCTCCGAAGGGAGAATGGGGTGTGTGTGGCTTAATTATTCTGAAGGGTCATTAACCATCTCCCCCTCCCAGCTTTTTCAGAAGCGTTTCACCTAAATCACTCAGGACTAGCCACTTCAGATGCCTTATTTCACCTCCCTCCCTCTCTAGTTTCCTTTTTGCGAGTCCAATTCTCTTTTCAAACAACCCTTTCACTTCTTCTTTCTTCTTCTTTTCTTCTTCTTCCTGGTCCCCTTGTGGGGATTCAGAGGTCTTTGTCTGCCCCTCGGCCATCCATTCTCCAGTGCTGAGTTTTGTTTCTTTTCAGTGGCCTTTAAATTCTCGCCCTGCTTCCTTGGGAGGAATTGATGTCTGGAGCCCCTTCGATTAGCACTAATTTTTCCTTCATGCCTTCTGACTTTTACGGCGGTGGATCGATCCCACATCCTGCCATTTGTCACAGTCGGTGGAGCTGCGGTTAGTGGCAAACCACCCTCGACGCGGACGGGTGCTGGGGTTCGCCCGAGGACCAGGCGGTCTCGCGGCCCTCTGAGTGGGCTGGAGGAAAGCTCACCACTAGGAGAGCCAGAAGAGGAAAAGGAAGCGAGAGGCTGAAAGAAGGGAAGGGAAGGAAAGGGAAATGGAAAAGAGGCAGGGAGGGAGGGAGGGAGGGAGAAAGGAAGGGAGGAAGGAAGGAGCAAAAGACAGAGAAAGAAAGAGCGAGAGTCTGAAGGAAAGGAAAGGAAAGGAAAGGAAAGGAAAGGAAAGGAAAGGAAAGGAGTGGTGAAATGTAAAATTTGTTATTACTGGTTCTATGGGCGTGGCTTGGTGGGGGGTTAATGTGACTGGGTGGGAGTGGCCAACTTTAAAAAAAAACTTTTTAAAAGTATTTCTTTACAACCTATTCGGGTGAATAGGTTGTAAAAAAATGCTTTTAAAAGATAAAAAAAAAGACTCTGACGATCACAGCTGTGGTGCGTGATCGTCAGACCCCCTTTTTTACCTTTTAAAAGCAGGAAGTAATGACATCCGGATGGGTGGGCAGAGCCTCGTGCTACCATCGCTACCAATTCTCCGAACCACCTGCTACAATCAATATTGGATCGTCTGATCCGGTCCGAACTGGGAGCATTTCATTCCTGAAGGAAAGGAAAGGAAAGGAAAGGAAAGGAAAGGAAAGGAAAGGAAAGGAAAGGAAAGGAAAGGAAAGGAAAGAAGGGAAGGGAAGGGAAGGGAAGGGAAGGGAAGGGATGGAAAGGAAAGGAAAGGAAAGGAAAGGAAAGGAAAGGAAAGGAAAGGAAAGGAAAGGAAAGGAAAGAAGGGAAGGGAAGGGAAGGGAAGGGATGGAAAGGAAAGGAAAGGAAAGGAAAGGAAAGGAAAGGAAAGGAAAGGAAAGGAAAGGAAAGGAAAGAAGGAAAGAAGGAAAGGAAAGGAAAGGAAAGGAAAGGAAAGGAAAGGAAAGGAAAGAAGGAAGGGAAGGGAAGGGAAGGGAAGGGAAGGGAAGGGAAGGGAAGGGATGGGAAGGATAGGAAAGGAAAGGAAAGGAAAGGAAAGGAAAGGAAAGGAAAGGAAAGGAAAGGAAAGGAAAGAAAGGAAAGAAGAAGGGAGAGTGAAGGAACGAATGAAAAGAGAGGTAAGGAGAGAGTGAGGGAAGGA